>JAKSZT010054565.1:2201466-2528205 GCA_026826555.1 Tolypeutes matacus | reverse complement strand
TTATTTTCATTTCTTCCTTTATCTCTTTTAGTTTATAAACTTATACACTTTATAAATTTGCTGCTGTATTATTTAGTGCATAGATAGTCCACTATTGTTTTAGTAGTCTCTCTCTCTCTCTCTCTCTCTCTCTCTTTTTTCCTGGTCTCATTTAGTATTTTGTCCTGAATTCTATCTTGGTAGATGTAAAGACCACAACCTTTGCATTCTTTGTGTGTGTGTGTGTGTAAATCTGGGTTATCTTCACTCATCTTTTTATTTTTAATCTGTTTCGAAGACTTTAGGTTTCTCTTGGATCTCGCATGGAGTAGCATTTTGCTTTATGATCCATTCTTAAAAAACTATTTTCTTTAATGAGTAAATTAAGCTCATTTACATTGAATTATTTGAGTTTTGTTTAGTCTCTGTTACTTTATCCTTTATTGTCTCATCCACATATATTTTAAAAGACTTGGGAAGAGGCTGTGGCTCAATCAGTAGGGCTCCCGTTTACCATATGGGAGGCCCCGGGTTCGGTTCCCGGGGCCTCCTGGTGAAGGCAAGCCCGCCCGCACAGTGTGGTTAGCTGACCCAGTGAGCACAAGCAGCAAGGGGGGGATAAATGAATAAATAAATAAAATCTTAAAAAATAAATAAATAAATAAAAGACTATGGCTAAAGTGGCCTGTTTTCTTTGGTCTTTTTTGCTGTTGTAATTCTTCTTCTATCTAAGAAGGCATCTCTTTTGATCCTTGTGGTGACCTTTATTCTTAGGCCTTTACTTTACATGTCCATAGTCCTCTCTTTTTAAACAGTATGGTGGTTTGAAGGTCTCTGTACCCCAGATAAACATGTTCTTAAATCTAATCCATTCCTGTGGGTGTGGACCCATTTTCAGTAGGACCCTTTGATGAGGTTACTTCAGTTAAGGTGTGACCCAATCCAGTCAGGAATTTGGGGACTGATTCACATCATAACTGCTGCAGCTGTCACTGGCACAGCCCTGCATCAAGGAGTCCAGAATCAACAATATGTTAAGGACTGGCATAAAAATGCAAGTGAGATATGTGTCATAGCCAGTCTCACATTGATATGGAACTGAATAATCTTATGAATGATCTTGAAACAACTATTACACATTTGGGTAAGCAAATTTATAATTTAAACTTGTTAAGAGCTCTTGAATATGATTGGAATGAAAGTTCTATTTGTATTACTTTTTTGGCTTATAATAATAGTGAACATGATTGGGAGGAAGTGAAAAATCACTTGATTGGATATAAGCATAATGTTTCTATAAATCTTTTAGAATTGCAAAAGAAGGCATTGAGCATGTATCAAACGAATTGAAAGAAACCACTGGTGAAGCCATTTCACTGGTGGAAACAAACAAACAAACAAAAAAAACAGTTCAAATATCATTTTGGATTGGATTTGGAATTATTGTTATATGTGTTTTAATTGTTTGTATTGTCAAGGTTAGAGTAATTAGACCCGATAAATGCATTTATGTTAAGAAACATGGCCATGAAAAACTAATTTTGCATTACTTAGTAGAAAGATTCTACTAATAACCCCTTGATCTTAATACTAAATATCTGCACAAAAAATATTCATTTAAGGAACTTGAAGAAGCATAAATATTAATGAAATCGCCTTCCATGTAAGAGCTCAAAAGCTTGACTGGTAGTCAATGACGGGTAAGATTCTCAGAGGAGAACAACCTAAGACAGGCACAGTCACAAGAGCCTATGGAAGAAGACAAGTGTGACAGGAGGTCACCTTGTATCAGCTTATATAATGGTTCCTATGAGCTTTAATTAATAAAAAAGGGGGAAATGATGGAGTTTCAATTAAAGGCCATGGCAACTGAAAGAATAGAAGGTCACCCTGGAATGTAGGAAACAAGCCCTCCGGTCTCATGCTAATAGGAGCTAGGTGGGGAAACATCTTGAGCTTGTAAGATTTACAATGTCTGTGAATTTCAGGAAGAAAAAGAGGAACTGAGCCATTAACTTTTAAGACTTGCTCATTTTAGTAAAATGTAAACTGTCAAGTATCTATTGACTTTGTATATGTACATACATATTTTCTTTGTTCTAAAGCCAAAATAAAAGCCACACCTTATGAGGTGGCAGGGCTCTTCTCTGCATATCTGACAGAGAGTCTCCTGATCCCAGTTTTTCTTCTCTTTGTCTTATTCTTTCTTTCTCATGCGCGGCACCGTTTTCACGGACCCAGAGCCTGACCGGCAACATATGGCCGGTCAGAATTTTTCAGAATTTTTTCTGAAAAAAATTTCAGAAAAAGAGAAAGACACAGGAAGCCAAGAGCTGAACATCAACAGAACCCAGAAGAGAAGGGAAAGACCAGGAGATGCCACCATGTGCCTTGCCAGGTGACAAGCTGTATTAGTCAGGGTTCTCTCGGGAAACAGAATCAGCAGGAGATATCTATCAATAATATGAAATTTTAAAAGAGTCTCTCACGCAACCGTGGGGATGCACAAGTCCAAGTTCTGCAGGCAGGCTGCAAACCAGTGGCTCCGATGAAAGCCCGATGAAAGGTCATTGATGTGTTTCTGGGAGAAGTTGCCTGTCCAACGATGAGCTGGGAAATTCTCTCTGAATGTTGAAATCACTTCCACTTTTAAGTCATTCAACTGATTGGATAAAAGCACCACCCATTGATAATGTAATCTCCCTGATTGATGCAGATGTAATCAGCCATCCAAGCAGTAAACTCACTGGTGATTGAAGTCCATAAATGCTCTTGTATTACAATTAGCCCAGTGCTTGCTGGAACAAAAACCTGGACACAACTACTTGGCCGAGTTGACACATTAGCCTAACCATCACACAAGCCAAGGACCAAATATTGCCAGCACCCAGCTCCAGAACACCAGTCTTCGGGAAGAAAGCATCACCTTGATGGCACCTCGATTTGGACTTTTTTCAGCCTCAAAACGTGAGCAAATAAATTCCCATTGTTTAACTGGACTCATTTCATGGTATTAGCTTGAGCAGTCAAGGAAACTAAAACAGTATCCATTGGTTACTTACCAAAAGCAATAATGTTAGCTCACGATAACCTTTTCCTTACACCTCTCCTCTCCCTCTCTGTTCTACCATCCAATTATAGTCACTGATATTATTTTTGGTGTTTATCTTTATAAACACTAAAATATATTTAAGTCTTTACTATTTAGATATACTTAAGCTCTTACAACTTAATTTTTCAGTTGCAAATATCTTTTGAATATTACGTGTGAAGCAATAAGCAATTTATTTTAATATCTACCCTTCTTTCTCTCTTTGCCTATCATTTTCTCCCTGGATGTATTATTACTACATTGTCAGAAAATATTTACATTCTATTTTATAGCCCTATCCCCACCTTAGGTCTCAGTTCATAGTTAAATGTATCCATTGCTCACTTCCAGTCCTTTTGCTGCAGTTTCCCCAGCCGTTTCTTACTTGCTGGACTCAAGCTGATTCATACTTAAGAAAGGCTTATGGAAAAAATGTTCCTACAGTTCTTATGTGTTCAAAACTGTCTGAAGGGCAGCTTGGTTGGATGGAAAGACTCTTGGCTCATACTCCCTTTCCTGGAGTATTTATAGATGTTATTCCATTGTTCTCTGCCATTCAATCCTGCTGTTGAGAAGTGTGATGCCAATCTGATTTTCTTTCTCTTTGTCTTTGGCCTGGATGTCTGAGGTATTGTTTATTTTAAAGGGAGATACTGGGATATATCTTGGTGTCAATTTTCTGGGTCCATTTTGGGTCAATTTTTCCTAGGTATACAATGTACCCTCTTCCATGTATAGAGACCATCTTTTTTTAAATCTAACTTTTTATCTTGAAATATTTTCAAACTTACAGGATAGTTACAAAACTAATACAAACCCCATACAGAGAATACTCCAATTTACCTCCACCCCTCAAACACCCAGATCCACCAATTTTAACATTTTGTAACAATTGCCATATCCTTCTATCTATCCATCAGTCTATTTATCAATCCATTTTCTGAACACTTGAGTGTAGGTTATATATATCATGCTCCTTGAACTCTTAATACCGCCATGTACATTTCCTAAGAACAAGGATATTCACTTATGTAACCACCTTAAATGATTTATCCATACAATGAGTTTAGAGAGCAGCTCCAGACCAAAGTGTAGGGGCCTCTCTGATCTTTTCTGCATATACATCCGAATTAGTCAGCCAAAGGGGTGCTAATGTGAAATACCAAAAATGAGTTGGTCTTTATAAAGGGTATTTATTTGGGGTAGAAGTCCACAGATACCAGGCCATAAAGCATTAAGTTTCTTCTCTCACCACAGTCCATTGCCACGTGTTAGAGCAAGACAGCTGCTGGCGTTTGCCAGGGTTCAGGCTTCTGGGGTTCTTCTCTTCCCAGGGCTGCATTTCTCTCCCGACGATCAGGTGAATGGCTTGCTTCTCTTCTCCTGGGGCCTTCTTTCCAACATCAAAACTGCTTCTCAAAAGACTGCTTCTAAAAAGACTGCTTCAACTGTCCTTTGCCTTGCCTTTTATATTCAATTCCCCACCCACCAAGGGGTGGGGCTCAACGCCCTAATCCTAACCTAATCATGCCCAGATTAACAGATTAGTTTACAAGCATGATTCAATTATATTTTTGGAATTCATAATTACATCAAACTGCCACAACATCTTATCTCGGGAATGTGCATTTGGCCCTAATGTCCCCTCTTCCCTAGAAAACGGTTTCCTCTTGGTCCTGGGCACTGCACTATACATAATATAGCCAGTAATCCCTTGCCCCAGGAAGGCTCTTGACAGCTGTCCCACAGTGTTCCACAATGTGCATGGCAGTTCTGGGACACGGGTCCCCTCAGGCCACCACCAAATTGGTGCTCCCATGGAGACATACCTGCTCTTGGTATGTGCGTAGGGGTTACTCTGCTCCCTCCAGAACTGGGATCAGGGATTCATACTGGGAGTGCAGACCCTGTCTGAGCTAAGCCAGTGAGGGGTGGGGGAGGGGCCAGCCAGGGCACCACGAGATCCTACTGCTTTTTTTTTTTTTTTTTTTTTTTTTTACCGGGAGGTCCCAGGGATCGAACCTGGGTCCCTCCATATGGGAGACGGACGCCCAACCAGCTGAGCCACATCCGACCCCCCCTACTGCTTTTAAGTAGATGTTTTCCTGATTTGGTGCTTCCCCTGTTACTGCAGTTCATAAACTGTTTTCTGGAGTATATTGGGAAAAAATTTAGTGAGTATTGTTCAAACCTAAAAGTGAAACATCATGCAGGAAACGTTGTTAATCAGCAAACCAATGCCTTGCTAGTCAGCACTTTTCACATTTTAGGAGGAATGATGAGAACTGGAACAGTGGGCACATTGGGGATGTTTTGTAACAAATAAGGACAGATAGGGTGCATTCCGGGGAGTACTGTGATCCTCTCTGGGAAGGCTGGCCACTTTTTCAGGGACTGGCACATAAACCTTGGAAGGTACTGCCCGGGGAGTGTTGCGTTTCTTCCTGAGGAGGCTGGCCACTTCTTCAGGAATTGACGCTGTGCTTGCAAGTTGGCATCTATAGTATCGAGTTCATTGATTATGAGTGCAATAAAAGGGACAGTCCCTGGTCAGGCCAGTTTAAATCCCACCCTGGGAGAGGGTGCTCTGTACAGGTGTTGTTTTCAATCAAGACTCTCATATTGGCTGCTGATTTGGGACTTCCCAGCCGAGAGCTAGATGTTGGTGAGTTGTATGTAACACTGTTCTGTTTTTCTGTCATTTTGTGACTCTATTCAATATTGATTTAATCTTTTGATTATATTATTCTTGTTTCTCACTCTAATTGTCAGTATAGACTTAGTAAACTAGATATGCATATAGGTATTTATATTTCATCCAACCGGGACTCTGGCCGGAGGTGGGCCAGGTATGTCGGTGTGTCCGCCGGTTTGGTGAGCTTATGAATGTATGAATGCATGTCATGAGGGATTGGAATATAGCAGTTGGACCCCTGTATATAAACAATCCTTTGCTTATTTCATATTCTTTCAATTATTGACAAAGGTTCACTAACTAGAAATATACATATATTTATTTATATTGCATCCATCCGGGACTCTGGCTGGAAGTGGGCCAGGTATGTCTATATGTATGTGTATCATGAAGGATTATGATGCAGCAGTTGGACCCCTGTTTGTAGACAATCCTTTGCCCATTTTATATTCTCCCAATTATTAGCAGAAGTTTAATAAAATAAATAAATATATGTCTGTGTATTGCTTTCTTATGCTAGAGCTAATTAAGTCATCATATCAATCTATATACACACATAGATAGCAAAGTATTAGCAAAGCATTTTATCTAGCAGAACATGGAGCTTTAAGAGAGATGTTGCTGCCAGTCTTTGCCAGTTGTTCAAAAGCTTCTGTGGAGGGGACAGAGCCCTGAAGCATCTCACTCCACCACCTTGATTGGGATGGGGCCTCTCCATCTTTAATTTCAGAAAAAGTTTTATGATCGTGGTTTGGAACAGATTAAGTTTCACTGTTCTGGTTTCATGTTTGGGGTCACCAACTACACGTACGTTGGTTCTCCCTTGGTTATCTTCTGGATCTATCACTTTCTACTGAATTATTTTTGTCTTTATTTCTGTTTTATCTTTTCCTTTCTCACTTCTATCCCACATCCCTTGTTGTGCTTTTATATCCTTCTCCTTGTGCTCCTTGTACTGTTGTATACATTTCTGAAATGTTTGTCTTTTTCTACTATTTCTTTCCTGTGTTGTGTCAGCTTCCATTTCACATCCTTGTTTGTCTGGCCATCTCTTCTCAAATTTCCCATATTTCTGCTTTGTGGTATTTTTTCCTGCCTTTCACTGTTTCATTAAGTTTTACCCACCTACCTATCTATCATTCATTTTGGAGTATAGGTTACAATTTTAATCTGCTTCATGGTAACATTTTTCTAGTGAATTTTCATCGTGTGTAGGAAAGTTATTCATTTATTTTTTCTTCAAGTATTTTTGTATAGAGACTACTGAATTCTGCTGGGATGAGATTCCTAGGAAGGTGGGAGCAATGACTGGGCCAGGGTAGCCTTCCAAGCTTCACACACCATCCTTCTTGTAGTCCCTTCTCTGGCTCTCTGAATTCAGCCTGGTTCAAACGGGTTTCTGCTGTAGCCCTGAGTTTCCCAACTTCATCATGGCCCCTAACATCCACGGTGATGTCTTCACTTTTAGATGCCATATTTTGCTGGGGTTTTCTGAGATGTCATCTCTAGATTTTTCCAAACCTTTTCCAGGTCTCTTCTCTACAGTTCCCCAGAGATTCTGCACTGTCTAACCTGTATCCTGGTTCATAGGTTTTTCTCTCTAGGTGGGGCTCTTTTTATTATTCCTGTTCAGATCAATGATAATGAGATGGATTTCCAAGACAAGGCTAAATACTCTGAACATCTGACCATTTTTGGAAATAAAAGGCAACAGAAGAAGCAGAAAGAAAAAAAAAAAACCACACAGGTAGATTCCTATTATAAATAGTATGCTGTATGCTTTCTAGCTTTCTTGATTCAGAGTTGTGGTATTATTTTACACATGGCTTTTGATTTGTTGAAATTTAAAATTGTAAAATAAGTTATTTGTTAATTCAGTCCCACAAATATTTAGAGAATGCATCCTATGTGCCAGGTACTTTTCTAGGCATCTGAGATAAATTAGTGGAAAAAAAAGAGAGACAAAAATCCCTGCCTTTTTGAAGATTGCCATCTGGTCAAGGGAGAGAAGCAATAAGCAACAAATATAATAAATTATATATTCTGCTAGAAGATGATGCTGTCTACAGAATAAACTATAAAGCAAGGTAATGAGAATCTGAAGTGTGGGAGAATGCCTGAATAGCAATTTTTAATAGTCAAAGTATGCCTCATTGATAAATGATGTGGATGTTTGAGAGGAAACCATACAAAACTTACAGGAACAATTTAATTAATAATAGTAAACACCATGTAGCTATCATCTAAGTTAATTATCAGTATCCTGGAAGCCCCTTATACATAATCATTAATCTCATCTTTGCAGGAATCATTTCCTTAGTTTTATTTTTCAGTTTTACAGCCTATGAATGCATCAAACAATTTAGTTTTGCCTGTTTTCATCTTCATATAAATGCAAGCATATTATAGGTACTCATTTGAGTTGTGCTTCTTTCACTCAAAATTACGTTTGCAAGATCCACCCACATTATTGTGAATGTAACTTGCTCAGTTTCATTGCTATTAGATATTCTTTTAAGAATGTATCACATTTTATCTAGTCATTCTGCTGTTGATGGACAGGGGGTTGTTTTATTTGGGACAACTATTACCAATGCTGGTCTGATCACTTCTTTACATGATTTCTGGTGAACATGTGCAACTGTGTTATTGTCTGGAAGATTATATCCCCAGGAGAGGAAAAGCTGTGTTGTAAACTCTGTGAATGTTCTACTTTGCTAAAGGTTGAACCAATTTATAGCCCCAGCAGCAGCACAGAAACATCCCCACTGCTCCATGTCCTTGCCAAACACTCCACATTATCAGATTTCTTAATTTTTGACCATTTAGACACAAACTGGTAAAAATATATCTTTTCCCTCTGGCCACTTTTAACTTTTAAGATCCTCTCTTTGCCTTTGGTGTTCTGCAGTTTCACTATGATGTGCCATGGTATGGATTTCTTTTTATTTATCTTGGTTGATGTTCAGATCATAACAACTTAGTGAACTTTAAGACTAAATTGGACGTATCTTCATTTACTCTAAAACTATATGAGGTATTCAGTGAACATTCTGTGATAAGCTATTTAAACTACACAATATCAAATTCCTAGAACACTAAGCTACCTGCTAGGAATCTATGATGATGTTTTAGATGCCATCATGATCTCAGCAGCTCTTTGGTTAAATTAAGTCATTCCTTCCACTGGAAGCCACAGAACAAATTCCCCACGGTTCTGAGTGTGGGACTAATGCAGGCATTTTAACTTTCCTCTTAATAAAGGGACCCTTTCTTCAAATAGAATGGTGCCTAGAAGGCCCCATTTAAGAATAGCAGCTCTTGTCCACAGGGGAAAGGAGCCTAGGACTGGTGGTGTGGATGTCCCTGACCACAAAGGGCCACTGCCCATCACAAATGGGAACAGTGACACTCTGGTGGGCATGCTAGTCTTTCTCAAGTTAATTAGAGGGAGGTGACCTTCTCTGGAGAAGGCTCAGAATCCAGATCAGGTCAGCTCAGGGCTGCTGCATGTGGTAGAACTTATTGGAGACCAGATAGTCCTGAAGAAAGCATCCCTTCCTATACCAACTGAGAATCAAGACCTATAAGCAATATTGCATTAAAAAATTTAACATTCTTGTTATTTAAGCAATACTTACAAAACAGAAAAACAAAGGACATAATCTATTTGCATTAAGGATACATATTTGGGTCTGAGAAATTTTAAGTCAAATATTGTTTCATTTAGCTTTTTAAAAATAAATAATTCAGGATTGTGGGAAGATGACATCAGATTAGGCAGACAAGGCTCATCTCTCTCACAAAAACAACGAAGAAAGAGCCAAAAACTGCCCGCGGAATCTGCTTTGGGGGTCAGCAGACCAGGATAGTGCTTCACAACTCCCAGGAGGGTGAGGGACAGAGGGACCAAGAACCGGAAACAACAAACAACAACCAAACTTCCCAGCCACCAGGAGGGGCACCCCTTCCCTTCCCACAACATATTAAGTGAGGGTAAAACCCCTGGCTCACTGCAGCTGACTGAGAGGGGAGCAGACGTCTTCCTCCCTGTCAGCTGTTACAGGGAAAAGGGCGGGGAGGGCGGGGGTCTTCTCTTCAGTGAATTTGGCCAGTGGAGTCCGCTTTGAATCTCAGCTCTGGCCAGACAAAAACAAAGGGAAACCGAGAGATAAACCTCCATGGAAAGGTGTGCCAACAAGCACCATCTGCTGGCCAGTCTGAAAATTGCATGGACAAAACCTGCAAAAACTGTTCTCTAACTTTTGGGAGAAAAACTGCATCCCATTAATGAGTCCCTGACACAATTTTTTTTTTCTTTTTGTGTTGACACAATTTTAATAACTTAAGGTGGGCAATTTTAAAGACTTAGGATAAGTTGAACCAAATATCAAAGAAGAGCTGTGAAAATATAATAATAGGCAAAAGAGAGAAATTGACCATCAGAGTAAATTCACCAACATATTCAGATGCCTAGACATCGGCAAAAAATTACAAGCAATACTAGATGGCCCAGCCAAAGGAAGAAACCAAATATCCTGGCGATATACAGAATTTAAGACAATTAATCAATGATAATCACACAACTCTCCTAAATCAATTGAAAGAATTGAAAGAAAATATGACTAAAGAGATAAAGAATATTAAGAAGACACTGGTTGAGCAAAAAGAACAATTTGAAAGCCTGCAAAGAAAAGTAACGGACCTTATGGAAATAAAAGACATAATGGATGAGATAGAAAATACACTAGAGCCACATAAGAGCATATTTGAATTGCTCAAAGACAGAATTAGTGAATTCGAAGACAGAACATCTGAACTGGAAAAGACAGGAGAAAAGAAAGAGAAGAGAATGGAAAAAATGGAACAGGGTCTCAGACAATGTGAAATGCAAAAATGTATGCATTATGGTGTCCCAGAAGGAGAAGAAAATGGGAAAGGGGCAGAAGGAATATTTGAGGAAATAATGACTGAAATGACTGAAAACTTCCCTAACCTTATGAAAGACATAAATATCAATATCAAAGGACAACGTACCCCAAACAGAATAAATCCAAATAGACCTACCCCAAGACACCTACGATTCATAATGACAAATATCAGAGATAAAGAAAAGATTCTGAAAGCAGCAAGAGAAAAGCAAAGCATCATATATAAGGGAACCTCAATAAGATTAAGTGCAGACCTGTCATCAGAAACCATGGAGGCAAGAAGAAAGCGGTATAATGTATTTAAGGTACTGAAAGAGAAAAATGGCCAGCCAAGAATTCTGTATCCAGCAAAGCTGTCCTTCAGAAATGAAGGGGAGTTCAAAGTCTTCACAGACAAACAAAAAGTGATAGAACAAATTATCAAAAGACCAGAATTACAAGAGATACTAATGGGGGTGCTGCAGTCTGGGAGGAAAAAACAAGGGCGAGAGACTTGGAGAAGAGTGTAGAAATGAAGAGTATTAGAAAGAGTAAATTAAAGGATAAAAAGATAGACAACAGTACGATATGACAACAAAAAGCCAAACTCAAAATGGATGAAGTAAGTAATGCCTTTACATAATAACATTGAATGTTAATGGCTTGAACTCCCCAAAAGACATAGATAAACAGAATGGATAAAAAAATATGAGCCATCTGTTATCTACAAAAGACTCACCTTAGACATAGAGATACAACCAGGTTAAAAGTGAAAGGTTAGAAAAAGCAAACAATAATAAAAAAAGAGCTGGAGTAGCGATACTAATATCAGACAAAATAGATTTTAAATGCAAAACTGTTATAAGGGATGAAGAAGGTCATAATACATTAATAAAAGGGGAATTTCAGCAAGAAGAAATAACTATATTTCTAAACCTAACTCAGTACCCCAAGATACATGAGGCACACACTGGCAAAACTGAAGGGAGAAATAGATGTCTTTACAATAATAGTTGGAGACTTCAAAACACCACGCTCAGTACTGGGTAAAACATTTGGACAGATGATAAATGATGAAAAACATGAGTGACACAGCAAAGCAAGGACAGAGGTGGCTCAAGCAATTAGGGGCCTCCCTTCTACCTTGGAGGTCCCAGGTTCAGTTCCTGGTGCCTCCTAAAGAAACAAGGAAGACAAACAGACATAGCAAGTGCAAACAATGAGGAGGTGAGGCAAAAAAAAAAAATTAGAAAATGTAGACGAGATGGACAAATTCCTAGAAACACACAAACCACCTACACTGACCCTAGAAGAAACAGAAGACCTCAACAAACCAATCACAAGTGAAGAGATTGAAACAGTCATTAAAAACCATCCAAAGATGAAAAGCCCAGGACCAGATGGCTTCACACGTGAATTCTACCAATCATTCAAAGATGACCTAATACCGATCTTGCTCAAGATCTTCCAAAAAATTGAACGGGAAAGAATGCTACCAAACTCATTCTATGAAGCCAACATCACCCTAATAACAAAACCAAATAGAGATACTACAAAAAAAGAAAATTACAGACCAATATCTCTAATGAATACAGATGCAAAAATCCTCAAAAAAATACTTGCTAACAGAATCCTAAAGCACATTAAAAGAATTATACACCACGATCAAGTGGGTTTTATCCTAGGTATGCAAGGGTGGTTCAACACAAGAAAATCAATTAGTGTAATAAACCACACTGATAATTTGAAGAAGGAAAAAAATCACATGATCCTCTTGATTGATGCAGCAAAGGCATTTGATAAAATACACTCTTGATAAAAAACACTCCAAAAGATAAGAATAGAAGGAAGCTTTCTCAATATGGTAAAATGCATAAATGAAAAACCAACAGCTAGCGTTTTACTCAATGGTGAAAGACTGAAAGTTTTCTCGCTGAGATCAGGAACAAGACAAGGATGCCCACTGTCACCACTATTATTCAATATTGTGCTAGAAGTTCTAGCTAGACAAAGAAATAAAAGGCACTCAAATAGGAAAGGAAGAAGTCAAACTTTCACTATTCGCTGATGACATGATCCTATATCTAGAAAATCCTGAAAAATCCACAACAAAGCTACTAGAATTAATAGATGAGATCAGCAAAGTGACGGGATACAAGATTAATATGCAAAAATCAATAGCGTTTCTATATACTCCTGATGTACATTCTGAGGAGGAAACCAGAAAAAAATTCCATTTATAATAGCGACTAAAACAATCAAATATTTAGGAATAAACTTAACCAAGGACATAAAGGACCTGTATTCAGAAAACTACAAAACATTGCTAAAAGAAACTGAAGAAGACTTAAATAAATGGAAGGACATTCATGGATTGGAAGACTAAATATCATTAAGATATCAGTTCTATTCAAACTAATTTACAGATTCAATTCAATCCCAATAAAAATCCCAACAGCATTTTTGCTGAAACTGAAAAGCCGATAATCAAATTTATTTGGAAGGGTAAGAGGCCCTGAATAGCCAAAAATGTCTTTAAAAAGAACAAAGTTGGAGGACTCTCCCTTCCTGGCTTTAAAGCATATTACTTAGCTACAGTGGTAAAAATAGCCTGGTACTGGCATAAGGACAGACTGACCAATGGAACTGAATAGAGAACTCAGAAATAGACCCTCACATCTACAGTCAAGTGATTTTTGAGAAGGCTGTTAAGCCTACCCAGCTGGGCCAGAACAGTCTATTCAACAAATGGTGCTGGGAGAACTGCAGAGCCACATCCAAAAGAAAGAAAGAGGACCCCTATCTCATACCTCATACAAAAATTAACTCAAAATGGATCAAGGACCTAAATATAAAAACCACCACCAAAAAACTCTTAGAAGAAACTGTAGGAAAACATCTGCAAGATTTTGTGGTAGGTGGTAGTTTCTTAAACCTTACACCCAAAGCATAAGCAACAAAAGAAAAACTAGATAAATGGAACCTCCTCAAAATTCAACACTTTTGCACCTCAAAGGATTTCATAAAAGGGGTGAAAAGGCAGCTGACTCAACAGGAGAAAATACGTGGCAATCACATATCTGATAAGGGTTTAATATCCATGATATATAAGACCATAGAACTCAACAATAAAAAGAGAAACTATCTGTATTAGTCAGCCAAAGGGGTGCTGATGCAAAGTATCAGAACTCTATTGTTTTTTTTTTTTTTTTTTTTTTAATTAATTAATTAATTTATTTATTTATTTTTTTACCGGGAGTTCCTGGGGATCGAACCCAGGTCCCTCCATATGGGAGACAGATGCCCAACCATTTGAGCCACATCCGTCCCCCTCTATTGGTTTTTATAAAGATTATTTATTTGGGGTAGAACCTTACAGTTACCAGGCCCTAAAGAGCCAAACTCAAGGTACTGTAAGAGGTACTTTCTCACCCAAAGTCTGTTACCACATATTGATGCAAGTTGGCAGGCAATGTCTGTGAGGGTTCAGCCTTCCTCCTTCTTCTTAAGGCTCTGTGGTCCCAGTTTCTTCCTCTCTCAGCTGTAGGCTGGCTTAAGGCTCGTCACTCTCCCTGGGGCTTCTTTCCTGGCTCAGCTGCTCTGGTCTCTCCACTAGGTCAGCTGTAGACTATCAGGCTCATCTCTCTTCCCGGGAGCCATGTCTATGGAGCACTCTCTCTTCCTACATATCTTCTTCTGTGTGTTTACTTCTGTCTGAGTGTCCACCCACCAAGGGGGTGGGGACTCAATGTCCTACACTATCTGTGGCAGTTTGATATTATTTATAAATTCCAAGATGAGATATTGATTATGTTTGTAAACTGGTCTGTTCCTCTGGGCGTGATACCCTTTGATTGTATTTTATTCAGCTGAGATGCCTTTAATTAAATTATGTTAAGATTAGGGCTTTGATTCAACCACGTCCTTAGGGTGACTCAGTTTGAGTCCCTGCCCTCTTTGTGGGCTATATAAACTATCCCTCAATCAAGAAGACACAGAGAAGTAGATACACAGAAAAAGACACGGCAGAGAGAACTTGGTTTTGATGCTGGAGCCCCAGGGAGAGATGAGCCATTCGCCTGACAGTTTACAGCTGATCTTGTGAAGAGAACAGAGAGCTGAGACACCCTGGAAGACAAGTCTTATGCCAGCCTACAGCTGAGATTGGAAGAAACTGGGACCACAGAGCCTTAAGAGGAAGAAGGAAGGCTGAACCCTCACAGACATTAACCGCCATCTTGCTTTAACATGTAGCTTGAGTTGGACTCTTTAGGGCCTTTTAACTGTAAGCTTTTTACCCCAAATAAATACCCTTTATAAAAGCCAACAGATTTCCTGTACTTTGCATCAGACCCCTTTGGCTGACTAATACACTATTCGATTTAAAAAAATGAGCAAAAAGACTTGAAAAGACAACTGTCCAAAGAAGAAATACAAATGGCGAAGCAATGCATGAAAAAATATTCAACATCAGTAGCGATTAGGGAAATGTAAATCAAAACTATGAGATATCATTTCATACCTATTACACTGGCTGCTGTTAAAAAATTGGAAAACTGTAAATGTTGGAGAGGATGTGGAGATATAGGAATGTTTATTCACTGTTGGTGGGAATGTAGAATGGTACAGTCACTGTGGAGGACTGTTTGGCAGTTCCTAAGGAAGTTGAATAGAGACTTGCGAAAGGACTGGGCAATACCATTGCTAGGTATGTACCCAGAAAAACTGAGAGCAGTGACATGAATAGACATCTGCACACTGGTGTTCATTGCAGCATTATTCACAATAGCCAAAAGTTGGAAACATCCCAGGCGTCCAGCAACTGATGAATGGATAAACAAATTGCAGAGTATACACATGATGGAATATTATGCAGCTATAAGAAAAAAAGAAGTCGTGAAACATATGACAACACTGCCCCCTACTGAACAAATAAATGCTGGGCTTGATGATCCAGTTTGTGGGTTTTTTCACATCTGTAATCATTTTTCATAGTATTTTATTGTACAGATGACCCACAGTTTATTTAATGAGATGAGAGGTGTGAGAGGTGCCATTTCTGTCAGCAAAATCCTAGACTGCTTCAATCTATGGATGATTAGTGATACATACATGCAAAATGTGTCATTTTCTTACAGAAATTGACACCCATTAAGTCTCCATTCCCATTTGAAAATGAAATCGCTGAGGCCAAATAATGACCACTTACCTTGACTTTTTCCTCTAACTTTCCCAAGCGAATATTGCCTTCTATTATTTTGTTGAGAACTCCATGCTTCTCAGTTTCCAAACATTTAGCCTAAGGAGAAAAGAAAAAAGAAAAATAATGGACTTTCAGGTTTACAGAAAAAATAAAATAAAAAACACTCTTCTGCAAAGGGTCTTACTACTCACAAATACTCCTTGTCCTGCCCACCCCACCCCACCTCGGTTTCCCTCACTCCCTGTGTGAGGGCTGAGGGCAGAGCTGCAGTCAGCTGCTGAGTTTGGGCAAGGGAGGGGGAGCAGCATGCTGAGTGCCCCTTCTGGCACAGATGGGACAGCTGAGCCCCACCGACAAAGGGAAAGTGAGAGGTCGTAAGGACTTCCAGAACACTTCTCTAGAGAATTACGTAATTCTTTCAATCATATTCAAGGAATAAGCACCAAAATGCAAATAACCTTTTAAATTTGACAAATGTGAATGGTTATGAAATTAAGAATGACAATATGAAATACATTAACACACAGTGCTGTTCTCTCAAGCCAAACGTGATGGGCAGTATATATATATCCAAGTGGGTTGTCACTGGAAGTTGAATGATTCAGATTAGTATCTAGATGGAAAATGAACTACTACAGACAATCAATTAACTATTTCAAATGCTAAAAATAAAAAAATAAGAAAATAAAGGTGAGTGTTCCTTCTGAGGCAGGCTTGTGGTGACAGTTTGCTTTTCCAGAAAAGATAAGACAGAGATTTAAATGACTTACCACAAGTCACAAGAAAAACCCATACTAAATGCAGGTTTAGAAATTAGGATGCCAATGTCTAAGGTTATTGTGTTTCCCACAAAAATGTGAGAAATGAAAGATTCTAAAACAGCGTTTGGGGAATTTTAAAGTTATTTGTAGCCATTGGTTATCAGTGGAAACTTTGCAAAGTAGAGTAGAGTAGCTTCCTGTCCGAGTGTTTTTTGGGAGGTGGGAGTGGTGGTGGTATCTCTACAAGGCCCAAAAGACCAGGACGTGGGAGACGGCAGTGCCACCCTGGACCTGGGCGGAGCAGCTAGCCATGGAGCTTCAAGGTCAGGGAGACATGTCCACCTTAGGCCCAGTCACACAGGACCAGAGTGCCCTGCCCACCCCTCCTGGTGCCTCCCCCGCACCTCCCCGTGTGGACAGCAGTGTCTGTGGGTCCACAGGGGCCCCTCAGGGTGGCCGGAGGCAGGGTGGGATGAGGGCAGTTCTCCCATCCTACATTTCAGGGGCCACGCTAAAGGGATCTGAGAATTCTAAACTGGAGCCTGGCTCGAGGAGGAGGAGAGAACACAGTGAATGAACATCCTGTTGGCTCCATCTGTGATTTTAAACATTTGGACCCACAGGACGTGGGCCTCCTTTGCATTTCCATCCCAGGCCTAAGGGAGCCTTTGGGGGTTGGCTTGCTGGGGGCTGGGGAGGGTCTCGACTTCATCCTTGAGGCCTGTGAAGCCTGCATCCCAGGGATGGGGCATCTGCTCAGGCCTCACGCCCAGGATGGTTCGCACTTACAGCAGTCCCGATGTGTGACGTGTGGCAGGCGGGTCCCTAGCAACATTTGCTGGATGAATGGGTTGGCTTGGCACTTTATATTTTTTAAAAAGCTTCTGCTTTGCCCCCTCAATATCCCTGTGGGTCAGCCCAATAGGCACAGCAGAGGAGGACATGGGTGCTCTGTGCTGCTACAGAAAACGTCACAGCATTTGGCATTTTGGCCGGGATAGGAACTTCTCAGTAGGGGACCCCTGGGTTAGAAGGTCTGAAGGCTTTTATGGCTCCTAGTGTCTCCCTGATTGCTTCCTAAAATACTCAAGGAATGGCTTCGAAATCACCAGCAGTATATGACCAGGTTTACCATACTCCTATTACAATTTAAAATATATATGTGTATTTGTAACATTAACATCAGTCCAGAACGGTATCTCATGATGGGTTTAATTTGCATTTATTTTATTAAATGTAAAGATGAACATTTTCCCCCAAGAGCTGCGGACTATTTATATTTCCTCTTATATAAACAAGAGCTAAAATCCTTTGTTCATTTTCCCCTGGAGGAATTTAATATCTTCCTAACAAATGGGAGTAAGCTTGGGACATACCTGGACAGATACCCCACACTCCATTCACCCTGAAGAAGGGCTGTTACTTTCCAGTTTGCCAGCTTCTATCTCTCAGAAAGCCTGCTGGTTTCTTTTGTAATGATGTCCATTAAACTATTACTTCTAATTCATTATTACCAGAGACTTGCAACCTTGCTTAAAGAAACATGCTTAAATGTACATAAACAATATGTGTTCAAAACAGGAAAATGATAAAATGCAGATAAGTAGAAAGGTTTTATTTTTAAGTCACCCATAATTCCACCACTTAGAGATAACTCACTGTTAACATTTTGGGGTGAGTCCTTTCAGACTTTTCTAGTGCATAGAATCACTTGGCATAAAAATGGATACATAAGTATGGTTTTGATCATCTGTCTTCTTTTACTCTGCAATATTCTGCTGACATCTTTTCATATCAGTGCAAAGTTTTCTAGAATCACATCCACAGCCTCCTTCCCAATGGCTGCAGAGAGCTCTGCCATCCAGGCCCACCAGTAATTTCCTCAATCAGTAACCCACCCGGGACTCATGCTATTATCAACAGTGCTGGGTGAACACCAAGGTGGTGGATTTTTGTGCCCTTTTAAAGTATTTCCTTAGGATGAACTCTAATTTCTCTGTAATTCTCATTTTTCATCTTCAAACAGGGAAAATATTAGACAGCTTTACAAAAAGAGTAGAAATATGCATTTGTAGGTATACTAAATGCCTTGATAGTACCTCTTCCTATTTAGTTGAATGGACTAATTCTACAATTTTACCTTCTTAAAGATCATTTGCCATTATTTAAAAGCTTGGCGCATTCACCTTTCAAAAAATGTTTTTCCCTCATTAAACAATAAAGTTTTGGGTAATTTGAAATTTTTCAGCTGAAATTTTAATAGATGAGACTTTTCATGGATCTGTTTTTTTTAAAATGTTGGCATATTAACTTGCAGTTTGCTTGGAGTAACTTTGAGACAACTTACCAAACACATAAGATTGTCACGTTCTTGAGTTATATTCTCTGCCAGCCCAACAAGATTTGCCAAGTATTGGTTAGCAGACATTTCATTCTCCATGGCTTTTTCCGCCTGCTTCTTGAGGATTTCAATTTTCTTCTGAGCTCTCCTATAGAGTTCCCCCAGATGGTGGAATAAAAAACTCATTAGCCAGAATGGTGAGGACATACTGAATATCTGTACTATCAAAATATCAAGCATGTTAACATTTAAATGTTATTTTTCAGCCACCTAAATCTTTTAGGTGTCAAGGAGAAAAGTAATTGAATTTAATTTTAAACCAATAATGATGGACTCCAAATCAAGTTAATATGAATCACAAAATGCTTAATCAATGAATAGACTAATTTATATTATTCTAGAAATTTTTTGGCTCATGTTCTAAAAGATAATATTGAAAAAAGAGAGATTCCTGTAATCCCAAAGAAGATTTTTAGGAAATGGTTAGGAAAACACTTCTAGTACTTTCAGTCTTAGGATCATCATTATCAGTTACCTTTGATTTACAGACTTGAGAAATGTTGGTTAATGCTGGTCAACAGAAAAGCTTTTACTGTACTTATATTCTGATATACAATGACCTCAGTAACCCTTTTCCATTTTATAGCCTCTATTAGAAAAAGAAAAGATAAAGGAAATGAAACGGAACATTTTGTGTGTGTATATATATATATAAACAGCTTAAGAAAAAATAAATAAACCTGTTTTTTTTCTGTGCTACTTCAAGTTCAGTTTCCAGTGCTTTGCTTTTAGCTGTCAAATTGTTTTTCTCTAAAAGTAGGCTCTTTTTCTGTACTTGTAGGACTGTCAACTTTTCCATCAGCTCTTCCATCTCAGCATTTCCTTTTTCTTCTTCCTTCTGCAACTGGCTGAAGAAGAAAAACATCACAAGGCATGAATCCAGTATAAGCCTTAAATAAGGCAGTCATGGCCAGACAAGTGACAAACAGCCAGACCTCTGGCCCGAGTGGATCACTTGGAAGACCTCTACGGAAACATCTCCCCCTCCCAACCCTAGGAGAGCCTGAGCTTCAAGAGGAGTGGAGGAGTGGAGATGGTATGGCTGGCACAATTCTTTGATGGTATCTGCCCTCTAACCCCTTTTATTGCCCACATTTTTGCTTATGTTTGTATCTATGTATTTATTTATCTTCCAGAAGTAATGGAAGACTGCTTGATTTTTATGATAAAAAGCGAACAAAAAAAATCAAGAGTGGGTATACAATTCCAATATATAATTCTGGCAAAACAATGCTTGAGAAAAGGCTTATCTCTTCATTAGTTCTCTCAATTTCCAGGCAATAAACAGGACTGAATAGGTGGGACGATGGACACAGAGGTTGCCCTGCATTCTGAGAGATGGGGTCTCTCTGGGTACTACGTGGGGTTTACTTCATGTCTAGCTGGGTAGCTGGTGAGCAAGCCTCAGGTTGCTTATGTTTTGGGTCCTCACTTCTCGTATCATTTCAATAAATTTGGCCTGGGTTGGCTCCCTGAACACCCAGTCAGGAATTTTCCATGTCGTTTCTAGTTTACTGTGAGCCCAAGCAGTTCTAGTGGGTCACAGAGTAGAGGATGCACAGAATTATCTTTTCAGTTGTCTTTTCTCTTCACTGTCTTTTGTTTTGATTTTAGAATTTTATTTAAAATAATTTTTGCCAAAGTAATACATCCACCTAGAACCAAATCAACCAGGACAGGAAAGTTCACAATGAAAAAGAACCAAAGACAACAGGAAATGTTGGGAAAGTGTGGGTGGGAGTACACAGCCACCTCACAGAGCAATATGGCAACATCTAGAAAATGCATTTACTCTATGGCCCAACAATGCCCCTTCTAGGTATGTATTGTAGGGAAACTTTCACAGATTTGCAAAATATGACATGTACAAGAAAGATTACTGTAGCACTGTTGATAGGAGCAAACATAAAAACAACTTAGATTTCTGTTAAGTAGGCTAAGTAAAATGTAGTGTTTCATTTGAGGAATACTACCATGTGGCAGTTAAAAAAGAATAAACTATATTTCTATTTCTACATGGAAAGATGTTTTGAAAAAAAGTGAAAAAAAATCAACATGTGCAATGATACTTTAAGTATGAATTGTGTAAACTTAAAATGTACCAAGAACTATATGCTACTCATGGGAATATATGCAAAACTAAAAACTAGATTGGAAACATAATATCAAGCTTATGATAGTGTTTGCTTTTGACAAGCTGGGGGAAAAGAATGGGACTTGGATAGTGGATAAAAGAGACTTCAGCATTATTTCTAACAAGATATTTCTTAAACAAAGCAAACAAAAATGACTGGAAACAATTAAGAAAAACAATTTGACAGTTGTTAATTCTGGGTTGGGGAGGAGGGAATAGAATTTGTTTTTCAGTCTTAAAATAAATGTTTCTTAATCCATTCCCAGGTCCCACTCTTCAGAGGAAACCTCCATTGACCATTTCCTCTTCTGGTGAAAGATCACTACTTAAAAATTTTAAATTGTGAAATATAACATGTATATGGAAAAGTATATAAAAGATAAACGTACATTTTAATGAATGAAGGGAACATCCATGTAATTACCAGGTAGGGTAAGGACAAAACACTACCAGTGCCCACGTGTCCCTCCCCAGTCACAGAAGCCCTCCGTCTGACTAGTCCTTAGAGTGTTAGCATCTATTCCTGCATTGCTATGGCTTAGTTTCCTTTTGCTGGCTTTTGAATCCCATTATAAAGGGTACCAAGGAGCATAATGGATACACAAAGGGACTTTATGTACTTTAGTGTCCTTATGCCTCCCAGACTCATCCATCTTTCTGTGTGTGGCAGCATTTTGTTCGTTTCCAATGCAGCAGCATATTTCATTGTATCACTACGCCACATCTGTTTATCTGTTCTCCTGCCAAGAGTCATTTGGGCTTCATTCTGCACAAACACTTACAAAAGTCCCTCGGGCAGTGCTACTCCAAGTGTCCTCAGATCACTGCCAGTCTGCCAACTGTTGTTACTTGCCCTGAACAAGAGCTACAGAAATTGGGAGTCTGGCTTTGAAACTGAAAGCAATCTAACATTGCTGTGACATCCAATAGTGAGATTAGTAGACATGTTTTGCTGAACAGGGTGTAGACCGGTTTGGGTGCTGTCACATATGCATGTAGACTGCATGTGCTGGGGGCCGCATACTTGTCCCATGAAGTCAGAAAACATAATCAACATGTGATTTTAAGGTTAGCTTGACAGTTGTAACTTAAAAGCATGAAAATCCAGAATTCACTTCTTTCATCAAAAACATAATCTATTATTTTCTTGGATAAACTGTTAAGCTGGTTGATGATAATGAGTTAAAGATGACTGCTGAAAATACAGACTTCTGCTCCAGTCAAGACAGAGTGAGAGAGACCAGATTAACTCTACAGCATTAAAAAACTAGAATACCAGGCAAAATATATGAAACAACAGTTTTTAGACTTTGGAAATAGGCACTGTAGGATTTTGATCCCTGAGAGAAGAGAAACAAACAAGGCAATACTATAACTGCCCCAGCTTTACTGCCTGGAGGCAGTTTCCAGGCTGCAGCACAGGGAGAGAAAACCCAGACAGAACCCAGCAGACTTGCTGAATTGAGGAGGCAGAAGGCAACTGGAATTTGTGGAGCAAAGAGAGTATCAGAGAAGAGGGAGTTTCACAGGAAGAGAGAGAGATGAGCTCTGGAGATCTGCAGGGAGTCCTCACAAGTCTTTGGCTGGTCACTGACCTCTACAAGAGAGAGAGGAAGCCACCAAGACCAGGGAAAGAACCACTAGAAAGGAATACATAGAATAATTCTGGGGGCTCACACAGAAACAGAAATAGGAAGTAAACAACCAGCCAGAGAAGAAAGACCTTAAAATATACAGGACATAGGACCGAAACTTCAGAAGTGATGGGTAAGTTGGTCCTAGACTAAAGGAGGCTTTGGGCCCATCCTGAAAAAAGTAAGCTTTGAAAGGACCCAACTAATCTCCAGTAACTTAACTGTACACAACAAAATCTAACACTTATCAAAGGAATACAAAAATCCAGCCCAACAATATAAAAACTACAATAATCGGCATCTAATAAAACATTACAAGGCATGGGAATAAACAAGAACATATGATCCAGAATTGGGGGGAATCAATAGAACAGACCCAGAAGCAAGAGAGATGACGGCATGGGCAAAGGTTTGAAAATTGCTGTTATAAATATGTTCCATATATTCAAGAAGTTAGAGAAAACAGCATGAGGAGGAGAGAAATGGAAAACATAAAAAAAGACAAGTGGATCTTCTAAAGATGGAACAAAACAATATATGAAATAAACAACACATTGGATGGGAATTAAAGCTGATTAGACACTACATAATAAAAGATTAGTGAACGTGAAGACACAGCAATAGAAACTATCAAAAATGAAGCCCACAGCAAGACTTGAATTGACATTAAGCCAAAGATATACAAATGGTCAAAAAGCACATGAAAAGATGCTCAACATCATTAGCCAAAAGGGAAATTCAAATCATTAGGGAAATACAAATCAAAACCACAATGAGAGACCATCTCACACCCACTAGAATGGCTACTATTTAATAATAATAATAATAATAATAATAATAATAATAATAATAATAATGAAAATAAGTTTTGGAGATGATGCAGAGGAACAGGAACACACATTCATTGTTGGTGGGAATGTAAAATGGTGCAGCCACTGTGGAAAACAGTTTAGCTGGTATGACAGTTTGAAGCTAATCGTGGATCCCAGAAAAGATCATATTCTTAAGCTAACCCA
Organism: Tolypeutes matacus; assembly: GCA_026826555.1. Classification (NCBI taxonomy): domain Eukaryota; kingdom Metazoa; phylum Chordata; class Mammalia; order Cingulata; family Chlamyphoridae; genus Tolypeutes; species Tolypeutes matacus. Next base: position 2,504,381 of record JAKSZT010054565.1, on the reverse strand, counting down.
TCTCCATAACATAAAAATGCAAAGTGAAGCAGCAAGTGCTGATGCAGAAGCTGCAGTAAGTTATCCAGAAGATGCTAAGAGCATTGATGAAGGTGGATAGACTAAACAACCGATTTCCAAGGTAGATGAAACAGCCTTCTATTGGAGGAAGAGACCAGCTAGGACTTTCATAGTCAGAGAGAACTCAATGCCTGGCTTCAAAGCTTTGTCAAAGGACAGGCTGACTCTCTTGTTTGAGACATGATGCTATTGCACACTTAAGTGACTACAGTATAGTGTAAACATAACTTATACATGCACTGGGAAACCAAAAAATTCACGTGACTCACTTTATTACGATGTTGGCTTTGTTGAGGTGGTCTGGAACTGAACCCACAATACCTCCGAGGTATGCCTGTACCAGGCGTCTCAGTCTGCCAGTGTCATCCCTCTCTGAATCAGTCTTCTGCCTCTCTGTCCAAATGTCTTCTCCTTATAAGGGCGCTAGTCATATTGGGTTAGACCCACCCTAATCCAGTTTGGCGTCATCTTAACTAACAACATCTTCAAAGATTTAGAAATAAATCTTTACTTAGAAATAAGTTTATATTCACAGGACTAGGGGTAAGGACTTGGACATGTCTTTTTGGAGGACACAATTCAAACCATTACACTAGGTCTATACAAATTTGAAAATACACTTGGGGGGAGTGGATGTGGCTCAAGTGGTTTGAGAGCCTGCTTCCCACATGGGAGGTCCCAGGTTCAGTCCCCGATGCTTCCTAAAAACAAATAAACAAAACAACAAACAAACAAAAAACCAACTCAGGGGAGCTGATGTGGCTCAGTGGCTGAGTGCCGGCTTCCCACATACAAGTTCCCAGGTTCAATCCCCGGCCCCAGTACCTCAAAAACCAACCAACCAACCCACCCACCCTTGGTGAATTGAGCCTTTTATCTCCATGAATTGACCCTCTTCCCTAAGTAATATTTGTTACCTTTTCTTTTGGCTTATATTTGAATAGTATATCTTTTATTGCCCTGTTAGTTTTAGCCTTTTTGTATCTCTATGCTTTAGATGTGCATCTTAAAACAAAATAAAACAAAAATCAGAGTTGCTTTTTATTTTGTCCAGGCTGACAATCTTTGTCTTTTAACTGAAGTATTTAGTTCATTTAGTTTATCTAATACTGATATATTTGGGTTTAAATCTAACATTTTATTTTGTGTTTTCTATTTTCCCCACTTCTGCTACCTTTTATTTTACTGTTTTTTCCTTGTCTTATTTTAAAGCATTCCTTCTTTCCCTATACTAGTGTAGAAGTTTATAAATATATATAGTTTCTAGAAATTTCATCATGCATAATTAATTTTCAAGTTATAAAATGAATCAACACCTTCATCTTTTGACCTAGAACATGAACTCCATTTATCCCTGGCCTGATTACATGCTATCATTATTTTAATTCTGCGTTTTTAAATTCAAAGATATTATCACTATAGTTTTATAGAATCAATGTTTATTTACATTACCTACATATTTACCATTCTTTTATTCTTAGATCCTTCTTATTTTTGACATTCATTTTCCTCTCCATGAATTAGATCCCCCTTTAAAATTGCCTTTAATGTAGGTCTGTAAGTCACAACACTCATTTTTGTTTGGAAATATCCTTATTTTGCTTTCATTCATTTTTTTTTATAAACACCTTTACTGAGATATAATTATCTTACCTACAATTCACCCATTTAAAGTGTACAGTTCAGTGGTTTTCGGTATATTCACAGATACATATAACCACAGTCAATTTTAGAACATTTTCACCTTCTCAAGAAGAAACCCTGTCCTCTTCAGATGCACACCCCTATGTCTTTTTTTTTTTTTTTTTTTTTTTAAAGATTTTATTTATTTATTCATTTATCCCCCCCTTGCTGCTTGTGCTCGCTGGGTCAGCCAACCACGCCGCGCGGGCGGGCCTGCCCTCACCAGGAGGCCCCGGGAACCGAACCCGGGGCCCCCCATATGGTAAACGGGAGCCCTACTGATTGAGCCACAGCCGCCTCCCCACCCCTATGTCTTTATCTCTCGCTGCACTCTCCCTGCCCCAAGTCCTAGACAACCACTAATCTACTGTGTTTCTATAGATTTCCCTAATCTGGACTTTCACATGAATGGAATTATATAATAGGTGTTCTTTTATGATTGGGTTCTCTTACTTAGCCTAATGTTTTCAAGGTTCAGCCATGTTGTATCATGTATCAGTACTTCAAAATTTTTAAAAAGATTTTATTTATTTACTTATCACCCCTTTGCTGCTTGTGCTCGCTGTGTCCATTTGCTGAGCATTTTTTTTGTGTGTGTTTGTCTCCCTTTGTTGCGAGTACCTCTTTCATTTTTATGACAAAATAACATTCCATCATATGGATATACCCCAATTGTTTATCCACTCATTCACTGATGGACATTTGGGTTGTTTCCACTTTTTGGCTATTATGAATAATGCCACCATAAACATTAGTGTGCAAGTTTTGTGCATGGCCATGTTTTTATTTCTCCTGAGTAAAGTCCTGGGTCATATGGTAACTACATGATTAATCATTTGATGAACTCTGAGACTGTTTTCCAAACAGCTGCACCATTTTACATTCCCGTTTCTCCACATCCTCCCTACCACTTGTAATTACCGGAGTTTTTTATTCTAGCCATCCTAGTAGATAGGGTGTAGTATCATTTTGTGGTTTTGATTTGTATTTCCCTGATGACTAATGCTATTGAACCTATTTTCATGGGTTTATTGGCCATATGTGTATCTTCCCTGGAGAAATGTATATTCAGATCCTTTGCCCATTTAAAATATTGGGCTATCTTTTTATTATTCAGTTGTAAGAGTTCTTTATATATTCTGGATATATTATATATAAAGTTCATTACCAGATACAGAATTTGCAAAAACATTCTCCCATTATGTGGTTGCCTTTACACTTTCTATAAGGTGTCCTTTGAAGCACATAAGATTTTAATTTTGTGAAGTCTAATTTATCTGTTTTTTTCTTTTGCTGCCTGGGCTTTTGTTGTCATAACTAAAAATCTACTGCCAAATTAAAAATCATAAAGGTTTACCCCTATGCTTTCTTCTTCTAAGGGTTTTATAGATTTAGCTCTTCAAATTAGATCTCTGGCCCATTTTGCGTTTTTATACATGGTGTGAGGTAAGGGTCCAACTTCATTTTTTTACATGTGGCTATCCAGTTATCCCAGAACCATTTGTTAAAAGGCTGTTCTTGGGAAGCGGCTGTGGCTCAATCAGTAGGGCTCCCGTTTACCATATGGGAGGCCCCGGGTTCGGTTCCCGGGGCCTCCTGGTGAGGGCAGGCCCGCCCGCACGGCGTGGTTGGCTGACCCAGCGAGCACAAGCAGCAAGGGGGGTATAAATGAATAAATAAATAAAATTAAAAAAAAAAAAAAAAGGCTGTTCTTTCCCCATTGGAAGGTTTTGACTCCCTTGTTTAATATCAGTTTATCATAGAAGTATAATGAAAGGGTTTATTTCTGGATGCTCAAGTCCATTCTACTAATCTATATGTCTATCCTTGTGCCAAGACCACTGTCCTGATAATTGTTGCTTTGTAGTAAGTTTTGAAATCAGGAAGTCTGAGTCTTTCTAATTTGTTCTTTTTCAAGATTGTTTGGCTATTGAGGGTCCCTTGCATTTCCACATGAAATTTAGAATCAGCTTCTCAATTTATATAAAGAAGTTGGCTGGGGTACCAATGGGGGTCTACGTTGCATGTGTAGATCAGTTAGGAGCACATGGTCATCTTAATAACATCAAATCTCCCAATTCCCTGAAAAATGGGATTTTTAAAAAAGATTTATTTTATTTATTCCCCACCCCCACCCCCATAGCAGTCTGGCATTATTTATGAATTCCAAAAATAGATATTGGATTATATTTGTAAACTGGTTTGTTCCTCTGGGCATATTAGATTATACTGAATTCAGAAGTTTCACCTTTACATGATTAAATAATGATTAAGGCTTTGATTGGGACACGTCAGTAAGATGAGTCCCTACCCCCTTGGTGGGTGGGGACTTACAGAGAAACTGTACTGCAGAGAGGGGAGGTTGCAGTTTTTGTGTGCTGGAACCCTGGGAAGTAAACACACAGGAGAAGAACACAGAGGAATAGAGATGGCACATAGAAACGGCAGAGGCCCTGGGAAGAGAGACGAGCCATTCGCCTGATAGACAATAGTTGGCCTTGTGGAGAGAGAAGAACAGCTGAGCCTGGAAAGAAACGAGCCCTGAGAAGACAGGAACCCAGGTAGTCTGAACCCTTGCAGATATTGGCAGCCATCTTGCTCCAACAAGTGGCAATAGACTTTGGTGAGGGAAGTAACTTATGCTTTATGGCCTGTTAACTGTAAGCTCCTACCCCAAATAAATACCCTTTATAAAAGCCAACAGATTTCTGGTATTTTGCATCAGCATCCCTTTGGCTGACTAATACACCCCCCACCCCTATTGTTTGTGTTTGCTCTCTGCTCTCTGTTTCTGTTGTGTGCTCATCTTCTTTTTAGGAGGCACTGGGCACCGAACCTGGGAACTCCCATGAGGACAGGAGGCACCCAATTGCTTGAGCTACTTCTGCTCCCTGCTTGTTGTGCCTCTTCGCTGAGTCAGCTCGCCGCACCAGCTTGTTGCGTCAGCTCACTGTCTTGTTGTTCTTCTTTAGGAGGCATTGGAAACTGACCCGGGACTTCCTATATGGTAGACAGGTGCCCAGCCACTTGACCCACATCTGCTTCCCAAAATGGGATTTTTAAAAAAATTTCTTTCAACAATGGTTTTTTAAATTTGTTTTCAGAGTACAAGTTTTGCACTTTTTAAATTAAATTTATTCCTAAGTATTTTATTCTTTTTGATGCTATTGTAAATGGAATTTTAAAAAATTTCATCTTTGAACTGTTCAATGCAAATGTATAGAAGTACAATTTATTTATTTAATTTTTAAGTTTATTTTGTACATTTAATAATTGAAAATATAAACAATTAAAAACTAAAAAGTAAACAGATGAATAAACATATACATTTCTCAAATCTAATGGATACATATAAATTTTTTTTTGAATCAAAAAATATATTACACAATATATTTGGTTCATAGTAATGCATTCATACAGTATTTGTCCTTTTGTGTCTGGCTTGCTTCACTCAAACATAATGTCCTCCAGGTCCATCCATGTTGTCATATGCTTTATGACTTCATTTCTACTTACAGCTGCATAATATTCCATCGTGTGAATAGACCACAGTTTGTTTATCCATTCATCTGTTGATGGACACCTGGGTTGTTTCCAACTTTTGGCACTGGTGAAGAATGTGGCTATGAACATCAGTGTGCAGATGTCTGTTCGTGTCACTGCTCTCAGTTCTTCTGGGTATATACCCAGTAGTGGTATTGCAGGGTCACATGGCAAGTCTATATTCAATTTCCTTAGGAACTGCCAAACAGTCCCCCACAGTGGTTGTACCATCCTGCATTCCCACCAACAGTGAAGAAGTGTTCCTATCTCTCCACATCCTCTCCAACACTTGTAGCTCCCTGTCTTTTTAATAGTGGCCATTCTGATAGGTGTGAAATGATATCTCATTGTAGTTTTGATTTGGATTTCCCTAATCATGAGTGATGTTGAGCATTTCTTCATGTGTTTTTTTGCCATTTGTATTTCTTCTTCGGAGAAATGTCTATTCAAGTCTTTGGCCCATTTTTTAATTGGGTCATTTGTCTTTTTATTGTTGAGTTGTAACATCTCTTTATATATCCTGGATATTAAACCCTTATCAGATACGTGATTTCCAAATATTTTTTCCCATTGAGTCGGCTGCCTTTTCACCCTTCTGACAAACTCCTGTGAGGTGCAAAACTGTTTAATTTTGAGGAGGTCCCATTTATCTACTTTTTCTTTTGTTGCACGTGCTTTGGGTGTAAGGTCCAAGAAACCACCACCTACTACAAGGTCTTGAAGATGTTTCCCTACATTTTCTTCTAGTAGGTTTATATATATATATATTTATATATATTATAGATTTCCAGTTTTTTTTTTTTTTTTTCATTTTACCGGGAGGTCCCGGGGATCGAACCCAGGTACCTCCATATGGCAGACGGACGCCCAACCATTTGAGCCACATCCGCCCCCCCTTCTAGTAGTTTTATGGTCCTGGTTTTTATATTTAGATCTTTAATCCATTTGGAGTTGATTCTTTTATAGGGGGTGAGATAGGGGTCCTCTTTCATTCTTTTGGTTATAGATTTCCAGTTCTCCCGACACCATTTGTTGAAGAGACTGTTTTTTCCCATTAGTGTGGGCTTGGTAAGTTTGTCAAAAACCAGTTGACTGTATAGGTGAGGGTTTATTTCTGGATTCTCAATTCTATTCCACTGATCGATATGTCTATCTTTACGCCAGTACAATGCTGTTTTGACCACTGTAGTTTTGTAATATGTTTCAAGGTCAGGCAGTGAAGTTCCTCCCACATTGCTCTTCTTTTTTAGAATACTTTTGGCTATTCGGGTGCACTTACCCTTCCAGATGAATTTGGTAATTGCCTTCTCTAATTCTGTAAAGTAAGCTGTTGGGATTTTGATTGGTATTGCATTGAATCTATAAATCTGTTTGGACAAGATTGACATCTTCATAATATTTATTCTTCCAATCCATGAACACGGAATGTCTTTCCATTTGTTTAGGTCTTTTTAAATTTCTTTTAGCATTGTTCTGTAGTTTTCTGCATATAGGTCCTGTACTTCCTTGGTTAAGTTAACTCCTAGGTATTTGAGTCTTTTTGTTTCTATTGAAAATGGAATTTTCTTCCTGATTTCCTCCTCAGATTGTTCAGTACTAGTGTACAAAAACATTATTGATTTTTGCGTGCTGATCTTGTATCCTGCCTCTTTGCTGAACTCATTTATTAGTTCAAGTAGCTTTGTTGTGGATACTTCAGGATTTTCTAAATACAGGATCATGTCATCCGCAAACAGTGAGAGTTTTACTTCCTCTTTTCCTATTTGGACGCCTTTAATTTTTTTTGTCTTGTCTAATTGTCCTAGCTAGAACTTCTAGTACAATGTTGAATAACAATGGTGACAGTGGGCATCTTGTTCCTGATCTTAGGGGGAAAGCTTTTAACCTTTCCCCATTGAGTATGATGTTGGCTGTGGGTTTTTCATATATGCCTTTTATCATATTGAGGAATTTTCCTTTTATTCCTATCTTTTGAAGTATTTTTATCAAAAAAGGATGTTGGATTTTGTCGAATGTCTTTTCTGTATCTATTGAGATGATCATGTGGTTTTTTTCCTGCAATCTGTTAATGTGCTGTGTTACATTGATTGATTTTCTTATGTTGAACCAGCCTTGCATACCAGGAATAAATCCCACTTGGTCGTGATGTATAAGTCTTTTGATATGCTGTTGGATTCTATTTGCAAGTATTTTGTTGAGAATTTCTGCATCTATGTTCATGAGAGAGATTGGTCTGTAATTTTCTTTTCTTGTGGAATCTTTATCTGGCTTTGGTATTAGGGTGATGTTGGCTTCATAAAATGTGTTGCGTAATTTTCTGTCCTCTTCAATTTTTTGGAAGAGTTTAAACAGGATTGGTGTTAATTCTTTTAGAAATGCTTGATAGAATTCACCTGTGAAGTCATCTGGTCCTGGACATTTCTTTGCTGGGAGATTTTTGATGATGGATTCAATCTCCTTAATTGTGATTGGTTTGTTAAGTTCTTGTATTTCTTGTTGTGTCAGTGTGCGTTGGTTATGAGTTTCTAGAAATTTGTCCATTTCATCCAGGTTGTCTAGTTTGTTGGCATATAGTTTCTCATAATATCCTCTTATGATTCTTTTTATTTCTGTGAGGTCATTTGTAATTTCCCCCCTTTCATTTCTGATTGTATTTATTTGCATCTTCTCTCTTTTTTTCTTTGTTAGTCTAGCGAGGGGTTTGTCAATTTTGTTGATCTTCTCAAAGAACCAGCTTTTGGTTTTGTTAATTTTCTCTATTGTTTTTCTGTTCTCATTTACATTTATTTCTGCTCTAATCTTTATTATTTCTTTCCTTCTTTTTGCTTTGGGATTGGTTTGCTGTTCTTTTTCTAGTTTCTCAAGTTGTTCAGTTAAATCTTTGAGTTTAGCTCTTTCTTGTTTTTTAATATAGGCATTTAGGGCTATAAATTTCCCTCTCAAGACTGCCTTCGCTGTATCCCATAAGTTTTGATACGTTGTGTTCTCATTTTCATTTGTCTCAATATATTTACTGATTTCACTTGCAATTTCTTCTTTGACCCACCGAATATTTAGGAGTGTGTTGTTCAGTCTCCACACATTTGCAAATTTACTTTTTTCCGGTCTGTTATTGATTTCTAGTTTCATTCCATTATGATCTGAGAAGGTGCTTTGTATAATTTCAATCTTTTTATATTTATTGAGAGCTGTATTGTGACCTAACATGCGGTCTATCCTGGAGAAAGATCCATGGGCACTTGAGAAGAATGTATAACCCACTGAGTTTGGATGCAGTGTTCTGTATATGTCTATTAGCTCTAACTTGTTTATCATATTGTTCAAGTTCTCTGTTTCCTTGTTGATCTTCTGTCTAGTTGTTCTATCTAATGAGGTGAGAGGGGTGTTGAAGTCTCCAATGATTATTGTAGAAATGTCTATTTCTCCCTTCAGTTTTGCCAGAGTTTATCTTATATATTTTGGGGCACCCTGGTTAGGTGCGTAGATTTTTATGACTGTTCTATCTTCCTGGAGGATCATCCCTTTTATTAATATATAATAGCCTTCCGCATCTCATCACTTTTTTGCATTTGAAGTCTGTTTTGTCTGATATTAGTATAACTACCCCTGCTCTTTTCTGTTTACTATTCGCGTGGAGTATCTTTTTCCAACTTTTTACTTTCAGCCGGTTTGTATCCTTGGGTCTGAGGTGAGTTTCTTGTAAGCAGCATATGGATGGCTCATGTTTTTTCATCTATTCTGTCAGCCTGTATCTTTTGATTGGGGAATTTAATCCATTCACATTCAATGATATTACTGAAAATGCACTATTTATTTCCTCCATTTTATTCTTTGGTTTTTATATGTCATCTTATTTTTGTCTCTCTTTTTACTCTTTTGGTTATCCTTTATGCTTTTCTTTCTTCTATACTCTCCTCCAAGCCTCTCTCTCCTGTCTTTTTCTTTCAGGTTCTAAGGCTTCCTTTAATATTTCTGGCAAAGGTGGCTTCTTTTTTGCAAACTCTCTTAGTTTCTGTTTGTTTGTGAATACTTTATATTCACCTTCATATTTGAAGGACAGTTTTGCTGGATAAAGAATTCTCGGCTGGCATTTTTTCTCTTTCAGTTTCCTAATTGTATCATACCACTGTCTTCTCGCCTCCATGCTTTCTGGAGAAAACTCTGCCCTAAGTCTTACTGTACGTCCTTTGTACGTGATCGTTTGCTTCTCTCTTGTTGCTCTGATAATTTTCTCTTTATCTTTTACATTTGACATTCTGAATAATATGTGTCTTGGCGTAGGTGTATTTGGATTTATTCTCATTGGGGTACAGTGTGCTTCTTGGACATGCAAGTTCATTTCTTTCGTGAGAGTTGGGAAATTTTCAGCTATTATTTCCTCAAATACTCTTTCTGCCCCTTTTTCTTTCTCTTCTCCTTCTGGAACTCCCATGACACGTATGTTGTTGCGTTTTGTGTTGTCATTCAACTCTCTGAGCCCCTGCTCATTTTTTTCTATTCTTTTCTCTCTCTGTTCTTTTCTCTCTTCAATTTTAGCTGCTCTGTCTTCGGTATCACTTATTCTTTCTTCTATCATTTCGAGTCTGCTGTTGTATGCTTCAAATGTAGGTTTTTTTTGTTTTGTTTTGTTTTGTTTTACCGGGAGTACCGGGGATCGAACCCCGGTCTCTCCATATGGTAGACGGACGCCAAACCTCTTGAGCCACGTCCGTTTCCCTCAAATGTAGTTTTGATTTCACCTATTGTGTCTTTCATTCCCATGAACTCCATTACTTTTCTCTTCAGGATTTCAAATTCTTCTTTGCGTTCGCTCAATGACTTCTTGATGTCATTTATCTCTTTAACTATATTCTCTTTCATCTCATTAATTTGATTCTGGAAATTTGTGCTCATCTCACTGATTAGTTCTCTCAAATTCTGCATCACTTCTGGGACTTTGCTGTATTCCTTTTCTTGGGCCATGTCTTCTATTTTCTTAGTATGGCTCGTAATCTTTTGCTGGTGCTTAGGCATCTGGTTAGTTTTTATTTTACTTAGATGCTCTATCTCTTTTTCTTTTATGGGGTTTTAGTAGCAGGAGGCTGTGAGTTACCACAGCTCTTTGATTTTTGGCTCAACCTTGATTGTTAGGATTGTTCTGCTTGTTGCTCAAAACTGGGCACTGGACCCAGTAATTGGTTGTAGAGTCGTTTCCTAGGGCCTTGGGCAGGGAGGCTATAGAGGCCAGGAAAAGCCTCTCTTACTTATTAATTTTCTTATGTGCACTTCCTTGGTCTGCCAGGAGATGGCACTTGTTGGCAGCTCTCAATTCAATGCCTGGTCGGAGCGTATTTGTTGTGACACAGACCAGATCAATGTGATAGAGCTTCCAGTCTGGGGGCTAAGAGCCCTGTGATTCAAACTTTCTGATACAGTTCTCCAGATTTCTCTCGTAGCGCCCCCACTTTTCCCAGCTAGGAAATAATTCCACTCCCTTCTGAATCCTCAACAATCAGTCCCTGTTAGTAGAGGAGGCGATTGGGTGGTTTGTGTATCTTTAGCCCCTTGCAGGCTCCAAGGCAAACAATGGCTCAGCCCCACCCAGCCTGGAAGGGCTTTCGGGACAGGGCAGACCAAACCTGGGAGTCAAAAGCAGGGCCAGCCCCAGGCTCTCTCTCTCCTCTCCTGTGGAGTCCTCAACAATTAGTCCAGACTAGAAGAGAGGGAGGTTGCGAGGGTCGGATATCTCCTGCCCTTCCTAGGCTCCCAGGGCAAACCGCCGCCGTGTAGAAGGGTCCGTGGGACTCCACAGTCCAAATTTACAGGTCAGAACCTGAGTTAGCCTAAGGCTGTGTCCCTCTCTCTCTCCTTTCCGGGAGTGGTAGATCCCTGGAGCCCCCTTTATCTGTGGTCGCAGGCCCAGAGACCCGAGAGTTCTAAAGAGTGGGGGGGAGGGTGCCGGCAGCAGCAGAAGCTGCTACTTCCCACTCACGGTTCTGTTGTCGCGATTTCCCTCTTCTGTACCTCTCTCCTCTGGGTGGTGTGCAGCCTTCACCTGCTGTCCTAAACCCTAGAAGATCTTTTTTGGGGCTGTTTCAGCCTATCCTCTAGCTATTTTTCTGGAGAAGAGATTCCCGTGTCTTACTAGTCCGCCATCTTCCCAGAAGTCCTCACAATTTATCTTTGTATATTGATCTTATATCCTGCAACCTTGCTCTAATTGCTTATTAATATATTTTTTAGTGGATTCCATAGGATTTTCCATATACAAAACCATGTTATCTGTGAATGCCTGGATGTTTTTTATTTCTTTCTTGCTTAAGTGCAAGTATAACGTTGAATAGAAGTAAAGAGAGAAGGCATCCTTGTCTTGCTCCTGATCTTAGGGGGAAAGCATCCAGTCTTTCATTAAGAATGATGTTATCTGTACGTTTTCATATATACTCATTATCAAGTTGAGAAAGTTTCCCTTCCATTCCTAGATTGTTGAGTGTTTTTTGTCATGAAATGGTGTTGGATTTTGTCAAATTCTTTTTCTGCATCTTTTGAGATGCTCATGCATTTAACATAGACATCTTAACTTATTCAAATCAGCTTCCTATCTAATTCCAGTGATATACAGAAAAATTACTCCTATATAGCTCTATTTCCCTCTCTTTCTCTGTGGTATTATAATACATATTACATCTATTACTGTTATAAATCCAACAATACACTGTTATAATTATTATGTAACCTTTCTTTTTGGTTTGTGTATGGGTGGGGGAAGGGGGAAGGAGGGGGAGAGAGAATGAGAGAAAGAGGAGAGGGAGGGAGAATTCAAATTATTGTCTGGGATCACTTGCTTTCAGCTTGAACTGTCTTTAGTATTTTTTATAAAGTGAAACTACCAGCAACAAATTCTCTCAGTTTTTGTTTTTCTTGAAAAATCTTCATTCCATCTTCATTTTTAAAAAGACAGCTTTGCTGAATGTAGGATCCTTGGTTAAGAGTTTTTTGCTTTGAGCATTTTGAAGATGTTATTCAACTGCATTCTGGCCCCAATGTTTTTGCTGACAGGTTTACTTTGAACCTTACTGGAGTTCCCTTGTAATTAACAAGTAAGTTTACTCTTGCTGCTTTCAAGATTTTCTCCTTGTCTTTGACTTTCAGCATTTTAAAAAAAAAGATTTATTTATTCATTTATCCCCCCCGCCCCCCCCCACTTGCTGCTTGTGCTCGCTGTGTCTACTCGCTTTGCATTTTTCTGTGTCTGCTTGTTTCCCTTTGTTGCGTCATCTTGCCACGCCTGTGGGTCATCAGCTCACATCTCGCACGGGCCAGCTTGCGTTTACCAGGAGGAATCAAACCCGGGACCTCCCACATGGTAAACTGGAGCCCAACCAATTGAGCCACAGACACTTCTCAACTTTCAGCATTTTTTACTATGATGTGTTTGTTTGCAGATCTCTTTGCATTTATCCTACTTGGAGTTCTCTGAGCTTACTAGATGTGTAGGTTATCGTTTTCAATAAATTTGGGACGTTTTCAGCCATTATTTCTTCAAACAGTTTTTCTGCTCCTTTTTCTCGCTTCTCTTTCTGGTACTCGCATTATGAAAAAGTTGGTTTGCTTAATAGTATCTCATATTTCTCTGAGGTTCTCTTCATTTTTCTTCATTTTTTTTCCTTGCTGTTCTTCATAATGTATAATTTCTATTCTATCTTCAAGTTCACTTATTTTTTTCTTCTGCCAGTTCAGATCTACTGTTGAGCCACTCTAGCAAAATTTTTTTTTTTTTTTTTTTTTAAAGATTTTATTTATTTATTCATTTATCCCCCCCTTGCTGCCTGTGCTCACCGGGTCAGCCAACCACGCCGCGCGGGCGGGCCTGCCCTCACCAGGAGGCCCCGGGAACCGAACCCGGGACCTCCCATATGGTAAACAGGAGCCCCACTGATTGAGCCACAGCCGCTTCCCTCTAGCAAATTTTTTATTTCAATTTTTCTAATTTTCAACTCCATATTTTCTGGTTGGTTCTTTTTTATAATTTCTTTTCCTTTAAATTGACATTCTCTATTTGATTTTTGACAGGCGTATGTCTTGAATCTCCTCCCAACTGTGTTTCACCACACCCCCCAAATTTTTTTTTAACTTTCAAAATGTTATTTTAATTTCATTCCAAAAAGAAAGAAACTTTCTAGATACAAATACATCTCATTCAATCTTTTTTTTTTTTTTTTTTTTTAAGGAAGTACTCGGGAATGTTCGAGTTCCAGGACCTCGTACATGGAAAGCAGGCGCTCAATCACTGAGCTATATCTGCTCCCCAATGAGAGTTGGTTTTTCATTTGTTTGTTTTTTGTTTTTAGGAAGTACCAGATATCATCAAACACAGGATCTTGTACGTGGGAAGCAGGTGCTCAACCACTTGAGCTACATTTATTCCCTCATTCAATCACTTTTTAACATACATTCAGCAACTTAAATTATTATAAGAATCCAATATTTTCATCTTTTATAATTTTAATATATTATATATTTCATATATATACAACACACACATCATCAGCAGGATTACAAAGTCATTTTTTTATGCTTGATCAGTATTGATAAAAACTTTTAGACTATTAAAGGGAGCTATTTAGGTTCACAGAATAAAATAAAATATGGGTGGTCCAAACCTAATAACAAGATTACAAATGTTCATATGGCCAATAGTTATAAAAGAACTCTCAAGATGGATAGACTACATTTTAAAACATACTCTTGTTATTCTCAAGCAGAAGTATATACATCTCCATTAAATTTGAAATAACTATGCAGTTTTCTTAACTGTAATATACAGTAGCTATCTCTTCCTTTCTTTTGGATTTATTGTTGCTGTTTGAAGAGTCACTAATCCATTACCAACAGAAATGACTTTTGCTCCTTTCCCTTCCTCAAAGCATGGCTCAGTTTGAAGACTGTTCTTATAGGCGGCCACTATGAGTATTAATAGTACCTTAATACCATTAAGAGCAATCAATCAATAACTGGAGTCATGAGAAGTTGCAAAGTCTGTGGACAGGTAAACCAAGGTAATCAGAAGTATTACCCTAGCAGATAGCCCCCCACATCAGTTAATACAAGGAGTTAAAATTCCAATGCCACAATATTAACAGCTGACCATCTATTCTGTGATTTTAAATATTTTAACATTAATTCACCCTGAGAATGCAGAGGAAGCATTTAAATCAAGACATTCTGAGTTTTGCTGCTGTTGTTCTTGTGTGTCTGCGTCCTTCTGGTTTTCTTCAGCCCTTCAAGGGCAACAGAAATTTGAATTTAACGTGTGAACTTGGATATCCTTTTTGGTTTAACTGAGGTTCATGCCACAGTCAGATAATGCTGATTTAAAAAAAACACAAAAAAGCTTGTAGAAAAGAGGCAAGTAGAAATGCACCAGGTCAGAAAAGACAGAAGTCCTCGGAAAAGCAGAGGAGTAGAAATGTTTTTTAAGTTCTTCAGTGCCACTGCCATGTGTGTAACAGTTACCTTTACCTTCCCGTCGGCAAATGGTAGTTACAGAATAAACAGAATTGTAGGGCAGACTGTTACCCACCAGCAAAGGAGCGAGAGATTCTGGATAAATTCCCCAGAAATGATTACCTAGAGTTTTCAGAAGCAGAGTTGTGTGACGCAGCACTGCCAGAGATGCCACACACTGCACTGCAATGACACAAAGGGAATAAGACTCAAGCCACCATTTTCCATGGCTCAACCGTTCATATTGGCCCTGCTTCTCTCTTCATCGGAGCCACACATTTCTGGGCTAAGCTTACGTAAGCTTGCAGATGACTACACATTAAGGCCAACCGCAAAGCACACAGAGGATTATTTACCACAGTCGCAGAGTATCGAATGTAGCTTCTGTCATTAAAGGGACATTTCTTTACCCAATGATGGGTTCATCATGTAGTCTTTGGTGATTGATTTTACCCAGAGCAGAACCATAAAATAAAGGGGCCAAGAAGTTGATATGAAGTAATGTTTGTTTAACTTTCCATTGAGTCAGCTGTAATCCAGGAAATGTCAAAAAAAAAAGCCCCAATGAGTGAACAAAAAATAGCCAGGAAAATTTAAAAGTAAGTTTAGAAACAGAACCCTGAAGTTCTAAACCTTGTTTTTCAAGAAATTGCATTGCACTCTCTGAAAAATTTGTAAACCCTATTTCAAGTCCAAATTCCAGATAGTTTTCTATTACAATCAAAATTGCCATTGCTTTGACAAAGGAAAAAAATCCAAAGGTGACATAGACTGATCTTTTACCACCATCTTCTACTTTAAAATAGAGTATAGTTAATGAAAATAGAACTAGCTGATATGCATTTCTGGTGCAGGCTTCATAAAACCGCAGTAGACTTCAGTTAGTAGATAAACGACTGAGGCAGCTACTGTGAAATCCATCATCCATCTGGAAAGTGATGCACTGCTCTTTTTTACTTTTCCCTTTTTGCTGCTTCCCTGCAAGAATTCATAATTCTTCTTCTGTAGGATGTTGATACCACCTCTGACCGCCATTACAGAGTAGCCATCGAGCAAAGAGTGTAGTGAGGTATAATCTGCTGCGTGACAACTGGTCATCACCATGGTAACAACCAGCTGTATACCTATTACACCCATGGCTCCGAGGAAAGGTCGTGGAACCAGACGCCCTGGGATCGCTGGGACCTTCCCCTCTCCCCTCCCTGTCCTGTAGCTGGGAGCTGTGAAGGAGAGGATCTTCCCACCACACCCCCACTTTTTAGAGCACTCTTAGGGTAGAACTTCTCCAAGCTATTTTGCAATGGTTGTCAGTTGTTTGGGGAAGAGATCAGGTTCTATATCTTTTACCTCCTGATTTCCCCACCAGGTGAAATCTCCAAGCCAGGACTCTGGAGCTGGGGGTGGGGGCAATGGCAGGCTTCTCTCTGACGTACCTTTGCCATGCCTGTAGGAGTTGAGCATTTGTGTGGGGATAGGGGACAGCAATCTGACGTTTTCTCGGCTTGCCTCTCTAACTTGGAACCTCCACCTCACGTGCTGGGGTAAGAGTGATCAGGGCCACAGGGTTCCCAACACTCTGAGCTCAAGGTAGAGCCTCTATTCCACAAATGGGAGCTGCAAGAAGGGAAGATCGCCTCTCAATCCTGCTTGTCAGGGACTTAGTCTCAGCTACAGGCAGCTGGGGGCAGGATGAGAAATGCTGGCATGCTGCTCCTCCCAGGAGGAAAGCCTTCTGCCTGGGTGCTGGGGGGAAAGCAGAGGGAGCCCTGTGTTCTTGGCTGCAGCAGTCCAGAATGGAGTCTTGCTGAGCTGTGAGGGGGTAGGAAGAGAAGGGTCTTGGTTCAAGCACCACAGACTCTTTTCTTTACTGAATTTTTATAGATGCTCTTGAAAAGATGTTTCTTCATTTGCTGTTTGCCTTTAGGACCATTTCCCAAGGTTTTAAATTGTCACTGTTGTTTTAAACAGCTTTCACTGTTTTCTTGGTGTGGGGGGAGCGGGGTCAGCACAAACCTGTGCTGTCACGCCAATTCCGCTATTTTTTTAAAGTTTCCATATACTCCCCTTACACACAGCTTTCCCTCTTATTAACACTTGGCATTACAGTGCTACCTTCATAACAAATGATGATATAATTAACTAATATGCTATATAATTAACTAAATCCATAGTTTACATTAGAGATCATTCTTTGTGTTGTACAGTTCTATGGGTTTTTATGTGGTAACATGCAACATAAAATTTCCCATTTTTAATCACTTTCAAGTACACAGTTCCGTGGAGTTCAGCACATTCACAAGGCTGTGCCAAGTGCCTTTACTTCTGAAAGGCGTTTTCTCTGGTAGGACAGTTCTAGGAATGTGCTTAATTTCCAGCACATCAAGCTACTGCAGCATCCTGTTAAGACTTAAGAGCCGGTCATCACCCTGCACTCCTGTGAAGGGACTCTCTCTTTGCAGTTCCATTATGGTTGGTCTGGGTGAGACTTTCTTTTTCGTTTTCCTCTTGGTGCTTGCTGGGCTACCTCAACAAATCCATGAATTGTTGTCATTCTTCACTGGGGAAAATTCTCAGCCATCATATCTTTAAACATTCCTCTGAAAACACACAGCACTATGTCTCTTACCATCTATGATCTACTTATATCTCAACTTGTGAATACTTGATGCTTTCTTTGGTTACTTGCTGCTCACTTATTGTGCAGTTCACAAATTCACACTAGTGCAATCTGTAGTTAAGCCCATCCACTGAGTTCTTAATTTTGGTTACTGTATTTTCAGTTCTGAAAATTCTGTTTGTTAAGGTATTGGTGGTGGGGCAATGTTTCGGAATCCTGCATAGTATGCATGATTGTTTTGTAAACTCACAATTTCTCAAATTAAAAAAAAAAAAAAACAGTTTCTTTTTCACATCTACTGCGTCATTTTCTGTAATCCCCTGAAGAAATTTTGAAGCCTGCCTTTTATTTCTTTTAGCATAATACCCACCGATTGTCTTACAGTCTTTGATAAGTTCTCATACCTGGCATCTTCACTATTATCCTGCCTGTTGTTTCTACCAGTTCCCAGTCCCTGTCTTGTTTATGTGTCTGGCTTTCTTTGTTTTTTTGTTTTTTTTTTTTTTTTTAAAGATTTTATCCATTCACTCATCCATCCCCCCCCTGCTGCTTGTGCTCGCTGGGCCAGCCAACCACGCCGTGCGGGCGGGCCTGCCCCCACCAGGAGGCCCCGGGAACCGAACCGGGGCCTCCCATATGGTAAACGGGAGCCCCACTGATTGAGCCACAGCCGCCCCCCTGGCTTTCTTTGTGTGCTGGCCATTTGCAGTTGAAAAATAATTATCAGGAGTAAACTGAAGTCCATAATGAAGGGAGCTTCCTCCAGAGAAGATGTTCACTTGATTTGGTTCATGGCATGAAAGTTCCCTGCATCTTAATGGCCATGTAAATCCAGCTGCCAGGCCACACAAACGCTGGTTCACTTCTGGTTCACCTCAGCCTAAGAGGAAGTCCTTTGGGGTCCCAACTTACTATGTGTTGTGAATGATGTGTCTTGTCACCGTGGTTGACTATAATGTCATGAGGATGTGTCTAGGTGTGGGTCTTTTTTTCATTCGCTGCACTGGCAGGTATTTTCAATTGGAATGGTCAAGATCTTCCAAACTCTGAAATCCCCTTTCACTGTTTTTTAAAATTAACTTCTTATCCACTTTCTTCTAATCTCTTTCTGAGATTCCTAGGGTTTAGAGGTTGGAATTCCTGGACTGGTTCTTCATTTCTATTACCTTTTTCTCTCCATTTCCAATAGTTTCAAACACACAGTTTAAAAAATGTTCTAGGAGAATCATCAAATTTATCTTCTAACCCTTCTATTGTATTTTTTACATTTTATTAATCATATTTTTAATCTAAGAGAGCTTGCTCTCCTTTAATGGCTGCACTTTATTTTCATGGCTTTTTGTTCCTCAATTCTCTGCATTATCTCAGTTTCCTTTGGGGTCAGGGTGACAGACTGAATTATGTACCCCAGCACAGCCATGTTCTTAAACTTAATCCACATTCCTGTGGTGTGAACCCACTGTAAATAGGAGCTCTTAAGGATGTTATTTTTAGTTAAGCTGCAGCCCAACTGAAAGGGGGGGGTCTTAATCCACATTGCTGGAGGCCTTATAAAGAGAAGAACTTGGGAGCGAGAAGCCAGAAATCAGCATAAACTGAAGAGCAGACACAAGGAGAGAGATCACCACGTGACGGGAGACAGAGATGACACCGAGGAACCCCAAGGATTGCCACAGCCAGAGCCAGAATGCTACAGACTTCGGAAGAAAGTAAGCCTTGCCAATATCTTGATTTGGGGATTCCTCAAGCCTCAAAACCGTGAGCCAATATATTCCTGTTAAGCCAACCCATTGTGTAGTGTTTGTTGTAGCCGCCTGGCAAACTAAGACAATCAGTTTCTCTGTTTATCTAAGCCACTCTCTCTTTCATGCTGCCAGGTTTTCTTATTATGCCTAACAATCCCTCTTGACATCTGGTAGTTCACATGTCTTGTCTTCTTTTAGGATGACAAACTGGGTATTTGGCATGTATTGTTTAAGTAGACTGATTTCCTGCCCTGGTGTCTCCCTGAATGGGTAGGCTGACAGCTATCAAGGACTCTTTGTGGATAAGGTACTCAGGATGTAGACAGATGAGATATACAGAACAGCCAGCTTTACTTTAAGATGCTGGCTAACCAAAGCCAGGAGAAAGAAGGTGTTCCTTTGTAGAGACTAAACCCTTAGCTCTTCCCAAAAGAGTCTGCAAAATTTCTTTGGAGAAGTGGGTTGACACTATGCTTTTCTCCAAGCACCTACCATGAGTAGGCTCACCCTTTCTAGGTAATAGCATAAGCATCAAGCTGTAGCCACCAGCCCAATCATAACCCAACTGGACGTTTCCTAGGAAAACACAGTTCCTTCCAGATAGGGATGTCAAAATGTAGAACGAGCAAGAGAAAATGGATGTGCAACTCCATATTTACTATCTACACTGACTTCAACCAGGATAGGAGAAACAAGACATCAGTACCATGTCCAGAAAATATCCATGCACAGGTGCAGTTTAACCCTTTTTATACATGAGTAAAAGTTGTTTCCTCACGATCTCACCTTTGGTTTTTCATTGACCATACCTCCCACTGCTTTTACCATTAGTGGGCCTCCTTTTGAACTTTTTTTTTTGAGGTACCGGGGCCAGGGATTGAACCTGGTAAGCCAGCACTCAACCACTGAACCCCATCAGCTCCCCTGATTTGCTTTTTTTGTCTGTTTGTTTTTAGGAGGCACCAGGAAGAGAACTCAGGACCTCCTGTGTGGGAAGCAGGCACTCAACCGCTTGAGCCACATCTGCTCCCCCATTTTTTTTAACTTTTTTATACCTTCTATATGCACATCTCGGGGGCTAGTAGAATATGCGGTTATGACACAATCCACAATAAAACATCAGCCACAGAGTAGATATTTGAGGAAATTAAAATCATAAAGATGAACATTGTAATTGCATTAAATTGCATTATATCCCATTTTATGGTTACAGACTTTCATTTAACCAGTCCCCTCTTACTGGATATCTAGGTTTCCAGGTCTACTACTTTCAATTATCTTTGGTTCTACAACCACTAAGGTTGGACAGCAGAAAAAAAAAATCATGCTCAAATATGCAGTGCAGACTACAGCCCTACTTTAATAAAATAGTTTCCTTTCTCAGTCTCACACACCTGTGCCGTTAGTGCTAAATGATTCAGAAAAAGACTTAGCAACCTCTCCTCACTCTGCCTATAACAACATTTACAATGATTTATTTATATATTTGAAAAGCCAAAGTCTTACCTTTTTAATTCATTCACAATCGAAGCATGAACCTCCATTGCAATTTTGCCATCCAAGTGTGTTTTTAGTTCTTGGTATTTGTCATGTAAACTTTCCAATTGCTCCTTCTTTTCCATTAGTTCCTTTTCTTGGCTCTGTGTTTTACTTTCCAGAAGAATTAGTTGTTTAGTCAGTTTAGAAACTGAAAAACAAAAGAAATGGAAGAAATTATAACACTGATGTGGAGACAGTGGCCACTGGAGGCTCTGGGGCCAGGAGGAGGGAAAAACAGGTGTAATATGGGGGCTTTTTCAGGACTTGGGAATTATCCTTGGGAATTGTCCTGAATGATATGGCAAGGGCAGATATAGGCCATTATATATCTTCCCATAACCTGCAGAACTGTGTGAGCAAGCGTGTAGACTACAGTGTGAGCTATGGTCCATACTCAGTGGCAAAGCCCCAGGATGCGTTTATCAATTGCAATGAATGAGCCACACTAATGAAGGATGTTATTTATGTGGGAGGGTGTGGGAGGTGTGGGGAGCGGGGCATATGGGAATCCCTATATTTTTTGTGTAACATTTATGTAATCTAAGTATCTTAAAAAATAAAAAATATATATTAAAAAAAAAAAAGATGGACAAAGACTTGGTACAAAGGACTTAATAAAACATGATTCTTGGGGGAGCAGATGTGGCTCAAGCAGTTGAGCACCCACCTCCCACATGGGAGGTTCTGGGTTCGGCTTCCGGTGCCTCCTATAGAAGACAAAAAACAAGCAGACAATGAGCAGACATTGAGCAAAAACAATGAGCAGACAAAGGAATAGACAATGAGCAAGAACAAGCAAGACAACAAACGAGCAGACAATGAGCAGACAATGAGCAAGAACAAAATGAGCAGAGAGCAGGGAGCAGATGTGGCTCAAGCAGTTGAGCGCCCACCTCCCACATGGGAGGTCCTCGGTTTGGTTCCCCGTGCCTCCTAAAGAAAAAACAGACAGACAACGAGCAGCAGACAACGAGCAAAAAAATGAAAGAGTGAAAAAAAACCCAACAACATGCAAACTGATAAAGGAGTCATGGGGGGAGGGGAAGGGGAGGGAATATATGGAAAAAAAACCATGATTCTTGATTACTAGGTAATATTGATGGGAGCCAGATCATAAAAATGATCTTTTAAAACTATTTTGGAAGTTTATAAATTAATATCAATTATAAGCTTTGTATTTAGAAATTACTGTTTTGATATTAAGCATTGACTAAATATATACCTTTTACTGATGCTCATTTAACATTTAACAAGATGATTTCAGTCTTCAAGGAACTGACTCTCCAAAGCCCAAAGCCTTAAATCACACACAGATGTGCAAGGATATGTCATAACATCACCCCTAAAACTGCAGGACTTATAGGATTTTCAAGGATATCAAATCAGGCCAAACTAAGAACCAAGTTTATTATTTTTCTTCCATTTCCTATTAGGGTTTCTTTTTTTCTTTTCTCTATTTTTTTAATCTAAAGATATAGCTATCTATTTCCTGCTTGGATTATTTTTCATTTTTTTCTTTTTTATTAAAGCAATTGCAGGTTTACAGAAAAATCATGCAGAAAGTAGAGTTCCCATACTGTCTCCCTACCCCATACACAGTTTTCTCTATTATTAACATTGTGCAATAGTGTGGTACATTTGTTACATTTAATAAAACAATACTATTATAATTATACTATTAACTATAATCTATAGTTTACATTAGGGCTCTCTCTTTCGTGTTGTACAGTTCTATGTTTTTTTGTTTTATTAATTTTATTTTGGTAATACATATACAAATTAAAGTTTCCCAGTTAAACCAATTTCAAACATACAATTCAGTGGTGTTAATTAAATTCACCATGTTGTGCTACCAAAAATTTTTCATCATTCCAAACAGAACTCTGTTTCCTATTAGTGAGATCAGACAATATTTGTTCTTTTGTGTCTGGCTAATTTTACTCAATGTCTGCAAGGTTCATCCACATTGTCACACGAACCAGAACTTCACAGCATTTTATGGCTGAATAATATTCCATTGTGTGTAGATACACATTTTGTTTACCCATTCATCTGTTGATGGACACTTGCGTTGCTTCCATCTCATGTTGGGTTTTTACGTTTTATGTCCTGTATCTAATGTATATCATAAATACTTTTATCCTGTGTGACATGATGGTATGTAATAATAAGGCATTTCTTGGGTATCTGTTGAAACTAGCACTTAGAAGTATTACAGCATAAAACGTTAAGTCTTTCTATTCTATGAAAACATTTTGTTGATCAAAGTGAATAGCTGTTTCTGGGAAATGAGAAGAATATAGGCAACTGACTGAATCAAATAGGCAAAAGGTTTACCCTGCCCCACGTGACCAGAAGAATCATCATAGCCGTCCTGATCTGGTATGTTTGGGAAAATTCAGCTCAGTAGATATGAAATTAATTTCTCTGTCACCTCAATTCTGAAGAGAAAGAAAGGAGGCTCACCACCTCACGCTCTCCCGGGCCCAACGATACTAGAGGGAAGACAAATACTTCTGTGCCACACAAAGTCTGTAGAGGAAACTCCTGCTGGACCCCGAGAGGCTCTCATTTTTAAACTTGTCCTGGTTATCAGAATCAAGTGAAATGTTAGCCCAGCAGCTTCGGCAAAGCACAGGCCTCTAACTACCTCTCCCACAGTGTGCAGAGGAAACAGAAAGGATGTGTCCCATCAGTTCAAGCAAGACAGCTTGAGTTTCAGCCTCCTGCTCTACATTTTTCTTCACTGGGAAAGAAAAACCACTAAAGCAAAGGGAAGGGGGAAAGTGCCACTATTTTTTGTGCTTGTAAATTTTGGTTTTAATAAAAGCTGAAGAAATGACTCTTAACATGGTCCGCTTGATGGTCCACTGATGGGATCCTAAGAGCTCTGAGAGACACAAGGGCACAGGGGACAGTCACAAAAGGCATCTGATGTACAGTTAACCTCTAAGGGCACAGATCTGAAGAGAAGGCACAGGCACAGAGAAACGGTTTAGAGAGTGAGCAGCTCCTATTTATTTACTCACTCAACAAATATTCAGAAACAGACCCTTGTGTTATTTCAAATACTCACCCCATATGATTTTTCCCATTTCTGAGGCACTATATTTCCCTAAAACCAGTCCTGTTGAGTCTAAAGCTGTTACCTGCAGTTTCATTTACAAAATAAAATACATGAAATGATCAGCATGACACTGTGGAGTCTAAGGGAAAGCAATGAATGCATATGGGGAATGTCTGCTCATGTTATAATGTATACTAGCTGCATGTCAATAAAGAACATATTCCTAAAAAACATGATTTCCCCCATTTTCAATTTCAAGTCCCAGCAGGAAGGGGCTGCACGTGTAAAATGACACAGAAGCAACTTCGCAGCATCACCATTGTGCTTGGAAAGACCTCTCACCTTCCTGTAGATGCTCCTGGTGGGTGGCCTTGACTTTGGTTTGCTGAATCTCCAACTGCTCTATCAACAACTTGTTTTCCTCTAAAACCAGTTCTGCTTGGGTCTGAAGCTGACGCCTACAATTGATTTACACGATTAAATGTTGCAATTCAGGTACTGAAAGATTACAGAGACCCAGGAATCTAAAGAAAGCAGGGGAGTGGATGTAGCTCAGTGGTTGAGCGCCTGCCTCCCATGTATGAGGTCCCAGATTCAATCCCCGGAACCTCCTGGGGAAAAAAAAAGTGGATGTAAAAGAAAGCAACCAATAACTTGTAGGTAATGACCCTTTGGGAATGTTTTACTGTTCAACTTCTTATAAACACAGAAAATCCTACTGATATGCATATACGCTGGGGAAAGGACAGTAATGAGGTCTGAATTATGAACTACTTCAATAACTTTTTTGTGTTGTTTTTTTCATAATTTTCTTAATAACTTTTTAAAAGGCAAAGTTTCAAGCATATACAAAAGTAGAGACTAGAGTAGTAAACTCTTATGTAAATAGTACCCAGCTTCAACACTTATTAAATGGCCAATCTTGTTTCATCTACATACTGCTCCAATCCCCCCACCCACTAGATTATTTTGAAGCCAAAATACTTTTAAAGAATTAGGAAAATTCCCATTTTAATTTTTTTTTAGGAGGTACGAGGGGTTGAACCCAAGGACCTCCTACATGGGAAGCAGGCACTCAACCACTGAGCTACATTCGCTCCCCAATGAGAGTTGATTTTTTTGTTTTGTTTGTTTAGTTTTCAGGAGATACCGAGGATCGAACCCAGGACCTTGAACAAGGAAAGCAGGCACTCATCCATTTGAGCTACATCTGCTCCCCCCCATTTTAATTAAAAAAAAAATACTCATTTGTAATCAGTAGCATAGTTGCCAAAAAACAACTACTTTAGTTAAAGCCTTTGAAATGGTTTCTTAAACTGTACTTAGCCTCCCCAGCCTTCATTTCACCATGAGCAAATCCTTTCCTTACAGATGGTACAAAGTAAATCTCTGCCCAATGCAACCGCATGATTGCAAATTTCAATTAGAATGAGCTGAAGGGACCTTAGAAATCAGCTAGCTAAATGATTACCACTCAAAAATACACTGTAAACCAGTACACTATGCCAATTTTCCACTTTAGGCTTTTAAAAGTGAGGTGGAGAAAGGAGAGAGAAAAGATGAAAGGAGTCATGCTGTAGCAATTAGGAGACTGATCACCCTGGCTGTGGGCGCCAGCCTCCTCACTCCTGCTGCAAACACGGCAACTACATTTTAGTCTGTTTTAACATTTTAGCCTTCCTTCTAGGACTTTTTCTTTCTTATGTTTCTTTCCTTCCTTCCTTCCTTCTTTTTTTTTTTTTTTTTTTTTTTTAAATGAAAGGAATTCCTACTCTTAAAAAATATCTGAGACCCTCAGACTTAGTTTAGCACCCCCTCCCACTTTAGACATAAAGAAACCAAGTCCCATTCAGCTCAAGGTGCCCCAGCTGGCCAGAGGAAGCGCAAGGAAAAGAAAGGCAGGGAGTTCAGCTGTAGCCAAGTTCACTGAGAAATTATTTGAAACATCTACTGAATTGTGATGCCAGTAGACCTGAGTGCAGCTACAGGTCTAGCAGCCACACACCTGGGCAGGTACAGGAAGCAGCAGCCAAGGAAGCTCCAGGAAGGGTTGTACTGTGGGGGCTTCACGGGCTGCAGGAGGGCTGCCTATGGAGTTTGATGCTCCAAACCCTAGAAGCCGCCAGCCCCTCCCCGGAAGGGGGCCCTCAACAGAGGCACTGCACAGCCCCAACCACTCGCCTCTGTACTGCCCTAGAGCCAAGTGCAATTTTCAAATTCCAATAAGCATAGGATTGGGGAATGCCACAGAAACGTGGAGGTGAAAGCAGGGTCTTTGCTTCTTCTTTTTTTTTTTTTTAAATTCTGAGGTAAAGTAAACAGGCTTATATGCCAACTTCAGGAAAGAATCTGAGGTTCCAGATTCTTACCGCAGCCGCTGGAGGCACATGAGGTTAAGTGTGACTGAGCTGCTTTCCAGGGGGCTGTTCAAGAAGGGTTTGTGGTAAGACCTCACTGGTGGCCCTGGCAGAAGAAAATCCAGGCTCTCCCAGGGGAAGTCATAGCACATCAAGACCCAGCAGCTGCCCAGGCCTGTCCCATATGACACCTCAGTGACCTTAACCTAAAGGTGAGAATGCTCTTGCCTCGACCCCAGGGTTCTGGACCCCACACATAGAAAGCACTGCATTTTTCAGTGACGTTAGATTTTTTAAAAATTATATATAACATAGCTACCCCAAAGCCAAAAATATATCTCTGGGGAAGCGGCTGTGGCTCAATCAGTAGGGCTCCCGTTTACCATATGGGAGGCCCCGGGAACTGAACTCCTGGTGAAGGCAAGCCCGCCCGCACGGCATGGTTAGCTGACCCAGCGAGCACAAGCAGCAAGGGGGGGATAAATGAATAAATAAATACAATCTTTAAAAATATATATATCTCTGAATAATTTTTGTTTTCTTATTCTTGCCTGGGTATTGCCTGTAGCCTTTTAAAGACATTAAATACCTTCTAGAATTGATTTACTAGGCATTTGCTACTGTTGTGATGGATGCTGGATCACCCACAAAAGTGAGCAGCTCATGAGGGAAGAGAGGGGACAGAGAACCGAGGGGAGCACATGACAAGCATCGTGGGAGCAGAGCCCAAGGATGGGTAGGAGGATGGAAAGGGGAGGGCAGGGAGATGAGGCCAAACCTGGCAGACAGGGAATGGGAGGCCTTCCAGGAATGGGCAGTGCACGTGGGAGCTGGCTGTGCAGGACCCTCGCCATGGCCTGAATACGGGGCTTTCTGCTCTAAAGCCCTGGGAGTGATTGGAGGAGTCTAAGAAAGGATTGGGAGGGGCACAGTGACCTAGAAAATTACAACCTTAGAAAACAAAAGTGGGGAAAGCTACTGTAGTTCAGTTCGAGAAACTATTTAGAATTTTAGCATCATCTTTAAAATATAAGTGTGGAATACCTTACCAGGATTTCTTTGTGCTTTATTAATTACCTAGAAGTTCTCCCTCAAATATTTTAGGTGAAAAAAAAAAAAAAAGTAAATGTATTTGATTAATGTATAAATACATTAAAATGTATTTGATAATAATAAAGTTTGTTCTGATAACCTTTTTGTGAAACTGGCAAAATACCAAAAACATGATACCACTTGCCATTCCTTGCTGGTAACAGGACTACTCTTGTTTAATTCTTGGTGCAATTCTTCATTTTCTTTTACCACTTCTTGGACTCGTATTTTAAACAATCTCATTTCTTCCTGAAAACAAAATTTATATAAATTGTAACATACAGATACACACATACTTATTTCTTTAGATCTGGTGCTCTCTGTGGCTAAAATAAAATGTTAACAAACACCTATCAAAGTCGCAAATAACACCAGCCTTAAATTCTTGTTACAAGTGTCTGTCCTCAAGAAGCTTACCATCTAGTAAGAGACAGACAAGGGGCAACTACAATTCTGACACAAGGTACATAAGAACCCCAGGTTTTGAAGATTCAAGTCCTGGAGAGCGATCAAGTGGTTGAGTGCCTGCTTCCCATATACAAGGTCCCAAGTTTGATACCTGGTACCTCCTAAAAACAAACAAACAGAAAAACCAACTTTCATTGGGGAGCAGATGTAGCTCAGTGGTTGAGCGCCTGCTTCTCATGTATGAGGTCCTGGGTTCAATCCCTGGTACCTCCCAAAAAAAAAAAAAAGTTTCAAGCCCGAATTTCACAACATTTTTCTGTAATTCGCAAGTCCTGAAAAAATCAAAAGGGGGCCAAGAAAGCAGCAGAGATGCCTGTAAACATTGTCATCTTCCCTTTGTTTAAACACTTTGAAGGATAAACTGGAAGTTTGTTTTAAGATAAAATCAAGAAATTAAAGCCCATTTTGTTGAGAAGGGGGTAACCGTGGGGATTAGTGCCACTTTACCAAGAGCCTCTTAATTTTGCCTCCTGAAAACCAAGAGGAAGTCCCTCTACTTACGTCATCAGTCAACACAGCCTCATCAATCACTAGCCTCAATGCAAGGACTCGGGCTCAGTCCATTTTCAACGCCAAACTGACTGTGTTTGTGTCTGCCGGGCCATCACAGCTTTTTTTCAGCCAGGCTTTGGCAAACTCCAGTGCTCTGCACTGTCCTTTCTGAGGATCTTAGGTGACAGTATTTATTCTGGGATGTTTCCAAATGTTCTTCTCCCACAGAGGAGATATTTATCCTTTCAGGTGTTGAACTTAAAACAGCACTGCTAAGCACCTTCTTCTCCTCTCACCTCTCTGCCCAGACGAACTCACCAATTGCCAGCAGTCCAGTTGGCTCTTTTACAGGAAAGGGGCTGCCAGCTGCCTGTTTCTGCAAATAAAGTTTCACTGGAACACAGCCACACCCATGCATTTACATGTTGTCGATGGCTGCTTTCAGGCTACAACAGCAGGTCCAAATAGCTGCGAACTGACTTTGTGGCTTGCAAAGCCTAAAATATTTACTAACTGGCCCTTTACAGAAAAAGTTTGCTGCCTCCTGTTTTAGAAAGACAACTAAAATAGTAATTTTATTAATTATCTGGATTGATATTTAATCAATTAGTTCAAAATTAACTGACTCTCAGAAAATTAAGAGTAAAATAGCAAATCTTTTAGAAGAAGTTTTAAAATTGTATTCCTTTCAGTGGGACAGTATGAATCAAGAACTGTCTGGGTGACTCTTAAAGAACCCTTCCAGCTCAGGGACCCCATGAAAACCAACACTTCTCTCCCCAGCTGGGTGCAGCACAGCAAGTCTTGGGAGAGGTCTAAGTCACCCACATAGCCTTTTCATGCATAATTCGAATGAGCTCCGCTGCCAGAGGCCAATCCCATGAAAGAGGAGCGAACAAGGGAGAAAGCAATAAAAACCTCACTTCCTAACCACTTCTAACAGCTTAATCATTGAACCCTGGGGTCAGTTCTTCCCAGAATTAAGAAGGTGTCTAAGTTTACCTAAAATGTCTCTGACCTATTACCTTTCCCTGACTGCCCAAATGTCGCACCCAAGGGTGGCATTTGCATTATAGAATACCAGAAAAGCAGCAGCTCTCCACTGCTGCCTTCTCTGCACCCTAGGACCCCAGTCCACAAAGGGCTGCCTGGCCAGGGAGTCATGGCTTCCGATGCAGCACCACCCCATCCGGTCCACCTCATCCAGCCATCCCTCCCCACCCCTTCTGCTCCACCCTCCTTCCTTTCTTCCCTCCCTGTTTCTTTCCCTTCCTTCCACTCTCCCTTCGCTCCTCCAACAAACATTTGAGTACCTCCTAGATGCTGGGCACATCTACCTTCGAAATGTTTCTTCAAAGTTTGAAACAGCCTTATTTTGTACAAACCTTGCCTTCTCTGAAATGTTTGCCAACCTACCTGGAGGGTGACATTGAGCTCGTCCTTCTCTTTCATCCTGTCTTCATAAGCCAGCAACAAGGGTGACAGGTACTTTATATCCAACTGAAGATAACAGAGTCAAAGAAGGCTAATGATGTTTTACACGAAACACATTCGGCAAATTTTTAAAAGGGTAAGAAATACACTTAATCTAGAATGGTTTTTCACAGCTACTCAAATACAGCTCCTAAAAATTGACCTGAAATTAAATAAATAACTTTCACTTACCAACCAGGGTGGTATAGGACCCTCTAATGGGAGGCCTTCAATGTTTGAACTCTAAGGACAAAACAAATATATTTTACTGGCGCTTGCTCAGTAAAAGTTTGCTGAACTGAATTATGCAATGGCTCTTCTAAAGCAAAAACTAATTTGGGGGGAGGGGTGGGAATATGGGAATCCCCTATATATATTTTTTTTCATTTTAAAAACAATTTATTGAAGTATATCATTCAGACATGAACATACATAAATAAATGTTTAGTAAACATTGTGAACTTACAAAACAAACATGCATAACATCATATAGGGCTCCCCATCACCCCACCATAAATTCTTTGCGTTGTTGTGAAACATTTGTTAACAAATTATGAAAGCATCGTCAAAGTATCACTACTAACTATAGTCCGTATCTTACTCCCCTACACTTTTGAAGTAACTTTCCTGTCATCTAAAACTTCTCTAAAAATAAAGTGTATTTAAAAAAAAAACAAAAACTGAAAAAACCTAGTTTGCTTTCTTTTCAAAGTCTGTGCACTTCCAAAGAGTTGTAATCTTGAGGGGTGGGACTGAGAGTGGAGCAACCAACAGAGCCTTTCACTCTTTTACTTTATATACTTCTGTCTTGACCCACTTTTTTTTACAAAGAGGCTTTCTTTGTGTGATGGGAAAGGAAGGAGGGAGGAATGGAAGGAAACAGCTCCCTAGAAAGACTGTACTTTGCATCTTTTTTGTGTGTGTGCCAAATTATAAGAACTAAGAATCCCTCAGGGTTGGAAACCAATTCAACAGTAAAGGCAGGGGGGCGGATGTGGCTCAAATGGTTGGGCGTCCGTCTGCCATATGGAGGGACCTGGGTTCGATCCCCGGGACCTCCCGGTAAAATAAAAAAAAAAAAATTAAAAAAAAAAAAAAAAAAAAAAAAACAGTAAAGGCAAAAAAACCTTTTTTTCTCCCTACCGTTCCTGTCAAAGCTCTCTGTGCTCCCTGGGAGACTGTACACCGCCACTCCACTTTACCTCTGTGATGTAAGTTTGCAGAGGACTTGCAAATCTTTAGCTCCAGCCCTGATCACTTCCCCAATCTTCATACTCATATCCACTGGCTGCTGGACATCTCCATTTGTATGTCCCACAGACATCTTGAACTCAGTGTACCCAAACGTGAACTCATGTCCAATCATCAACTGCTTTTCCTACCATTTTTTTTCCCCATAAATGAAGCCAGAAACCTGAGAATCAACTTTGATTCCTTACACTCCCTCACATCTTCATCGACTCCTACCCACTTTACCATTTAGATATCTCAATTTCTAATTAGATATCTTGATTTTTCTTAAATGGAAACATTACCTCCTCTTTGGACAAATGCCTAAATTTTGTTTGATAGCGACTCAGTTCTACATTCAAACGATGGACAGTCATCTTCAACCCATCATTCTCATCCACCAGTTCTTGAGCTTGTTTTCTTAGATAAAGTAATTCAGGAGCAGTAACTACCAAAAAAAAAAAAAAAAAAAAAAAAGCAACTTAATATTGTACTATAAGTAATTTATCAATTTCTACATAAATTGATAACCATCTAAGACTTTTTTCCCCCTTATAGACTCATGGAGGTAATGAATGATAGACATAAAACAAAAATTTCAAAGTTTTGTTAAACATTGAATTGTCTACATTGTTCTGGATGTTCTTGAAAGTTTTTGCATGTACAATAAGACAAAATAAAATTGAAACACTGGAAAGGGAAAGTCATTGTTACAGGATACACTCTCTCTCTCTCTCTCTCTCACATACCTTAAAATCATATAAAATGAAAAGCTTATTAGAAATAATAGCCTTCCCACATAATAGCAATATCCTGTTCCTGTTAGAAAACATAATGGAAAATAGATTCCACAAAGTAACAAATCATAAAGTACCTAGGAATAAACGTGTCTAGGACAAGAAATATGCAGGGGTATACGAAGAAAAACCAAAATATCTTACTTAAGGCCATAACATTAATCTTATATCTTAAATAAATAGAAAAAGGTATAGAGAAGATATTAGTTAATATTTATATAACCCTCAAATGAAAAAGGATTTCACACCAAGGGCATAAGTCATAAAAGAAAAACATCTTATAGATTTAGCTCAATTATCAACAAACTAAGAAAATATTACAAACATGACAAAGGACTAAAATCCTTAATATATCAAGAGCTCTCACAAATCAGTAAGAAAGAGCCAAGCATCTTAATTTAAAAAGAGGAAATTTATGAAAGAGAAATAAAATGATCTTCAAAGAGATGAAAAAAAAAAAACCCTCAAGCTCATTAATAATAAAAGAAATGCAAATTAAAAAAAGGATTCCTTCCCTCCCCCTTTTGCTTATCAAATTAGCAAGGAAACTATTTCTCATCATTAGTAAGTACATGGTGAAAGAGGCACTTTTATTTGCTGTTCATGGGGATAAGAACTGATATGAAATATATGCAAAGATACAATGCTGTGTAATCTAAGCATCTTTTAAAATATTAAAAAAATAAAATAAAATGTGAACAGAATCCCTTATATTTCCTGTGTAATTCCAAGGCTTTGTCATAGAATATCATGAAAGAACATGTAAACATTTGTTTATTATGCATACTACAGCTTCCAAACAAGTGTTTGAAAATAACTCACAAAAAATATTTTGAAAGTTTGAGTTAATTAAAAATACATTTAAATTATATGGATGTGTTCACGAATAAATTAATGAAGAAAGCTAAAAAAAAAAAAAGATACGATGCTGCAACAAGTTCCAAAAGCACTGGAATTTCTTTAGCATATCAATAATAAGGATATAGTAGATGAAACCAAATTTTAACAAGACTTAAGGTCAATAATGAAAGAACCTTAAGCATTACAACAGAAAATACCAACACCATATATATGAACAAATATTACAACATAAAATATTAACTCTCAAAATAAACAATAAAATGAAGTACAATTCTTTCCTTTAATAAAAGAGCTGTGTACTTGTCCCCACCTTCCTGAGAGGACGTTTTCTCAGCTTCTTTCAGCTTTCCATTTTCTTTTTCCATTCTCTTAAGTTTTAGTTGTAGTCCTTTCATTGCTTGTTTTATCACATTAAGTTCAAGGGTAAGGGTTTGATTTGTATTGTTTAGTAGCACATTTTCTTCTTTTAATTCCTCAAGCTTTTCTTTGGTCATTTCAATACATCTTTGACGTGTTCTACCAGTTATATCTGAAAACGTACATGCAAATGTTTTAAAACATCAGCTGATATTTTACAATATTACATGAAAACCACATGAGATGTTATTTCAAAAAATGTGAGCAATTACTTCACGTCAGGCCTTGAATTACATTCTTCAGTCCCTGGAAAGAAAAGGGCCTGCACAGAAAAGAGTAAATGGGGGATGGGACGGAATGGGGGACAGGCAGAGAGGTGGCAGAAGGGAAGGCAGGGGACCGATGAACCCCTCACATATGGCACAGAGGAAAGGTTTGTCCTGCAGGCCACCAGGAGCCAGAAAGGCCTCCAAGAGAGGCGTGAACGTGAAGAGGCTCTACTTTCAGGTGAGCCTCACAAGTCCTCAG
The DNA here is from genome assembly GCA_026826555.1 of Tolypeutes matacus. Classification (NCBI taxonomy): domain Eukaryota; kingdom Metazoa; phylum Chordata; class Mammalia; order Cingulata; family Chlamyphoridae; genus Tolypeutes; species Tolypeutes matacus. Next base: position 2,470,986 of record JAKSZT010054565.1, on the reverse strand, counting down.
TGGAGAAAGTCCATTGGAATGAGGACAGCCCAGAGGTAGGAAGGCCAGTCAGATGGCGCCTATGGGCAGCACTGGAGAGGGGACAGTGGAGAGAAGGATTTAAAGGCTCAAACCCAACAGGGCTTCATGGCTGACTGGATGTGAGCACTTCAAGGATGACTGCCAAACCTGTGGTTTGGGAGGCACTTACCCAGAGCAGGAATACAGAAAGAAGAGGAGGGGTCTCAGTTTAGGACACAGGCCCAAAGCACTGAAGATGGCCCCAGTTGTAGAAGGAGACTGAGAAGCCATCAGCACGTGGGCAGCGCATGCAACCAGCAGGGGAGGAGAGAACACAGGGCACGACAAGGAATTTAAGGAAGGACAGCAACCCATGGGAGATGTGCTCAGAGAAATCAAATGCGGTGAGAATTATGAAAGGCCCGTGGCCAGGGTAAGCCTCCTAATGGAGATGGGATGGAGGTGGAGGCAGAAGCAGAGCTTCTGTGGGTAGACAAGTGCAGGACGGCTGGGGGCTCAGACATGCCCAGTGGGCAGGCGAGGGCTAACAAGAGGACTGCCAGCTCCAGAGGGCTGCTCTGAGCCCTGGTGCACACATGTCCAATGCCTGGACTATGACAGGAAAAGCTGAGAAATGAGTAACTCCACAGTTGCGCTGGGAGCAAGACGTAAGGGCTCCCAGACAGGAGGCACTTGAGGTTGAAGACAGAAGCCACAGCCTAACATGGGCAGGAGAGGGCAACTATAATAATGGGGGGCAGCTCTGGGGACACAAAGGGGCCTTGGAAGAACCAATGAGATGTCCAGGTAGAGAACCACAGTGGTGAATATTTATTGTGCAAGGGGTCCCCCTCCAGGCCAGGCAGTTGCCAAGAGAAATGCAGGCCTCTCAGCAGCTAGTACACACAGGCCCTCAGGCCAAAAGCAGGCAGATCTAGGGGTCTGGCAAGACCCAGGAGGAAAGGGAGGCCCCGCTGCCCCTGGCTGGCCTGTCTCTATTGTCACTAAGGACAGACCGAGTACCAGGCAGCCAGCTGGTGTCCCCTACCAGCTGCCTGCAATAAACAGACACGGCATCCCGAACCGGCCAGCCTCATCTGCCCCAAGAGAAGCGCCAAAGGCAACTAACAGAGGTAAGGTGGCTATCGCACAAACAGAGGAAAGGGCTTTGGAGTAGGTAAAGTCAAGATTCTCAGAGATGCTGGTCAGCATTTCTTAGAAATCTTGAGCACATCCCACAGGCAGGCCCACCTAGGGTCCCGAACAGAGCCCCCAGCCCCACCACCCTCCCGGATTTCAGCATGTCCTTCGGACCCTCTCCACCCAGTGTCTCAACCCTCTCTTTTGAGGCAAAAGTGTAAGGTGAACAACTGCTACCTCTTCCCATCTCCAGTAACAGGAGCGAGAAGCAACAACCTTGACGGGAAAAAAATGTGACCTTTATTTCTAGATGAGATTATTCTGGGTATTCTCTAAAACATAAGCTTTTCAATCATAAGGAAATTCAAAAGGCAGTACCTGGGGATGGTGGAGGCTTTTCACACAAGGGTGGTTTTTCATCCTAGGGAAGAAAACCATGAAAGCAGAATTCAGAATCTCGGCATCTTCTGAAAGGGTGTCGGCACGAGCAGCTAGGTCATTGTTTAATAAGCACAAGGTCAGAATTTAAGCATATGTTTTTTCCTTCATTTTGGCTCTTGTAGTCCTTAGTTTGCTTTAGCTTTAGAAATTTTAATATCCAATGTTTCTTATAACAGAATCTTTTTTTTAAAAAATCTTTTTATTTTGAAATAATTTCAAATTGACAAGAAAGTTGCAAAAATAATATGAAAATGATGCTGAGAACACCAATATATCCCTCAGTCAGACATACTGATTTTTAACATTTTGCCACATTTGCTCTATTTTTTAAACATTTGTGAGTAGGCTGTATTCATCGTACTCTAACACTTAATACTTCCACATATATTTCCCAAGAAGAAGGATACTCATTTATGTAAAGTTAAAGAACTTCGACATTGAAATAAAAACATACAGAACTTACAGTCTATGTTCCATTTTTCCAATTGTCACAATTAGGTCCATTTGGTCATTTTCGCCTCCATTATTAGATCCAGTCCAGGATCATGTACTACATATAATTGTTCATCATCTCTTTAGTCTCTCTCTTTTTAAAAAAATTGTGGTAACATATAAACAAAATAAAATGTCCCATCTCAACTACCTTCAAATATACACTTCAGTGGCATTAATTATATTCACAGTGTTGTGTTAACCTCATCACCTTCTATTACCAAAACTTTTCCCTCACCCTAAACAGAAACCCTGTATCCGTTATACATTAACTCCCCATTCCCTCCACCCCTGCTAACCTGTCCTTTCTATCTCCATAAGTTTGCATGCTCTCATTATTTCATATAAATGGAATCATACAATATCTATCCTTTGGTGTTATAACTCCATCTTGAATCTGAAGGGTCTCCCTTTCCTGGTGTGTTTTCTCAGGCTTCCTTCCTGCCTTTTTGCCCACGAGATCAGAAACTGTGTCTTTCCACGCAAGCCATGAGAGACCAGCCATCGGCTCATATTCTAGAGTGTGATATAGCTGCAAATGCTAAGCAGGGGTGCACAGAGCCAACTCCAATCGGGCCTCTTCTCACTGGGGTTTGCAAAAAGACCCCAGGAAATGCAGTGAAGCATGTTTTTTCAACGCTGAGAAAAGAATATAAGACCTCTTTTCTCCATCCAAAACTTAATGCAGAGGAAAGGCTTTGAATTTTGTTGATGTTTCCATTACCCATTAGTGTGATATTAAGTTTCTAATTTCTGCTGAAAAAGTAGAAAAAGATTATTCGGGATATTCTCTAAAACACAAGCTTTTCAATCTAAATTAACTCCACTAAGAAATGTGTGATTTTTAAACTCCTATGACATTGCACAACTAAAACTTAACTAAGAACAATTTCCATGTTTGCAAATTAGTCTCTTGATTCTACAAATTAAGTGATTTCTAGCCCCTTAATACATTGCTTTTTGTATTGTAGTTATTAAACTAGGGAAAATAAGCATTCATTCATGTTTTAAAAGTATTTAAAACAAACACCCAGTGGGAAGGAACTCTTAAGGGAAGATATTATCCCCACAAATCACAAAAGTTGTTTTAAAATTATGGGGAAAATTTTATTTGTTGAGAAAAGCACTTTTAAAAATAATCTTTTTTGGTGGCGGATAATGTTGATGGCAGCACATGTTATGAATGAAACTGGTGCCACTGCATTGTATACTTGAAAGTAGTTAAAGGGGGAAATTTTATGTTGTATATATTTTATCACAATACAAACTTTAAAAATAAATAACCTTACCTTTAAATTCAGAACAGAATGCTTAACATCTGATAAAAAAGAGAGAGAGAAAAAATGTTTAAAAACAAAGAAACTTGACAACCCAGAAGAGTACAATCAGCAACTCTCCTACAGATGAGCTAAACAAGGCCCCAGGCAGGGAGGGACCTTGCAAGGTCACAGGCAAGGTGGACCCAGAGCAAGGCAGAGTGCCAGACTCTCTTTCTATCGTGCTGGTTCCTGACACAGGGCCTTCAGTGGCTCTCAGGATTACAGAATTTAGGCCAAATTCCTCAACATTACCCTGAGCCTGTCCCATGCTGGGAATACCCCTACCTTTTCAACACTCTGCCACTCTACGCTTCCACCCGCCATGCTCCAAATGTGCCAAGGCTGGACTCTTCCCTGCTGTTTCCCCTGCCTGGAGGTAGCACTCAACTGGGTCAGAAAAATGGTTGTTTCTTGAAGCAAACTGCCTCAATGATACAGACGAAAACCCATCTTGCCCAGCTACTAATTTTCCACATATTCGTAATTCCAGTGGCTCATGTAGAGGGCAACTGATTGTATGTCGCGGTTTGCCTGTAACTTCTGTTGTAGTGAAAAGCTGGGCACCTGGAATGCTTTTAACTATCTACTATTAATTTCCAGAACAGAAATAACTGGCTGAAAAATAAAGGAGAAACAAAAATGCAGAAAATAGAAAAACTATAGAGTTCAGAAAAACAAACAAAAGTGCTTAAAGATGCATAAAAGTCTGTAAATCTATTCCTTGGTTCATTAAAGTCACCAAAAATTAAACAACTAATCCCTGAAATTTTTATTTTTGACCAAAAAGTCATCTTGACCAACTATTTTTAACCAAGCTGAATTTATACCTTGCTTTCCCAAAACCCATTACAGGTCTGGGGAACTCTGCAGAGCAGCTGCCCTCCATGTGGGGGTTCAGCACTCTGACTGCTTTGACCTTGTGCTCCTCTTTTCATGTGTTCCACAGTTGGGGTAGAGAGCTTTAGTCTTGTACCAGCAAATAAATACTTCAGCCCAGAAGTGACACTTTTGTTCACAACTCATTATCCCAAACTATCCCATGCTCCTGGTTAACTGCAGGGTGCAGGGAAGCATAACCATTCACCCTTTTATTGTTCACTAGGACACAAGTTCCATGAGGGTATGCATTTTTGTCTCTCTTGTTCACTGCTGTATCCTCAAGTGTTTATTTTTTTTATTTTATTTTAAGATTTTATTTATTTATTCATTTATCCCCCCCTTGCTGCCTGTGCTCGCCGGGCCAGCCAACCACGCCGTGCGGGCGGGCCTGCCCCCACCAGGAGGCCCCAGGAACCGAACCCGGGGCCTCCCATATGGCAAACGGGAGCCCCACTGATTGAGCCACAGCTGCTTCCATCCTCAAGTGTTTAGGATAGAGTCTGGAATACAGTAAGTAGGTCCTCATTAAACTGAATGAATGAGTATAGTCCTGGGAGAAGAGACAAGAGTCCCAGGGGTCTAAGGCTGAGGGTATTGGCTAAGAGCTATGTGGACCAGAGCTGCAGAGCTGGCTGTGGTCAAGAGATATACTTGGTGTAGTTCAGTTTGGGGAATAAAATAGAATCCCTGTTGAAACCTCCAGACCAATCCCACTGAACGGGGGCTGGTATCTTAAGGCTTAGAATATATCAGAGAAAAGGAAATAATTAATGTGAACAACCTGTATAGTAACCAGTCAGGCAGGAGTCCATTTGACTGTTCTCTCTACTTTTGTATATGCTTGAAAATTATCATAAAAAGTTTAACGAAGGCAATTCACCTATTTTCCCAAAGAAAATGAAATAACTGTTTCTATTTTATCTTAGTCATCAACTTTTTGGAAAGAGAACCCAATGAAGATTAAGCTCAGAATTTACATCATCCCAAATTCGTTTTGGTACTTAATGTTTATAATTCCCTTGGCTCTATGTGTATATTTTATTTTTTGACTTATCACTGTTCAAAAATACTTAAGAGTCCTCACCCTTCTCATTTCTACTATCTATATATGGACAAGTGGTACCAACTATTAAAATAACAAAGGTCTCCTACATTGGGCAGCCTACTGTATACAGAGTTGCCATGCTAGGAGCTGTCCCAGCCTTTATAGAAAGAAAATTTACACTACACAAACATGTTCTTGCTGTCAAAAATTGTAATAATACAATAAATCAAAACTTCCCTTTGACCGTAACTCCTGAACCTGTACCTTCCCCAGAGGTAACAATGGTTATCAGTTTGGTATGTTTCCTTTGAGATATTTTTGAATATGTAAACAATAAAACACACACATAACTCACATTCACCCCATTTCACATATCTATATATCACTGATGTTATATTATGGGGAGGGAGAATGGCATGTCTAGTAGCAGGAAGTAAAACCACTGATGAGATCTAAGTTAAAAGGGTGTGAGAAGTGGGGGTGGGTGGGAGAGACTACTACCCGTTTTGTGTTTTGACAAGATTGCTCTGGCTACTCACACAATGCCAAACACAGAGTGGGCACTTCCTATATACTTATACATCTGCTAGCTCAAGAAATGAATGAAGAAACTCAAAGCGCAGGCATTTAGTTACATGTAGTCAAGAGCTTGGAGAAGAAACCTGGGCTTAACACACAAAAAATGGTATTTGAAGTAGTGGGGCAGGTGAAATTGTTTATTCAGCATAGAGCATTCTGAGAAAAGGGCCAAGACCAAGCCTTGAAGAACCCCAACATTATATGGGCAGGTAGAGGAAGATGAGCCCCCAAAGAAGATGAAGGAGGAGCACCCAGGAAGGAGGGAGGAAACAAGGAGAGTGTGGCATCGTGGAAGCCAGGGAAGAGATGCATCCTAAGACAGTAGGCGTGGTCATCCGTGTGAGATGCTCCTGAAAAGTCAAATAAGATGAAGACTGAAAATTTCCCATCGTATTTAACCTGGACAACATGAGGGTCACAGTCCAGTGGAATATGAGACAGGGGCCCAATTGGAGAGAATGGAGAAGAGAGAGTCAGGTGAGGACAAAGAGAAGCTGTGTCTAGATGTGTCTTTTGACAAATATAGCTATTACAGAGAAGAAAGAGAAAGCACAAGCTGGAGGGGACTATGGGATCAAAAAAGGGAGGTGATCACAGAATATAGGAGAGGGAACAATTTCCTATGAGCAAGAGTTTGGCAGCTCTGATCAAGGGACTTGGCACCTTGACCAAAAGACTTAGGTTTCTTGTCTCCTTGGCCAGAGTGTTGCTGGCGGGTAAAGGGATGCACCAGGCTACCAGAGCTTGATGGTTTTAGTCTTTAGATAATACTTACCATCTGCTAGCATTTAGGTAAGGCACTATGCTTTACATGTATGGTTTAATGTACTCCTTACAATGATGTGATGAGACAGGCACTTTCAGACAGGGACATGACAGAGTCAAGAAGCAAACCATATGTTTTCCAAGTGTTCTGCCTCTCAGCTCCAAATCCTCCCTTCATAGCCTGTTTGTGAATCTGGAAAATTTCCCCCTAGCTAGTTGGTGTGGTGATAAGACAGGGTAGGCTGATGGGGTGGGTGGGGACGGACACTGAAGGAGGAAGGTGCTCTGCTTCTTAATTCTAGCCTGCCTCTTCTCTTAGTCTTCTCTTCCTCTTCCCTGGTTTATTTCCTCCTCTCTTTCTTTCTCCTTCCTCCCTCTCCCCACCCCCATCCATTTTGGTAGCCAGCAGCGTGCAGCACTCTCTGTGGGTGGCTCCTCCTGGCACCCCACCCCAGAGGGCAGCTTCCCAGTGGCTTCTGCTAGTGCAGCCATGTCCTCACCAACGCCTGGCCCTCAGCCCTGGGCGAGGCTCTTCAGATTGAGTCGGCCTTGGATGCATCAGACCTACAGGCAGAGGCCGCTCCCTCTCTGCGAGTCCTGTATTCTTTACCTCTCAGGAGGCAGTCCTGTTGCTGTTTGTAACTCTTTATTCGTAACACTCCCTGCTCAAGTCACCGTGTAGCTTCTGTCTCCTGACTGGATCCCTGACTGACAGGTGATACCTCAGCTACAGGCAACACAGACGCCAGGAAGGGAAGAGAGAGCCACCTGTGTCAACATGTGTGAGATTAAAAAAGGAAGGTAACAAAATAGTATTTTATATACATACACACTGAAAATTGCCAAAAGCAATTAATTATCTAGGGGGGTACAGTTGTGTATGTTTAACATTCTACTTTACATAGCTCTGAGTTTTATTTTCTTTTACAGTGAGGAAGTTATTACTTCTATCATTTAAACAAAAAGATATATTTTTAACACAAAGTTAATAGACATATAGGTAATCCCATATGGATAAAAGATGCCAACTAATCAAGAGGCGTTTTCCAGGCCAGGTATCAATAGGCTGGCATTCTGCTGTACCAACTAGTCACCCTGTAAAATGAGTCTCTCTGAGCCCAAGCAACTCTGAGGGTCCTAAAAAATCACTTACTGGTACCCACTGTACAACAAGCTCTCTCTCTTACTTCTCAAGCACAATCTACCTATTAGGAAACTGAAAACTGTCCCCTACCTCTGTTATAATGCACTGAATTCTCTCACTGTGCCAACTAGAATACATAAAGAGCACAGTAACTAGAAAATTAAAAATTCCAAAGAGGGGTTCAACAGTAGATTGGAGCTAACAGAAAAAAGAATCAGAGAACCTGAAGAATTTGAAGATAAGACAATTGAATATGATATACAAATCCAAGATGTTCAAGGAGCCCCAAACAGGATAAACCCAAAGAGACCCACACCACATCATGTTATATTCAAACTACTGAATGCCAAAGATGAAGAGAATTCTGAAAAACATAAGAAAGAAACAATGTGTCACATACAAGGGAGCCTCAATGAGATTAAGTGCCAATTTCTTATCAGAAACCATGGAGGCAAGAAGGGAGTTGGATGGCATATTTAAAGTAGTAAAAATAAGAAACAGCCAACAAAGAATTCTATAAATGGCAAAATGGTCTTTCAAAAATGAGGGATTGGGAAGCGGCTGTGGCTCAATCAGTGGGGCTCCCGTTTACCATATGGGAGGCCCCAGGTTTGGTTCCCGGGGCCTCCTGGTGAAGGCAGGCCCGCCCGCACGGCGTGGTTAGCTGACCCAGCGAGCACAAGCAGCAAGGGGGGGATAAATGAATAAATAAATAAATAAATCTTAAAAAAAAAAAAAAAAGAGGGATTAAGACATTTCCAGATAAACAAAAGCTGAGGGAATATGTCACTGGACTGACCCTATAAGAGATGCTAAAGAGAGTTCTGCAGGTTGAAAGGAAAGGACAAGACAATTGATTGAAGCCACAAGAAGAAAAAAGGATTTCTGGTAAGGTTAACTACAGGGACAGATATAAATGTCAATATTATTGTATTTTTGGTTTGTGACTCTTCTTTTTGCTTCCTACAGGATCCAAAAGGCAAATGCATAAAATGTAATGAGAAATCAGTAGTTTTGAACTCAATGTAATTTGTGACAAGAACTACATAAAAGTAGGGGGATGGAGAGGTATAGGAACATAGTTTATGTATGCCAATAAAGTTAAGTTGGCATAAAAGCAAATGAGAGTGCTATGATTTAGGATGTTAAAATTTAAGCCCTATGGTAACTACAAAGAAAGTATCACAGAATAGGAAAGCTCACAGAGAAAGAAATTAGAGAACAAGTTGCCAGAGTGGGGGGTAGGGGGAATGGGGAGTTAATGCATAATGGGTATAGAGTTTCTGTTTGGGGAGATGGGAAAGTTTTAGTAATGGAAAGTGGTGAGGGTACCTCAATATTGTGTATGTGATCAGTCCCACTGAACGGTATGCTTGGGAGTGACTAAGATGGGAAACTTCATGTTGTATACATGTTACCACAATTTTTTAAAAAATTAGAAAAAGCAACCAAAGAGACAATGACGATTAAGTGCAATTTGTGATTCTGGATGGGATATAGCAAGGGAGGAGGAAAGGCTCAAAGGGACATTATTGGGATATATGAAAAAGTTGGAATGTAGACTGTAAGCTTTATTATCAATGTTAAATTTCCTACACTTGTTAACTGTATACTTATGGATACATAAGTGAATATCCTTGTTCTTAGGAGATGTATATGGCAAGATTAAGTGATTGAGAAGGATGATGTATACAGCCTACAGTCAAGTGTTCAGACAGACAGACAGATAAACAGATGGACAGAATGATAAGGCAAATGTAGCAAAATGTTAAAACTGGTGAATCTGGGCATCTGTAAAGGTAGGCACATGTTAGAATTCTCTCTAGGGGGTGTGTAATATTTTTTGTAACTGTCCTGTATGTTTGAAAGTATTTCCAAATAAAAAAAAATTTTCAATTAAAATTTTTTTTTAAAAAGCAAGCACCTCGTACTTTAAAGACAAACTGACATTTAGGCAATCAACTGTGGAATAACTAGTGTCTTTGGTGAAAATAAAATTCAGGTATATTTCTAGTTATAATCATGGAAGTACCACAGGGAGGTGCAGTGGCTATATTTTCTCCCAAAATTAATATTTATTGCGATGAAATGCTTTTATATTATTATTTTTTACCTTTTTCTCGTATACACTGTGGTAGAGGAGGTGTACCTGGAAGCTCATCTTGCTCAGAAATATTTTCATCTTCCTCACTGTCTACCTCCTGTGACAACGGAACCTTTTGATTAAAAAAGACAAAAAGAGTAAATATGTGATTAATGTGATCTGCATAAAATACAATTTCCTCCTAACAAGCTCATGTCATATTTCCTACTTTCCCCACTACTCCGTCTCTCCCTGTGCAGCCTAAGTCACTTTCTTTTTTTTTTTTTTTTTTTTTTTAAGATTTTATTTATTTATTCATTTATCCCCCTCCCGCTGCCCATGCTCGCCGGGTCAGCCAACCACGCCGTGCGGGCGGGCCTGCCCCCACCAGGAGGTCCCGGGAACCGAACCCGGGGCCTCCCACATGGCAAACGGGAGCCCCACCTATCGAGCCACAGCCGCCTCCCCTGAGTCACTTTCTTCAGTGAGACTCAAAAGGACTCAAGCTGGCAGGGCTGGATGAGACCTCCACTCCCCTCGATTTGAAAAGCCTGGGTGGCAATGGCAATGCCAGCCAAATCATGCTTGGGCCATGGAGAGCTTCACGCACACCCAAGCGGCTTCCCTGCCTTGTTACTGTGAGGGACCAACTCAGGCAGAAGGGCTGCACCTCGCCTGCTCTGCATAGCACCCATACCATGCTACAACAGCTCTGCATTGCTGGAAGAATGGACATCACAGCAGATACCATCTTGTTAATCTCTAAGAAGGACAAGAGCTGCTGACCAGCCCTGGAAGAACCCTCATCCAGGCAACAGTTTGGGACTGAGGCCTGGTGTGTGGACTATGGGAGTTCACTGTAAATGCTATTTCTGAACCTTCCCCTGTACTCTCTGTGAGCATCCCCTACATAGACATCAGTGAACGGTGGCAGGGCCACAGGGCTGTCCCTGAGAGACCTCTGGGCCAGGAGTGGGAAGAGACACTCCCATTGGCAGAGCTGGGGGGAGGTGGGGAGCAGGGACAAGGGGTGCCCAAGGGGAAGAGCAGTGAGTCCTGTCTTGTATGGTAAACTATGACTGCACTCTTGGGGCCGGCTTCCCTTCTGCCATCCTGGTTCTTTAGTAAAACCTTGCTTATGTGATCGGCTTGGCTTAGCTGGGCTGTAGGCAGAAGAAAGGTCGTCCTCAGGCTGGCAGGGAGGTGGTGGCAGTGACCAGCAAGATGTCTGCCGTGGGAAGGGGCATTTCAGAGCCAAGCGCAAAGGCCACGAGAAGCACCGGCTTTTGTGGACATGGTTGCGAGGGGACCCAGGTCAGGAGTGGCAGAGACAGGACTCCCACTTCACTCATCAGTTGACGGAAGAAAAGAGAAACAAAACAAACTCTTGCTTTTTATGTCTTTTTATCTGCCTTGGTTACTCTGTCAAAAATATATTAAACTCACTATTATCAGGGAAGTGTGAAAATTAATAAGAGAATTCAGCTATCATCATAAAAATGCCTTAATTTAGAAAACAGTTGGGCAGCATCCAAACAGGTTGCCACACAGGTACCCTATGGCCCAGGAATCTGCTCCTCAGGTTATATCCACCAGGAACATATACGTGTGAGCAGATAACACACCCACCAAGGCTCATGGCAGCACCACAGCCCCAACCTGGAAACAACCAAATAGCCATCAATAGTGAAGGGTATTGGGAAGCGGCTGTGGCTCAATCAGTAGGGCTCCCGTTTACCATATGGGAGGCCCTGGGTTCGGTTCCCGGGGCCTCCTGGTGAGGGCAGGCCCGCCCGCACGGCGTGGTTGGCTAACCCGGCGAGCACAAGCAGCAGGGGGGGGATAAATGAATAAATAAATAAAATCTTTAAAAAAAAAAAAAAAAAAAAAAATACTGAAGGGTATTGTCACACAACAGAATTTTATACCAATAGTGTCAAAAGATGCTCAAGAACGCCAAAGGTATCTACCATAGGATGAAACTCACATGATTTTCAAAATAAGCAAAACTAACCTAAGGTGCTTGGAGTCAGGATGGTGGTTAACCCTGGGAGAAGCACTGACAAAGAAGAGGAACAGAGGCAGCCTTCTGGAGGGCTAGTGCTGATCTGTATTTTTAATCTGGATAGTGATGACTTTGTGCTAAGTTATGATTTACACACTTTTGTGGATATTTACTACGTAATAAATAAGTCTACAAAAAACATTTTCATAAAGAGTTTGTGACTCTATTCCACAAACATACGCCAACTTAAAAGGCTTAATGTAAAACTCTGTTTTAAGACTCCCAAATGCTTCTGATTGTGAGAATTTCCTTTGAGAAGGAAAACAAATCTTGCTTGGGTGTTGGGTGAAAGCAGGAAGCAGCAGGTCCAGCCACAGCGCTGTCCTCAGCAGCTCCAGGAAAGGCCTTTCCCTCACCTGTCCTGGCACCTGCCCTTACAGCCCCTTTATCCTCTTCCTGGATGGCACAATGACTTAGGCTTGAAAGAGGAAAATGTACATGTTTTCATTTCTAGGGTAACTGCTAGAATAAAAACAGAATATAACTTCCAACTTAGTCAAAGAAAAGAAATAAAACAATAGAAAAAATATCAGCCCAGAAGAAGGAAAGGAGAGAAAAATACAGAATAATAGGGCAAATAGAAAGCAAAAGTTAAGATGGCAAATTTAAATATATCCATACATACATTAAGTAAAAAGGACTAAATGTACCAGTGAATAAATGATAAAAATTATCAAACTAGATCAAGGGTTCTTAACCTTTTTTGTTACATGGACCCCTCTGCCAGTCAGGTGAAAACCATGGACCCCTTCTCAGAATGTAGCGGCAGATAGTTTTATGACACTCAACTAGCATTGGGTCTAACAACTACCGTAATTTCAAAGTATGGATGAGTGTAAGCGATTTTTTGAGACATGCAACAACTGTAATGTGATATGAAATGAATACCACTGTAATTTATTGCATACATTCATAAGTGAAGGAAATACTAGATTTCAGTTAGAAATCAGACAAAATAAATTGATTTTTTTTCAATTCAAGCTCACGGACCCCCTGAAAACTTTCCACAGACCCCCAAGGGATCCCTAGTTAAGAACCCCTGAAATAGATTAACAAACCCTATATGCTGTATTGAACTATACACTTTAAATAAATGGGTGAATTTTATGTTATGTGACTTATATCTCAATAAAGTTGTTTTAAAAAAAAACCTAGATGCTGTTTACAAGACACATCTAAACATAAAGAAATAGAACAGTTGAAAATAAGTAGGAAAAAAAACTGCAAATACCAAGCAAAGGAAAGCTGGAAAGGGGAAGATGGCCGAGCAGTAGGAAGCCCCAGGAATCAGTCCCTCCACCAAAACAACTACTGAATGGGCAGGAACTGCCTGAATCAACTATTTTGGAACTCTGGAGTCTAGTGGAACTCTGTGAACTACACAGGGAAGAGCAGGAAGAAGAGGCTGGTAAATTCCAGTGAATTTTACCCTCCCTGCAGTGGCTACCGTCCCCTATCCCCCAACCATGCAGCAGGCAGCACTGGGGACTGCAGCCCAGGTACCTGGTGTAACTTGGAGGTGCCAGGGTGAGCTATAAAGAGCTACTCCTCCAAAATCCAGGGGAGTATGGTACGATTACTGGTCAGTACTTAGGATCAGCTACATTAGACCGCTGAGGGATCGGCTCTGAAGGTGGTCATTGTTCCAACCCCTCTTAGGGAAACGTGGCAAGGTTTCTGAAGAGGCAGGACCTTTTCTGTTTTTCCTCTTCTCTTGGTACTTTCCTTTCCCCATTTGGGGGCAAAAATAGTTTGGAAAAGTCACAAATTGACAGCTCCAAACAACAATAAACATCAAAAAGCAGAGGAGTGGGAAAACTAGATTTCCAGAGTTGTAGCAACATAATACTCAGAATGTCCAGTTCTCAACAAAATATTACAAAACATAAAAAGATGCAGGAAAGTATGGCCCAATCACCAAAAAAGAATTTGCCAGAAACCATCCCTGAGGATGCTCATACATTGGAACTATCTGTGAAAGACTTTAAATCAATCAACTTAAATATGCTCAATAAGCTGAAGGAATCTATATACAAAGAACTTAAAGAAATTAGGAAAACATAGTCTAAACAAAATAAAGAGATGGAAATGATAAAAAGGAACCAAACAAAAAATTTTGGAGCTACAAAGTATGAAAAAATCATTAGATGGATTCAAGAGCATATCTGAACAGGCAGAAGACAGGATCAGTGAGCTTGAAAAGAAGACAGTGGAAATTATCCATTGTGAAGAGCAGAAAGAAAAAAGAATGAAGAAAAGTGAACAGATATTGAGGAACCTGTAGGACACAATAAGCATACCAACATACAAATCATGAGAGTCCCAGGACAAGAGAGAGGGAAAAAGAGGCAGAAAACGTATTACAAAAAATAATGAATTTATCTAAGAAATTAGATAAATTGTATAGTCTATGAACAAAAAAAAAAAAAAAAAAAAAAAAATAGAGTGGGTTGGGGGGAAATTACACCAAATGTATTTTTCAATGCAGAAAACGCATTCAACAAAGTCCAGCATTCTTTCTTGATAAAAACACTTCAAAAGATAGGAATAGAAGGAAACTTCCTCAATATGATAAAGGGCATATATGAAAAGCCCACAGCCAACATTGTACTCAATGGGAAAGGTTGAAAGCTTTCCCTCTAAGATCAGGAACAAGATAAGAATGCCCATTGTTACCATTGTTATTCAAAATTGTCCTAGAAATTCTAGCTGGAGCAATTAGACAAGAAAATAAATAAATAAAAGGCATCCAAATAGGAAGAGAGGAAGTAAAACTCTCACAATTTGCAGATGACATAACCCTGTATTTAGAAAAAAATTTTAATTTTTTTTAATTTTTAAAAAAGCTTTAGATTACATAAATGTTTAAATGTTACATAAAAAATATAGGGGGTTCCTATATGCCTCACCCCCTCCCCACACACACATTTCCACATTAGCAGCTTTCATTAGTTTGGTACATTTTGTTACATTTGATGAACATATATTGAAGCACTGCTACTAACCGTGGTCTGTAGTTCATATTATAGTTTATACTCTGCCCCGCATAATTTTACAGGTTATGACAAAATGTGTAATGGCCTGGATCTGTCATTGCAATGTCATGCAGGACCAATGTCCTGCAAAGCTCCCATGTTACACCTATTCTTCCTCTACCACCCCTCAGAACTTCTTCTGAAAGGTCTATGACAAAGCTACTTGAGCTAATAAATGAGTTCAGCAAAGTGGCAGGATATAAGATCAACACGCAAAAATCAGTAATGTTTTTATACACTAGTACTGAACAATCTGAGGAGGAAATCAGGAAGAAAATTCCATTTTCAATAGCAACAAAAAGACTCAAATACCTAGGAGTTAATTTAACCAAAGAAGTACAGGACCTATATGCAGAAAACTACAAAACAATGCTAAAAGAAATCAAAACCTAAACAAAGGGAAAGACATTCTGTGTTCATGGATTGGAAGACTAAATATTGTAAAGATGTCAATCCTACCCAAACTAATTTATAGATTCACTGCAATACTAATACAAATTCCAACAGCCTACTTTACAGAAATAGAAAAGGCAAGTATCAGATTCATTTAGAAGGGAAAGTACACCTGAATAGCCAAAAGCATTCTAAAAATGAAGTGCGATATGGGAGGAATTTCACTGCTTGACCTTGAAACATTACAAAACTACAGTGGTCAAAACAGTATGATAGGGAAGCGGCTGTGGCTCAATCAGTAGGGCTCCCGTTTACCATATGGAAGGCCCTGGGTTCGGTTCCCGGGGCCTCCTGGTGAGGGCAGGCCCGCCCGCACGGCGTGGTTGGCTGACCCAGCGAGCACAAGCAGCAAGGAGGGTATAAATGAATAAATAAATAAAATCTTTAAAAAAAAAAAAAAAAACAACAGTATGATATTGCCATAAAGATAGGCACATCTATCAGTAGAATAGAATTAAGCTTCCAGATATAAACCCTCACCTCTACGGCCAACTGGTTTTTGACGAACCTACCACAGCCATGTTAATGGGACAAAACAGTCTCTTCAACAAATGGTGCTGGGAAAACTGGATATCCATAACCAAAAGAATGAAAAAGGACCTCTATCTCACTCTCTATACAAGAATCAACTCAAAATGGATCAAAGACCTAAATATAAAATCCAGGACCATAAAACTACTAGAAGAAAATGTAGGGAAACATCTTCAAGATCTTGTGGTAGGTGGGGTTTCTTGGACCTTACATGGAAAGCATGTGCAACAAAAGAAAAAGTAGATAAATGGGACCTCCTCATAATTAAACACTTTTGCACCTCACAGGACTTTGTCAAAAGGGTGAAAAGGCAGCTGACTCAACAGAAGAAAATATTTGGAAATCACATATCCAATAAAGGTTTAATATCCATGATATTTAAAGAGATCATACAACTCAATAATAAAAAGACAAACTACTCGATTAAAAAATGGGCAAAAGACTTGAAAAGACAATTGTCCAAAGAAGAAATACAAATGGCAATTTAAAAAACATAAAAAAATGTTCAACATCACTAGCAATTAGGGAAATGCAAATTGAAACTACAATAAGCTATCATTTCACCCCTATTAGACTATTAAAAATTTAGAAAACTAAATGTTGGAGAGGATGTGGAGCGATAAGAACACTTATTCACTGTTGGTGGGAATGCAGAATGGTACAGCCACTATAGAGGACTGCTTGGCAGTTCCTAAGGAAGTTGAATAGAGACTTGCCATGTGACCCAGCAATACCATTACTAGATATATACCCAGAAGAAATGAGAGCAGTGACAGAACATACATTTGCACACCGATGTTCATAGCGGCGTTATTCATGATTGCTAAAAGATGGAAACAACTCAAGTGTCCAACAACTGATGAATGGATAAACTGTGGAATATTATGCAGCTGTAAGAAGAAATGAAGTCATGAAGCATATGACAACATGGATGAACCTGGAGGACATTACGTTGAGTGAAGCAAGTCAAACACAAAAGGATAAATATTGTATGATTGTGCTATTATGAAATAAATATCTTGTGTAATCTCATGGAGTTAATAACTTGAATATGGGTCACCAGAAAGTAGAATGAGATTAGAGAATGGAAACCTGAGAGTTAATCTGTACAGAATTTGTAAAAGAAGTTGTCTGTAAATCTTTGGAAATGAATAGAAAAGGTGAAAGCACTTCATAGTGTTTGTAAATAGCAGTGTTATTATATGGGTATGACAGTGGTTGAAAGGGAAAGTCTAATCTCATGTATATTACTAGAAGGAAAGCTAAAAAATATAATACGGAACTGTATAGCATAGTGAAACCTCATGTGAAATACGAATATGGGTAATATTGCATATATAAGACTATTTTCCTTTGTAACTGAACATATATACTTTAATGTTACAAGATATTAATATCAGGCAAAAATAGAACCAAAGCAAACTATGGATAGTAGTTTATAGTAATATAGTAAGAATCTTCCATTAAGGGTAAAAAAAAAAGGAACTATACTAAGGGAAAGAAACTGGACACAAGGTACTACATATTGCTTGACTCCATCTCTACAAAATATAAATACAAAGAGAGACACAAACAGAATAGCAGTTATGTATGGCAGGGGAAGCAAAGATAGATTCAGAGGTGATGAGGATTTTTTTGTCTGTCTGTTTTTTGTTTTTTATTATTGGAATAATGAAAATGATCTAAAAATGACTGAAGTGATGCATGTGTAACTATGTGATTATACCAAATATCATTAATTGGACACTTTGGATCGACTGTATGCTTTATTAATATGTATCAATAAAATTGATTTAAAAAGAAAAGAAGACACTAGGTGAGCATAAAGAACAATTTGAAAGCCTGCAAAGAAAAGCAACAGAGCTTATGGGAATGAAAGACAAAATGGATGAGATAAAAAATACATTAGTGGTTATAGCAGCAGATTTGAATTGACTGAGGATAGAATAAGTGTATTAGAAGACAAAGCATCTGAACTGGAAAAGAAGAACAGAAAGAGAAAAGAATGGAAAAATTTGAAAAGTCTCAGGGAACTGAACGACAGCATGAGATGCATAATATAAGTGGCCCAGAAGGAGACGAGAACAGAAAACAGGCAGAAAGAATATCTGAGGAAATAATGACCAAAAATTTCCCAACCATTATGAAATATTAATATCAAAGGACAACACACCCCAAACAGAATAATCTGAACAGACCTACTCTGAGACATCTACTATTCAGAATGTCAAATGCCAGAGATAAAGAGAGGATTCTGAAAGCAGCAAGAGAAAAGCAATTCATCCCATACCAGGGATGCTCCATAAGACTAAGTGCCAATCAAAAACCATGGAGGCATGTGGAGGCAGTGGCCACTGGAGGTTCTGAGGGGAGGGAGAGGGAAAAACAGGAGTAATATGGGGACATTTTCAGGACTTGAGAATTGTCCTGAATGATACTGCAATGACAAATACAAGTCATTATATATCTTGCCATAACTTACAAAACTGTACGGGAGAGAGTGTAAACTACAATGTAAACTATAATCCATGCTTAATGGCAATGCTCTAAAATGTGTTCATAAATTGTAACAAATGTACCACACTAATGAAGGATGTTGTTAATGTGGGAAAATGTGGGAGGGGTTGGGAGCGAGGCATACAGAAATCCCCTATATTTTTAATGTAACATTTATGTAATCTAAGTATCATTTAAAAAAAAAAAAGTATATTGAAAAAAAAACCATGGAGACACGAAGACAGTGCTATGATATATTTAAGACACTGAAAGAGAAAATCTGCCAGCCAAGAATTCTTTATCTAGCAAAACTGTCCTTCAAAAATGAGGGTGTTTAAAGTCTTCACAGAGAAACAAAAACAGAGTTTCTCACCAAGAGACCGGATTTACATGAGATACTAAAAGAAGTGCTGGAGCCTCAAAGGAAAAGACAAGGGCATGAGGCTTGGAGAAGAGTGTAGAAATGAAGATTATGGGGAACAGGTGTAGCTCAGTGGTTGAGTGTCTGCCTCATGTGTATGAGGCCCCAGGTCAATACCTGGTAACTCCAAAAAAAGAAAAAGAAAAAAAGAAAATTATAGGTAAGAGTAACTAAGAGGATAAAAAGATAGACAATAGTAAGATATGACAACAGAAAACCAAAGGATAAAATGGGTGAAGTAAGTAATTCCTTTACAGTAATAACATTGAATGTTAATGGATTGAACTCCCCACTCAAAAGACAAAGACTGAAAGAATGGATAAAAAAATGAACCATCTATATACTGGTCTACAAGAGACTCACCTCAGATGCAAGGACACAATCAGGCCGAAAGTAAAAGGTTGGAAAAAGATAATCCTCGCAAAAACAATAACCAAAAAAAATATATGGAGTAGCAATACTAATATTGGACAGAATAGATTTTAAATGTAAAACTAATATAAGAGATGAGGAAGGTCATTATATATTAATAAAAGGGGCAATTCACCAAGAATTCCCTTTGTAACATTTATCATAATTGTAATTGATGACTTATTGTCTGACTACACACTCTTGGTAGGGTGAGGTTTGAGAGCCCTGTATGATGTTATATACAAGAATATAGGTTATAAGGGGCCGGAGTGGGTGTAGGGAAAGGGGAGATAACACTTAATGGGTGCAGAGTTTCTAGTTTGGGGTGATAAAAAAGTTTTGGTAATGGATGGTGGTGATGGTAGCACAATACTGTGAATGTAATTAACACACTGAATTGTAGATTTGAAAGTAGTCAAATTGGGGAGTAAGATATGGGCTATAGTTAGTAATACTTTGACGATGCGCTTTCTTTTTTTTTTTTTTTTTCATAATGTTAACAAATGTTTCACAACAATGCAAAGTATTTGTGGTGGGGTGATCTGTGGGAGCCCTGTATGACGTTATGCATGTTTGTTTTGTAAGTTGACAATGTTGACTGAACACTTATAGTTCATGTATGTTCATGTATGAATGATACAACAGTCATACATTTTTTTAACCAAAAAAAAAGTAGTTAAATTGAGTAATTTTAGGTTGTATACCTATTACTAGAATAAAAATTTTTTAAAAAAAACCATAGGACTATACAGCACATACAGTGAACTCTAATGCAAATTATAGACTAAGTTAATTGTTTAATTAGAATAACAATAATCACATTGTTTCATCGATTGTAATAAAAGTACCATACTAATGCAAAGTGTTAAAAACAGGGAAAACTGTGTGTGAGAGGAAAGCGATATGGGAACTCTGTATGATTTTTCTGTAAACCTACAACATTTCTAATAAAAATTTAAAAGAAAACAATTGTGCGGTGCCAAGTGTAAACCATAATGTAAACTACAGACCATGAATAGCATCAATGCTTCAATATTTGTTCATCATTTTTAACAAATGTACCACACTTATGAAAGATGTTGTTAATGGGGAAAGTGTGGGAGGCAGAGAAGTGGGGTATATGGGAATCACTTATATTTTTGATGTAACATTTATGTAATCTAAAGCTTCTTTAAAAATAAAAAAATTTTAAAAATCAAAAAACAAACAATCAAACAAACAAAAAAACCAACAGGGTGAGTTAGGGGGGAAAATACTCCAAATGTAAGACATGGACTATAGTTAGCAGTAAGATTTTGAAGATATTCTTCCATAATTTGTAAAAAAAATGTCTCACAACAATGCAAGGTGTTGGTGGTGAGTTGAATGTATGGGACCCTTGTATGATGTTATACATGTTTGCCTTATAAGTTCACAAGTTTTACTATACACTTATTATTAATGTATGTTCATGTATAAATGATATAAAAATAATAGGGTGGGTTGGGGGAAATACATCAAATGAATGATATTTTGGTTAGTAGCAATATTTTGAAGATGCTCTTTCATCATTAGTTAAAAATATCTCAGAACAATGCAAAGTATCGTTGGTAGGGTGAGGTATGAGAGCCCTGTATGATGTTATGTATGTTTGTTTTGTATGTTCACAACTATTACTATACACTTGTTTATGTATGTTTATGTATGAGTGATATACTTCAATAAATTAAAATAATGCTAAAAAAAACTAAAAAAAAAAAAAATTATTTTAAAAAACTGCAATGTCTAGTAAAAAAGCAAAGAGGCAGAATGATTGGTTCAGTATGGTGGCCTTAATGCAATTAAAACACAAAAACAAAAATAGTACTATATTTGTTCTTGCAGTTATTGTAGTAAAAGATTAGAAACATAGACCTCTATAATGCACTTCAGATCCATGAAGAGATGTCCTTGAGAGATGGAATGGGGTTGGAAGGGCAAAGAGGATTTTAACTCTAATTGTGAAGTTTTATTTCTTTTATTTTTTAAAAAAATTGGAAGTAAAGAAGAAAATGTCAACATCTGTTCATTCAGGAGCCTAGGAACACCATTTTATAGTAGTTTCTACTTTAAATAAAATTTTAAAATAAAAAAAAAATTCCCTGCTACACATGGATCCTAGAGCTACCACAACAAATTTGCCTAAAAAGATGAAAAACATTTGTTCATCTAATAGCAAAGGAGACTTACAGGTCACTGTAATTTCTTTCTTCTAAAGGAAACATGTGAAAAAGCTTCACTTCACAACAGTTGGGCGATACAACTCTATCTGCAGTGCCAGTCCAAAATAACCAGACAGGAAGTGCAGACTGAGAAGGTGGGGACTTCCTCTAGGCCTCTCAGAGGCCTGCCAGCAGCACCTATTTGAGGGTCTGGTCAGAAGCCTGCCTGTTCCAGCACTCCTTCCAGTACAGAAACCTAACTCTGCATGTTCAAATCTGTCTGTGTTAGAAAGCGATAGTTCATGAAATACTCACAGGATTCCTGAAAATAAGCTGAGTCCATCTAAAATGTGAATCAACACAGTAGAGTGCAGATTAATCAGTATAAATACAGAACAGTACAGCCTAAGGCTGCAAGTCTATACATATCCATACAGTCACAACATATAATGCACATGATGATGGTAGTGAGAAAAAGAGAAAGGAAAAAGAAATTACAGGAGTGGATGTGGTTCAAGCAATTGGGCACCCACCTACCACATGGCAGGTCCTGGGTTAGGTTCCCAGTGCCTCCTTCTTTAAAGAAGACAAGTAAGCTGTGAGCTGATGCGACAGTCTGGTGCAGCAAGCTGATGCAAGCTGATGCAATGAGGAGACACAAGCAAGGAGCAGATGTGGCTCAAGCGACTGGGTACCTCCCTCCCACATGGGAAGTCCTAGGTACAGTTCCCAGTGCCTCCTAAAAGAAAACGAGCAGACACAAAGAGCACACAGTGAACAGACACAGAGAGCAGACAGTGAGCGCAAACAACGAGAGAGTGGGGGGAGAAATAACTCTTTTAAAAAAAAAAAGATAAGAAAAGAAATTATGGTGCTATCTTTTGCCAGGAAAGAATGGCTCTATCCAATTTCCAGAACCCTGGGAACACAGTTCAAGACAGGATTAGCAGAGCAGCTGGGCAGTGGTAAAGAAGTAGGGCTCCTTCAACCTTAACCCCCACTATGTGACTATGTGATAGGGTGATAAATGGAACATACCTCAAAGAGTCTTGGGAGGAAGAGAAAAGATAAATGCACGTAAAAGCTTGAAACAGAGCCCAACGTATGACAAGCACTCAAAGAATGTGAGCTGTTATTAAGAGGTAAATTATGATATTCCTCTTGTCAGGTATAAATTGGAAGAATGGTTGCGACATGCAAATTGATTCTGGAAAAGTGATAGGAAAGAGAACAGCAGGATTACTAACACTGGCTGAAAAATGTATATTAAGAACAGAAGATATTTATCTCTGTCTTGGAAGGATTGGTCTGTTACAGAAAAAGGGGAGATTTTAATTTCAGACTAGTCAGTTTGGAAAAAGGCAGGACACATTTTTAAAAATCAGCCTTAGGAGCAGTTGAACACCTGCCTCCCACATGGGAGGTCCTGGGTTCGGTTCCTGGTGCCTTTTAAAGAAAACAAAAACAGGAAAGCAGATGTGGCTCAAGCAGGTGAGCACCCACCTACAACATGGGAGGTCCCAGATTCAGTTCTCAGCACCTCTTAAAGAAGATGAGCAAGACAGAGAGTTAGCATGGTGAGCTGACACAATAAGATGATGCAACAAAGAGACACAATGAGGAAACACAATGAGAGATACAACAAGTGGGGGCGGAGGTGGCTCAAGTCATTGGGCTGCCTCTCTACCACATGTGAGGTCCCAGGTTCGGTTCTTAGTGCCTGCTAAAAAAAAAAAAAAAAAAAAAAAAAAAAAGACAAGCAACAACGAACACACACACACAGAGCAGACAGTAAGTGCAAACAACATGGGGTGGGGAGGGAAAAATAAATAAATAAATAAATCTTAAAAAAAAAAAAAAAAAAAAAAAAGAAAAAGAAAAAGAAAAGAAAAACAAACAATAAGCAAAACAAATGATAAAACTAACTCAGGGAAGCCAATGCGGCTCAGTGATTGAGTGCTGGTTTCCAACTTACGAGGTCCCAGGTTCAATCCAAGGCAGAATAGAGACAAAAAAATCATTACAAATGCACTTTATACAATTTACTCTAAGTTAAGGTCAAGGTGCAGAAGAAGTTTGGAAAAGTGAAAAACACCTGGGTTCGGAGTGGCACAGCATACATGGCGTCGCTGCCACCTCCCTCTTCTTTCTGAGCACAGGCATCCCCCAACTCCCTATAGCTGGATGACAAGTACGTGTCAATGTCCTCTTCTTCCCCATAGTCCAGTGTTTCAAAGGATGGTAAAGAAGTTCTTCTTCCCTTCTCACTCTGCCAGTTTGGTCTATATTAGAACATTAAGGGCAAATTGATAAAAAATAACCAGTTAATACTTCACATTGGTAACATATATATCATTAAGACATTTTCGCTATGCTTTTCCCTATCATGAAAGTATTATAACTATATTACAAAAAAATCTAGATGCTAAAAGGTTAAATCACCCACTATCCCATCTTATTGCACACCCCTAGTGTTTCTATTTTTTCCTTATGTTTTACAGCTATTATGACTGTACATATACAATTTGCCTTGATTTCATAGAGAATCAGTGAATTTGCCAACTTAGCCACTCCATTTACTCAAGTTTTTTCCAAATTTCACTGTAGTAAAAAGTTACTTTGTAATGAACATCTATGTGCAGATAAACTCTTCTGTATTAGATTCGTCTTACAAAACAAACCACCATAAGGGAAACTACTAAGTCAAATGGTATGACCATTTTACGTCCTCACACATACTGCACAAAATCATTTCACAAGTCTTTTCCCCAACCTGTGCCTACAGTGCCAACAATTCTCTAAAACCTGCCTAAAGAATGTAAATATTATGGTCTGAGTTTGCATTTCTTCCTGGCACTGAACATGAGTTCTCCACATATTTGTGTATAAATGCATTCATTCCTCTACTGTGAATTGTCTGTTCATGTCCTCTGTCCATTTATCTACTTTGATTCTAGTACAGTCATTCCAATTTGAAAATAACTTTTTATCTACTAAAACGAAAACTCTTTTTGGTACTTAAACTGCAAATGTTTTACTTAGTCTATGAATTTAGTTTTGGTTATATAAATTTTTTGACATGCAGATGAATTAAAAAAAAAGTTTTTAACCTTCTAAATTTGTAGAAGTTGCAGGTACTTATCTCTGCTTGAGAGGTTTGATAAAGCCAGGATGTTGGATTTCAAGGTCTTCTTTATGTGTGCATACAGATGAATTTATTTTGGAGTATGAGATCAGGCAAGGCTCAAAGCTGACTTTTTTTCCTAACGTTACCAATCCATATACAGTTGCATCCCTTCCTTCTCTGATGTGAGAGACTGCCTCTAGTAAAGACTCCACATGCTTGTACCATGAGGCTCTCCCCATGGCACTCACATGCTCCTGTGACACATCTCTCCATCACTGAACTGCTCCTTTGCTGGTTTAGCTACTTTACTGATGGTGTTTGCAAATGCAGTAGGGTTGATCCAGCCCTCCCCCTGAGCCATTCGGCTTCCTTCCCAGATTTCCTTTGATGGTCTTGGCTCTTTATTCGTTAACTTTGGATAATTTCCTTGTCTTTAGTGCTTTTCTTTTTCTTCTTCTTTTCCTTTACGTGTTTTTAATTATGGCGTCAAGCGCCTCTCTTGTTTATGGGCCATTTGCTTTTCTTCTCTGAGCCTTCTGGACTGACTTTCACAGCATTAAAGGCTGTGGTTTGTTTTACCATTAATGACCTTTTTATTCTTTCATTTTTATTCAACCAAAGAATAACTTTTTACTATGAGAAACTCAGGCTATATCCAAACATCTCAAAATGGGAGTTGCGATTTAAATGTAAAAAAAAACCAAAAATGAAAAAGTTCTAGAAGGAAATAAGTATGTATGAAACATTGTGATAGGGAAGGTCTTTCTAGATTTGACAATAATGACAGAAACTACAAAGGAAAATTTTGATAGATTTTACTGTATTAAAAAATACAGAATATTTGACATGTCCCAAAAGCAAAAACAAAACTGAATATATGCTACAACCAAAAAGGCAAATCTGGTCATGTATCCCCCATCCCCATCTCACCAGTTCTTCAGTCCTTCCAACTGCTTCTAGGGGAGATACCAAACCCCCAACAGGACTCCCAAGGCCCCCCATTCTGACTCCTGCCCACTCTTCCAGCCTGCCTCGAGTCACCCTCCACCTCACCTGAGGTACCTCAGCCACACAGCTCCTCCTGGGATTGCTCACGTGTGTCATGCTTCTTCATTTCTGTCGGGACCATCCACAAGGACCATCCCTCCAAGTCTCAACTGCATCCTAGTTAATTCCTGGACATTCCTAAGCTTTCCCCTCAACCCTCTCTTCCTCAGGGGGAAACTTCCTCACCCTCCAGCCCTAAGTCAGCTCAAATCCAGCTCAAGCAATCAAGGAAAAGATGATTAAGAAGAAAAATGGTTAACTGCAGGTACCAAGGAAGGTGAGATGATGAATGTTCAGAGAGACACGAGAAGTGATAAATGACAATGCTCACTGTCTAATTTGTGGCACTGAGAATCCTATTAGGGATAAAAGCAACACTGAATTTACTGCCTCTGTGGGGGACTGAATTATATCCCCTACAGAAGGCGTGTTCAGGTCCCAACCCCTGGTCCTGTGGGTGTGAGCCCGTTTGTAAACAGGACCTCTGAAGATGTTATTAGTTAAGGTGTGCCCAAACTGAATGAGGGGGGTCCTTAATTCCATATGGCTCAAGACCTTAAATGTAAAGGAAATTAGTAAAGGAAATTAGACAAAGAGAAGCCATGGGGACCAGCCCAAAGCTGGAAGTCAGCAGAACCCAGAAGAGAAAAGCGAAGATGCCGCCATATGCATTGCCATGGGACAGAAAAGCCAAGGGACCCCAAATACTGCCAAGCCAGAAGATACCAACCCCAGGAAGAAGCAAGCCTTTTGTTTCTGAACCCGTGAGCCAATAAATTCCTGTTGTTCAGCTAACCCATTGTATGATATTTGTTTTAATAGCCAGGAAACCAAAATAGGCTCTGTGTTGCCATGAAGATGACCAGTGCTTTTACAGGTCATAATTTACCTAGCTCACTCTGGAAAAAATTATGATACAACACAAGAGTAATTAATGTCCCAGGACTGGTGATGGTTATAATCCCATGCATGTGTATGCATGCACACACTTAGAGACCGCATGTGCGCACGCACACACTTAAGAGACCATGCTGGGATGCAAGTCCTCCACCCTGAGAGGGAGCAGAGCCAGCAACACGGCCCCTACCGAAGCCTCAGCTCAGACGTGGTGGCATAGGGCTCGATGAAGCTGTCCTTTTCCACATAGGTTGTGTCACTCTCAGACCGGGATCTCCGGCGAGGTTGAGGAATGGCGACAGTCTGCCCAGTCAATGTCGTTGCCAGAATGGCTGCAGCCAGAGCAGATCTACAGACAAAAACACCCAGTGAGAAAGGACATTCAAGATGAAGGCTGTTATGTTTCCCAGTATGACAGAGTTGGACTCATTTGTGGTTTCCCTATACATGGCTCTTCTGTCCCTTCTATTTGCATGTATAGCTAGTACTAGAATTGAGAGCTGTATGTCCAAGAGACTTAAATCTTTGGGCTGTCCATGTGCCAGTTGGGCCCTGAATCTCAAAAGAGTTGCAACACCTACTCTCCAGTTCACCAGACTCACCGAGGACAACTAACAACAACCACCACCCCAAGGAACAAAGAGAGTCTGCAACTGCAAGCAAGATAGTCCCATCCATCTGCCCCATGGGATCTAAGCCCCCTCTCAATTAGAAGCGGGGTGGGCATCACCATCCTAGAATCCTCAGGATTGGGGAATGACCAATGGACTAGAGTAGACTTACTGTTATTCTACTATAGACTTATTGTGATTCTAGCAATGGAAGAACTCTTATCATTGATGTGGAGGCAGTGGCCACCAGAGGTTCTGAAGGGAGGAAGAGGGAAAAATAGGTATAATGTCGGGGCATTTTCAAGACATTGGAATTTTCCTGAATGATGTTGCAATGATGGATAGAGGCCATTATATATTTTGTCATAACTTTAAAAATTGTGCAGGACAGAGTGTAAACTATAATATAAACAAACTATAATCCACACTTAGTAGCAATGCTCCAATATGTGTTTATCAATTATAACAAATGTACCACACTAATGAAGGATGTTGTTAATGTGGGAAAGTGTGGGAGGGGTAGGGAGCAGGGCATATGGGAATCCCCTATATTTTTTATGCAACATTTATGTAATCTAAAGTATTTAAAAAATAAAAAATAAAAAAAAGCATTAAAAAAAAAAGAAGATAAAAAAATTAATTAAATTAAAAAAAAAAAAAAAAAAGGAGGAAGGCTGAAGAAGATGAATTAATCAAGGTTTACCTCCTGTTCTACTAGTGCTTGCTGGGTATCTACTGACTATGTGGCTGTAGTCTGCTAATCTCCCAATCTCATTTATTTTCACATCAAATGTCACTAAGCAGATATTCCTGTTGCCCCCATTTCTCATAGACATTAAACGATTTACCTAAGATTTCCTAGCTAGTAGGAGGTGGAACCAGGTCTCTGACCCAGGTAGCTGGGTCCCAAATCCTAGATTCAAGCAGTTTTCTTATTAAAATGAAAGGCGAGAATCTTATAAAAAGAGATATAAAAAGACAGACCAGAAATGCTTTTTTAAAATTTTTGTGAATGCTTCAAAAATAAAGTACAGGCAAGATGAAGTAAGATATTTACAAAACAAAACAAAAGACAAAAATACATCAAACAATAAATAGTTTAAGATACTGGACATCAGGTAATCATGGACAGTGACTCTGAGAGATAGAAAACAAAGTGAGTTCCAGAATTGTCCAGCTTCATGCTTGAGAGAATTTCCAGGTCACAGTGCTGGGAAGGGGAAATGAGGTGGAGCTAGGTAAACTCCCTGCGGGGCAGAGACTGAGCAGAGTCCAGGGAGATGCCCGTGGCTAGAGATTTCAGAACAGAGTACTGGAGAGGAGAGAGCTGCACAGAGAGAATCCTTTGGATGTTCTGCAAAGTATTTCTCAGCACCTGAGTGTGAGGAAACTACCCGAGGCTGGGGAAAGAACCATCCAAAAGGATTAGAGAGAAAAGTGCCCGATGTTCACACATGGTAGATGTAGCCTGTTCCTACCATAATTCATGGGGCATTGGACAGAATATTCAAAAAGGTCTTGCCTCAGTAGTGGGGAATAATTAGCCCTAAATTGAGCACTGCTCCTATCAAATCTTAAAAGCAAGACCCAAAAGAACCAAACTGTTTCCAAGTAATTGCACCCAAGAACAAATTTCAAGAAGATTTAGAGGAATACAAAAATATCTAACACTCAACAAGGTAAAATTAGCAACAATGTCTCATATCCAATCAAAGATTACCAGGCACGCAGAAACAGAAAAACACAACCCATAATGAAGAAAATAATCAACCAACGGAAATGCAACCAAAACTGAACATAAATGTTAGAATTAACCAAAAAAGATATTAAAATAGTTATTATAACTATATTTCATATGTTCAAAAAATTAAGTAGAGGCATGGAAGACATTTAAAAGAAGACCCAAATCAAACTTCGGGAGGTAGAAACCTCAAAGTCAGAGATGAAAACTACACTGGCTGGGATTAAAAGCAGATTACACATAGCAGTAGAAAAGATTAATGAACTTGAATGAAAACCAAAATGAAACATAGAGAAGAAAAAAATAATAGTTAAAAAAAAAAAAGAGCATCAGTGAGATCTGGGACAATTTCAAGTGGGCTAAAATATGGGCAATTGGAACCCCCAAGGGAAGGCGGTAACAAGGAAAAGAAAAAAATATTTTGAAGATACTGACTAGAAACTTTCCAAACTAATAAAAACTATAGACCCATCAATCCAAGAAACTCAAAGAACCCCAAGTAAAAGAAACATGAATAAAACTATACCAAATCATATCATAATGAAATTGCTCAAAACCAGTGATAAAGAGAAAATCATAAAAGCAGCCAGAGGAAAAAGTCATGTTTATGCATTGAGAACTTTTGAAGAATAAAATATCTAGGAATAAATCTGTCCAAGGATGTAAAACATGTGTACACTGAAAACTAGAAGACATTGTTGAAAGAAATTAAAGAAGACCTAAATAAATTATAAGACATCCCATGTTCATAGATTGGAGAAAATTAATATTCTTAAGATATCAATATTACCCAAGATGATCTATAGATTCAATGCAATCCTGATCAAAATAGCAGCAGCCCAGGAAGTGGATGTGGCTCAAGCAGTTGGGTGCCTGCCTCCCACATGGGAGGTTCCGGGTTTGGTTCTCGGTGCCTCCTAAAGAAGACGAGCAAGACAGTGAGCTGGCACAATGAGGAGATACAATAAGGAGATACAACAAAGAGACACAACAAGCAGGGGACGGATGTGGCTCAAGCGACTGGGCACCTCCCTCCCACATGGGAGGTCCTGGGTTTGGATCCCAGGGCCTCCTAAAAAGAAGATGAGCAGACATAGAGAGCACACAATGAACAGACACAGAGAGCAGACAGTGAGTGCAAACAATGGAATGGGGGGGGGGGATAAACAAATCTAAAAAAAAAAAAAAAATTTCAGCAGTGCTTTTTTGCAGAAATGGAAAAGTTAATCATCAAATTCACATGGAGGTTAAGGGGTCCTGAACAGCTAAACCAGGAAAAAAGTGGGACACAATCAAGCTTACCAATATACATATTGTTGAGTCTCAGAAGGAGAAGAAAGAGAAAAAGGGGGAGAGACACTACTCATAGAAATAATGGCTGAAAAATTCCCAGTTTTAATAAAAGATGTGAGTATATACATCCAAGACTCTCAACAAATTCTAAACAGGATAAACCCAAACAGAAAAATTACATAACATAATCAAACTGTCAAATGCTGAAGATAAAGAGAGAATTCTGAAAGCTGCAAGAGAGAAGCAATCTGTCAAATACAAGGAAGCCTCAATGAGATTAAATGCAGATTTCTAATAGGAAATCATGGAAGTGAAAAGAGGCAGTGGGATGACATATTTAAAGTGCTGAAAGCAAAAAACTGCCAACTAAGAATTCTGTATCTGGAAAATCTGTCTTTCAAAAATGAGGGAGAAATTAAGACATTCCCAGATAAACAAAAGCTGAGGAGGTTCATCACTAGAGCAGCCCTACTGAGATGCTAAAGGGAGTACTGCAGTTAAAAAGAGAACTCAACACAGTGATATGAAGAGACATCTGCACACCTATATTCATAGCGGCATTATTCACAATTGCCAAAACTTGGCAACAACCCAAGTGTCCCATCAACTGATGAATGGATAAAAAAAAACTATGGTGTAGTCACACGATGGACTATTATGCAGCTGTAAGAAGAAATGAAGTCGTAAAGCATATGACAACATGGGTGAACCTGGAGGACATTATGTTGAGTGAAGGAAGCCAGACACAAAAGGACAAATATAGTATGATTGCGTTACTATAAACTAAATACATTGTGTAACATATTTTATGATTCCATTTCTATAAAATGTAAATATAAATCAATTTATAAAGAGAAAAAAAAAGTATTGTGCAAGAATAGCCAGAAATGGGAGCTCTGGACAGCAGGGGAAATATAGATGGAGAGGTGATGGATTTTCTTGTTTGTTTGTTTTTTGTTTATTCTTATTATTGAAATAATGAAAATACTCTAATGATGATTGAGGTGATGAATGCACAACTATGTGATTGTGCTGAATACCACTGATTGTGCACTCTGGATGAATTGTATGCTTTGTTGATATATATCAATAAAATTGATTTGTTTAAAAAAAAAAAAAAAAAGGAAAGCTCAATAGACTATAGATCAAAGCCACATGAAGAAATAAAGATCTCTGGTAAAGTTAACAACGTGGGTAAATATAAATGCCAGTACTGTTATATTTTTGGTTGGTAATTCCACTTTTTACTTCCTAAAGAATCTAAAATGCAAATACATACAATGTAATAATAAATCAGTGGTTTTGGACTCAATGCATAAACATGTAATTTGTGACAAAAACTACACAAAGGTGGGGGTACAGAGGAGTATAGGAACATAGTTGATTATGCTATTGAAGTTGAGTGGGTATCAGAGAAAATGAGATTATTATAGATTTAGGATGTTAAATTTAAGCCCTATAGTAACTACAAAGAAAGTATCAGACTATGCAAACTCATAGAGACAGAAAGCAGAGTACCAGCTGCCAGGGGTAGGGGGCAAGGGAAATGGGGAGTTAATACATAATGAGTACAGGGTTTCTGTTCAAGTTGGTGGGAAAGTTCTGGTTATTGTATCAAGGGAGCACAACACTGTGAATGTGATCAATCCCACTGAATGTTAGGCCTGGGAGTGGGAAAGTTTATTCTGTATATATGTTTCCATAATAAATTAAAAAAAAAAAAAAAAAAAAAAAAAGAGCAACTAAAGAGACAATGACAATTAAATGTAATACATGGTCCTGGCAGGATCTAATAATGGAGGCAGAATAGCTAAAAAGGACATTATTGGACTTCTAGGAAGACAGCAGACTAGAAAGACACAGGCCTCTCTTCTCTCCCAGAAAAATAGCTAGAGGACAGGAAGAAAAGGCCTTGAAAAAATCTTCAAGGCTTTAGGACACCAGGGGAAGCCTGGATGCCACCCAGATGAGAGAGGGGCAAAGGAAAAAAATCTCAACTGCAAAACTGCGAGTTAAAAGCAGCAGCTGCAACTGCCAGCATCCTCCCCTACCCTATAGACACTTTTGAATTCTAAGGCCTTGGGGCAGCAGCTACACACAAAGGGAGCCCCAGGGATCTACCTCCCCAGGAAAGGGGAGAGAGAGGGACACAGCTGAAGGCTGACTCAGCTTTTGACAAATTTGTTCCTTGTGTCCCAACAGCCCTTCCAGGCTGGGTGGGTTTGCCTAAAGGCAGAGGAAAATGGAATTATTCCCTGGGGGGGTGGGGGGGGTGGGGCTGCCAGCAAAGGTTGGAAAAGTGCCTCTGAGAAAGCTCTTAGTCTCCAGGCAGGATCCTCTATCACACAGATTCCATTGGTTGGTGTTGCAGCAAACACACTCCAACCAGGCTTTGAACAGAGAGGGCTGTCAAGGAGTGCCATTTGCTGGTGGACCAAGGAAGTGCATGTGAGGAAAATAAAAGTAAGAGAGGCTTTTTCCAGCCTATACAGCCTCCCTCCCCAAGGTCGTTGGAAGCAGGTCCACAACCCATTACTGGACCCAAGGACCAGATGTAAGCAACTAACAGGGACAATCCTAAAAATCCAGATCAGGAAAAGAACAGCAGAAACACACAGCTCCTGCCACTAAATCCCTAAGAAGGAGAGAAATTGACCATGTAAGTAAACTCACCATCCTAATCGGACGCCTAGACATCAGCAAAAAATTATAAGGATACTAAGAAAATGGAAGAAATGGCCCAAGAAAATGAATATACCAAAGCCCCATATGGGACACAGGATTTCGTACAACTAATCACTGAGATGCACCCAAATTTACAAAATCAAATTAATGAGTTAAAAGACAATACGGTTAAAGAGGTAAAGGACAACTAGAAGACAATGAGTGAGCACAAAGATTTTGAAAACCTGAATAGGAAAGTAACAGAGTTCATTGGAATGAAAGACCTGATAGGTGAGATCAAAAACACATTACAGTTGCAAATATTGTCGCTGACCTGATTTTATGATAATCAGGGTAGGCTAAACATTTGCTATATTAGAAACCATGCATGTGTCCCCAGACCTAGTTTTTCTCCCTAGGTCTGGTTTTTAGAATGCTGGTGATAAACCAAGCCTCATTTATTATATGACTATCCTGTATGGGAAATGACTAACTCTAGGTGTCTTTGGTCAACCTTAAGAGGGGGGCAGTTGTGGCTCAAATGGTTGGGTGTCCTTCTCCCATATGGAAGGACCTGGGTTCGATCCCTGAGACCTCCCAGAAAAATGAAAAAAAGAAAAATATAGAAGGTGCATGGGCCACCAGGGTGCGCTGTCAGCCCCCACAAGCAGGTGAGCCCCCCAGGCCTTGCACATGGGTGTGCCACCAGGCCCTGCCAAGCCACATGATGACATAACAGGAGAGTGACACAAGGAAGAGCCAAGACGAGATGCACCGAAAAACCAGGAACTAAGGTGGCAAAGGCAGTAGGATGCCTCTCTCCAACATCAGAGATTCCGAGGATCGAATGCCAGTGAAGACAGGAGAAGGATGAGAAGAGAGCAGGAAACAGATACAGAGAATTGCCCAGCGAATGGGCACAAAAACAGCAAAAACGGGGGGGTAAAAATCGATAAAAGTAAATAAAAAATAATAATAATAGGGTGGGTTGGGGGAGAAATACAGCAAATTCAAGGTATGGACTATAGTTAGTACTGTAGTAATATATATATATATTTTAATATATATTTTTATTAGAGAAGCTGTGAAGTTACAAAACAATCATGCGCACATGCAGATGTAGTAATATTTTTAGGATAGTCTTTCATCATTTCTAACAAATGTTTCACAACAATGCAAGGTATTGGTGGTGGGGTGATGTATGGGAGCACTGTATGATGTTATGCATGTTTGTTTTGTAAGTTCACAACTTTCACTGTACACTTGTTTATGTATGTTCATGTATGAATGACATACTTCAATAATTTTTTTTTTTTTAAAAGAAGAGGACTGAGATGGACTACTGATGCTTAATGTATGTAGAAGTTTTATTTAACTTTACTGTAAAATTGGGGAAATGTATAGAGTTGATTGTAACACATTATAGTGAGTAACAGCCAGTTTATAAATGGGAATGTGGCTGGAAAGGGTAATTTAGGGATGTAAATGAAAGAAAGCTAGAGAATAATTGAGGGACTGAATAGCAAGTAAACCCAGAAGTGGATGAGAATTGTGGTTGATGGTACAAATGCAAAACTGTCCTTTGTGAGCTAGTGCAGATGTATGTCACTATTGCAGGATGGAGGGAATGTGGAGAAGCATGGAAAAAATACAACTGGAGTGACCTATGAACTGTAGTTAACAGCAATGCTGTAATAGTCATGCATCTATGCCGAAGATGTACTGGGTTGATAATGGAGGTATATGAAAAAGTGTGCAAATGTACGCTATGGACCATAGTTAGTGGATATAGCCTGATGATAGTATCTCATAATCTGTAACAAATGTTCCACCACAGTGTGGTGTGTTGATAGAGGGGTGTTGAATGGGAATTCTGAACATGTGCATGATTGTAAGTTCACAACTTCCGTAATAAAAATATATTTTAAAAAATAATAGAGTGGGTTGGGGGTAAAATACACCAAATGTAAAATATAGTTAGTAGTAAGATTTTGACGATATTCTTTCATAATTTGTAACAAATGTCTCACAACAATGCAAGGTGTTGGTGGTGGGCTGATGTATGGGACCCCAGTATGACATTATGCATGTTTGCGTTGTAAGTTCACAACTTTCACTATACACTTATTATGTATATTCATGTATAAATGATATAAAAAATAATAATACTAGGGTGGGTTGGGGGAAAAACACACCAAATGTAAGATACTTTGGTTAGTAGTAATATTTTGAGGATGCTATTTCATCATTAGTTAAAAATGTTTCAAAACAATGCAAGGTATTGGTGGTAGGGAGAGGTATGAGAGCCCTGTATGATGTTAGGCATGTTTGTTTTGTAAGTGCACAACTATTACTAAACACTTGCTGTTTATGTTTATGTATGTGTGGCAGTTTGATATAGTTATGAATTCCAAAAATAGATATTGGATTATGTTTGTAAACTGGTCTGTTCCTCTGGATATGATTAAATTATAATTAGGGCTTTGATTGGGCCATGTCAGTAGGGCATTGAACCCTGCCCCTTGGTGTGTGGGGTCTCAAATATAAAAGACATGGCAAAGGACAGAGTTGGAGTTTTGATGCAGAGTCTTGAGCTGGAGCCCTGGGAAGTAAGCATACAGAGGAGCTTGGTCTTGAGGAAGGAGAGGAGAGAAGGCCCCAGGAGAAGATGAGCCATTCGCCTGAGAGTCTACAGCTGGCCTTGTGGAGAGAACAAGCAGCTGAACCTGAAGAGAATCAAGCTCCGGGAAGAGAGGAACCCAGGAAGCTGGACCTCTCACAGAGTTGGGTGAGGGAAGAAATTTATGCTTTATAGCCTGGGAACTATAAGCTTCTACCCCAAATAAATACCCTTTATAAAAGACCAACAAATTTCTGGTATTTTGCATCAGCACCCTTTTGCCTGACTAATACAGTATGTGTGATATAACTCAATAAATTTATAAAAAATTGAAAAAAAGAAAAAAAAAACACATTACAGGCATACAACAGCAGACTCAAAGTGACAGAAGAAAGAGTAAGTGATACAGAAGACAGAACAGCTGAAATTGAAGAGAGAAAAGAACACAGAGAAAAGAATGGAAAAAACTGAGAAGGGGCTCAGGGAGTTGAATGATAACATGAAACGCAACAACATACATGTCATGAGAATTCCAGAAGGAGAAGAGAAGGGAAAAGGGGCAGAAAGGGTATTTGAGGAAATATTGGCTGAAAATTTCCCAACTCTCATGAAAGAAATGAATTTACACAGCATACCCCAATCAGAATACAGAGTGGGCATCACCATCCTGAAATCCTCAAGGTTGAGGAATGAACAAACATAAGGGGGGAACGCAACTATGGACTAAAGTAGATCTATTATTATTCTAGCAATGAAAGAACTTGTATCACTGATATAAAGGCAGTAGCTGCTGGAGGTTCTGAGGGGAGGAAGAGGGAAGAACAGATGTAATATGGAACATTTTTGGGCCATTGGAATTGTCCTGCATGACATTGCCATGACAGATACAGGCCATTATACATTTTGTCAAAACCTATAAAATTGTGCAGTGCAAAGTATAAACTATAATGTAAACCATAGACCATGCTTAATAACAATGCTTCAGGAAGCAGATGTGGCTCAAAGGATTGTGCTCCCGCCTACCACATGGGAGGTCCTGGATTCGGTTCCTGGTGCCTTCCAAAAAAAGACAAGGAGGACAGTGGGCTGGCGTGATAGGCTGGTGTAGGGAGCTGATACAACAAAGAGACACAAGGAGGAAAAACACAATGAGAGACATAACAAAGCAGAGAGCAGAGGGGGCTCCCTCCCAAATGAGAGGTCCTGGATTTGGTTCCAGCGCCTCCTAAAAAGAAGACAAGCACACAAGGAACAACACAGCAAGCTCAAAACAAGAGAAGGGGGAATAAATAAATAAATAAAATAAATCTTTAAAAAAATAAGTAACAAGGATTCAATATGTGTTCATTAATTGTAACAAATGTAGCACAGTAATAAAAGACGTTAATGGGGGAAAGTGGAGGAGGGGAAAGTGTGGGGTATATGGGAATCTATCTATCTATCTATCTATCTATCTATCTATCTATATACACACACACATTTTCTAAAAATATTTTTTCATTACAGAAGTTGTAAACTTACAAAACAATCATTCACGTGTAGAATTCCCATACAACACCCCTTCACCAACACACCGCACTGTTGTGGAATGTCTGTTACAAATATTAGATAATGTCATCAGATTATTACCACTAACGATGGTTAATAGCATATGCTTGGCACATGTTTTCCATACCCCCCTATTATTAACACCGCACACCTTTCACATTGCTGCAGGGAATCCCCTATGTTTTTGATGTAACATTTAGATAATCTAAAGCTTCTATAAAAATTTTTTTTTTTTTTAAAGATTTTTTAAATTTATTTATTCATTTATCGCCCCCTTGCTGCCTATGCTCGCTGGGTCAGCCAACCACGCTGTGCGGGCGGGCTCTGCCCTCACCAGGAGGCCCCGGGAACCGAACCCAGGGCCTCCCATATGGCAAACGGGAGCCCCACTGATTGAGCCACAGCCGCTTCCCTATAAAAATTTTAAAAATTAAAAAAATAAATAAATCTGAAGACCTACTCCACGATACATGCTACTCTGAATGTCAGACATCAACGATAAAGAGAAAACTCTGAGAGCAGCAACGTAGAAACAAACCATCACATCCAAGGGACTCCCAGTAAGACTTTTTTTTTTTTTTTTTTTTTTTTTTTTAAAGATTTTATCTATCCATTCATTCACCACCCACCCACCCGCCGCCCGTGCTCGCTGGGTCAGCCAACCACGCCGTGCGGGCGGGCCCGCCCCCACCAGGAGGCCCCGGGAACCGAACCCGGGGCCCCCCACATGGCAAACGGGAGCCCCACTGACTGAGCCACAGTCGCCTCCCTCCCAGTAAGACTTAGTGAGGATTTCTCATCAGAAACCATGGAAGTGAGAAGACAGTGGTATGACACAATTAGGATGCTGAAAGAGCAAAACTTCCGGCCAAGAATTCTTTATACAGCAAAATTGTACTTCAAATATGAAGGTGAGTTTAAATATTCACAAATAAATAGAAACTAAGAGAGTTCATAAAAAAACTGTGGTGCATTCACATGAAGGAATATTATGCAGCTGTAAGAAGAAATGAAGTTGTAAAATATTTGACAACATAGATGAACCTGCAGGACATTATGTTGAGTGAAGTAAGCCAGACACAAAAGAGCAAATACTGTTATGATTGCGCTATTATGAACTAAATATATTGTGTAAACTTATGGAGTTAATAATTAGAATACAGGTAACCAAAAAATAGAAGGAGGGTAGAGAATGGAAAGCTGAGAGTTAATCTGTGAAAGGATGTGTGTTAATCTTTGGAAATGAATAGAAAAGGTGAAAGGAAACATAATGTTTGTTACTAGCAGTACTATTATATGAGTATGACAGTGGTTTAAAAGAAAAGTCTTGGGAAGCGGCTGTGGCTCAATCAGTAGGGCTCCCATTTACCATATGGGAGGCCCCGGGTTCGGTTCCCGGGGCCTCCTGGTGAAGGCAAGCCCGCCCGCACAGCGTGGTTAGCTGACCCAGCGAGCACAAGCAGCAAGGGGGGGATAAATGAATAAATAAATAAAATCTTTAAAAAAAATAAAAATAAAAAAAATAAAAGAAAAGTCTTACTAAAGGGAAAGCTAAAAAATGTAACATGGGAATGTATAGCATAGTAATACTGCATGTGAATTATGAATATGGGTAAAGTTACATATATAAGACTGTTTTTCTTTGAAATTGAGCTGATATGTTAATACTACAAGATGTTAATATCAGACCAAAAATTATCCTAAGTGAAAGAAATCAGACACAAAATACTACATATTGTATGATTCCATTTATATAAAATGTAAATATAAATCAATTTATAAAGATGAAATTAGATTAGTGGTTATGTAAGGTTGGGGAAGGATAGAGGGATTAAGAGGTGACTGCTAAGAGATGTGAGGTTTTTCTTTTTGGAGTAATGAAATTGTTCTAACATCTTTTGTGGTGATGAATGCACAACATTGTGATTATACTAAAAGCCACTGGGGGACGGATGTGGCTCAAATGGTTGGGCGTCCATCTCCCATATGGAGGGACCCGGGTTCGATACCCGGGACCTCCCGATAAAAATAAATAAATAAATAAAAAATAAAAGCCACTGATTATACACTTTAGATACATCGTATGGCATGTGAATATATCTGAATAAAATTGCTTAAAAATAAACAAATAAATGCGTAAGAATA
Source organism: Tolypeutes matacus (assembly GCA_026826555.1). NCBI lineage: Eukaryota > Metazoa > Chordata > Mammalia > Cingulata > Chlamyphoridae > Tolypeutes > Tolypeutes matacus. The sequence goes on along the minus strand of JAKSZT010054565.1, from coordinate 2,431,814 downwards.
GCCAGAAATAGCAGCTATGTATGGCAGGGGAAGCATAGAGAGATTAAGAGGTGAAGAATTTGTCTGTTTTTTATTATTATTGAAATAATGAAAATATTCTAATAATGATTGAAGTATGAATGCACAACTATGTGATTATACCAAATACCACTGATTATACACTTTCGATAAACTGTATGCTTTATTAATATGTATGAATAAAATTGATTTTTTTTAAAAAAGAATTTTCTTGTTTTTTGATAGTCTGTTTTTTATTATTATAATTATTGAAATAATGAAAATGCTCTAATAATGATTGAAGTGAGGAATGCACAGCTATGTGATTATACCAAAGACCACTGCCTGTACACTTTGGATGATTTTTATGCTTTATCAGAATGTATCAATAAAATTGTTATAAAAAAAAAAAAAGGACATTTTTGAGACAAATGAAAAAAATGGAATATAGACTGAAAGCCTTATATCAATGTTAAATTTCATTAATTTGGTAATGGTACTTAAGGCAGATGCATATGGGAAGCGGCTGTGGCTCAATCAGTAGGGCTCCCGTTTACCATATGGGAGGCCCCGGGTTCGGTTCCCGGGGCCTCCTGGTGAGGGCAGGCCTGCCCGCGCGGCGTGGTTGGCTGACCCAGCGAGCACAGGCAGCAGGGGGGGGATAAATGAATTAAAAAAAAAAAAAAAAAAAAAAGGCAGATACATAAGTGAATTTTCTTGTTCTTCAGAAATGTTCATGGAAGTATTACGTGTTCAAGGAACATGGTATATGCAATCTACTCTCAGATGTTCAGAAAATTATAGATAGATAGAATGATCGATGTATAGATAGAATAGATTCAGCAATTGTGGCAAAATGTTAAAATTGGCAGAATTGTGTAACTGGTGCGTGAGGGTATGCCAGAGTTCTCTGTGATCAATTTATATTATTTTTGCAACCATCTTGTATGTTTGAAATAATTTCAAATAAAAAGTTTTTAAACAACAACAACAACAAAACAGGCTAAAATTCTCCTGAGCCTAAATCTTGGCACAGGCAGGGGTCTTTGGTATACTCAGATATAGAAGATAGTTCTTTGGTATGTTAAAAGCACTGGAAGATGGAGGAATCCCAGGCATGGCAAGGGAACATACTACTCCTTCCTTCCGGCAAAGCAGTTCTATTAAAAGGCAGAGTTGTGTTTAGAAAAACAATCTTGTGCAGAATTCAAATTCCTTTTAAAGTTGTTACGAATCTGAATATTTGGAGCTTTAATGCTTTATATTTTGAAAACTATTAACTACATCCAATTATAAAATGTGACAACTCCATACAACTGAAACAGATTACCCTAAGTCCATTATCCCACAGAGAACCCATATTAAGCGCGACATTATGGAATAGTGATAAATACTTCAAAGGACATGATCTAACCCATCTACATGTGAATTTCTTGCCAGTGAGAAAGCTCACAGGGTCCAGTGCTTGGCGGCCAGACACAGGGGTGACCTCTGTGTCTGATCACCTGACTCACCTTGGTCTCTCTGGAGAAGGGTTGGGGCTGCGGGGAGGAGGCGTGCGGGGCACAGCTGGCTTCGGCGCAATGCTGGCCGCAGGGAGGAGGCCATGGACAATGTGTTTCTGTATAAATGAAACCCAGCAAACGTCACTGGGGGCTGGGAGAGTCACCTGGGTCCTGCCACCACCTCCCCGGGCCTGGGAGGGGACACCTGCAGTGGCTACCAGGCTCCAGCCTCACCAGGAGCCCCACTCCTCCCCACCGTCCCCAATCCCCATCTGGCCAGGCTCACATACCCAGCCAGGGAGCACCACTGCAGCTGCCCATGGGTGCCCCCTCGTCCTTCCCTCCTCAGGGCGGTTTCCCTACCAAGCCCCAGTCACCTTCTAACACCTCTTCCTGGCTCAGGGCACTGCCCCCAGGGACCTACTCACTTGCTTAACACCCCACTGCAGAATGTGAGCTTCCTGAGAGCAGGAAGCTTCATCAACTCCACAACCCTGGCACCTAGCGTGCTGCTAACACCCAGAGGTTCAACAGATTAGGTGGTTTGCCTCAAAGACTCCAAGTAAGAAAAACTACCTCTTGCCACAACGAAAATCAGAGAACCCTGCTTTAGGCAATGGGAGTCTCACAGACACTTTTGAGTCTAGAAGACTGGTCTTCGTGTGCTTGAGGCAAAATGCCACAGCAGCAATGAAGAAACCTTGTCCTCATCCCCAATGAGGCAGAGTGCAGGGAAAACACTCAAACATTTATAATATAACATAGAATTATGGAATGTGCCCAGACAGGTAAAAACAAAGTGCTGAGGTAGCCAGGGAGGGAAGGGCTCCTTCAGGTCTAGGGACCAGAAAGGAGACCCTAAAAGTGCCCCTTCCTTGGAGAAAAACAGAGGCATTTAGAATGGGTCTTCAAAGATGGCTACTGCTCCCACAGTTAGGAAGTGTGAGGAAAAAGCATTCGAGGGAGAGGGAACAACATGAACAAGGAAATGGAGTGACACATTGGAGGCAGCATTCTGGAAACAGAAAGTACTCCCGTTGGCGGAAATACAGAAGCACCTTTGAAGGCTGACACCTGACTAAAGGAGAGCCTGTGGCCTGGTAAGGAAAAGCCACTGAAAGTGGGCCCTGGGAAGACTAATGGCAGCAGAGGCAGCAGGTACAGAGGGAGCAGGGAGGCCAGGTCAAGGGGAGGAGCAGGGGCTCTGGGCCTCCTTCAGGAGTGATGCAATTGGGCTGATCCCCGCCCCCAAACATCTCTGCAGCACTCTCTTCCCTCCGCCTCCACGTGCATGGCCGCCCACAGGTGTTACATAGCATCTCAGCCACGTCCCTCTACCATCTCTACCCATTGTGTGGCACCTATCACCCTGCCTCAATGGATTTGGCAGTTTACTTGTCTACCTCCTGCCTCCAGCCCTCACCACCTGGAAATGCTCAAAGACAGGAAAGTTTTATTAATCACCTTTCAATCCCCAGAGAATGCATCCAGTAGGTCCTCCAGAAAGACCTGGTTAGTTTGGTTTGTTTGTTTTTTAAAGAGTGAATTCCCCAGAGTATACCAGACATTTCTCACTTGTACCACTACAATTATTTCCTAACTATGGTCTTCCTGCCTCCAGCCCCTAAAACACAGGATGACCCTATACTTGAGCCAGCTTGAAAACCCTCACGAGCGTTCCTGTTCTTTCAGTGACAGCAAATAATCTAGCATGGTCAAGAAGGCCCTCTAAGTTGGTTCTTACTAATGGACCCAGCTTCATTTCTTGCTACTCCTCATCCCCATACATATTCTCTATGCTTTAGTAATCAGAATTGCCTTTCATTTCCCTGACAGCAAATCATCTATTCCTTTTCAGGTCTTTGTATATGCTGTTTTCTCCCCCTGGAATTCCCTTTCTGCACACTCCTAAGACCCAGGTCAACTCTCCAAAATGTCTTAGCTGCCCCTTCCCTGGTACATACATTTACTGTAGTTCTTATCTTACCATTTTTTTATGCTGAATTATTTTGGAGCCAGTCTACACTCTAGACAATGTGGTTATAGGCTGTCAATCAGTTGTGAGTAACGGGTGTACAGTAGGAGCTCAATAATGCTTACTGCTTTGCATAAAAACTCAGTAAACATGCTGAGTTAGCAAAATTACAAGGCAAAAATATGCTTCAATTATGTCATTGTTGCTTCTCAACATCCATCCGTCTAAAAACATTTAAGCATTAAGCCAACTTTTACTGAATGCAAAGCCAAATCAGACTTGGTCTCTAATCTCACTTTTAATCAGAGTTCGGGATAAACTCTTATCAGGCTGGCTTTTTTTTTGGGGGGGGGCACTTAATGTATTACATCTGTGGAAAACTGAATGTAAGAAGATTTGGGATTTTGTCAGGCAAGTATGGAAAAGAGAGACAGGAGCACAGGAGCAGAAGTCTGTACAGGAAATGATTAGAATGATGAGCTGTGGAATTAGAGCTGGAAAAAAATGACACTGAGCACATGATGCTTGTGACAGGCAGTTAAAAGTTGGTAGGATCAATACATCATAGATGGCGGGGGTGGTTGGGGTGTCAGCAAACTGTTGGAGTCAGCATACTAGAGAAAGTGAGTAGGAAAGACAGAGAATGGTCAGTGAATGAGATCATGCAATGAGTATGGCCATGGGAAGATTTAGAGGGAATATTAAGTATTGCAAACAGTAGGACTAGAAAAAGCAAAAGCCTGAAGGAAAAGAAGTAATGGTGACGGTATGGCTGGAAGGGGATAATGGGGAGGCTTTGGGTTCTGATAAGTGGCACGATCAGATTGGCGTTTAAAAACAATCCCTTTAGCTGATATGGGGAGAACGTACCTAGGGGAAGGGCAAGAGTATAAGCAGAGAAACTAGTGAGAAAGAGCTGGAGGCCAGGGTGGGGTGGCGACACCTGCCAGGTGGGATGTGCTGATGGGATGCACGTGGTGAGTGGGAGATAGGAATCAGGCCTGACATCCTCTCAGGGACATCCCACAGTGGAGCAGGTTAGCATAGAGCAGTAGTGAAGTCCCCCTTACTAAAGTGTGTGCAGAGTCCTGCCCGACTCTGACCAACCTTGAGATACAGAATTCCCTAGAACACGAAAAAAATCAGGGCTTCTCGAAGTGAAAATCACTTCCTTTTTGTACCGTTATTTTGCCCCCATCTGAGACCAAATCCTAAACCTGCCCGAACCCCGAACCCCTAAACTCTTGGCCCCACGGAGCCAAAACTCAGGACGGGCGGGTATCTACTTACAAACTGGCTCTTGCGGCCTCTGCGAAATCCCAGGAACATCCTTGCGGCGCGGGGGCAGACAGACCAAGGGCTGGACTTATGAGCGGATCTCACCACTCCTGGGACCGCTCCCTAAAGCCTGCTTCCCGCGGGCGGGCCTAGCCCCAGACGCTGTTTCTTCGGAATGGGCTTCGCAACAAGCATGCCTGCTATTGGCTCTGTTTTCCCCTTGGCCAATCAGAGCCATGCTTACTGCCATGCCCGTCGCTCTTGACAACCGGCGCGTCCCTTTTAAATCTGCACCGGCGCGGAAAGAGGGGGCGCTGCCCATTTTCTTATTGGTCAGCTCGGGTGTCCGTCTCTCACGCCACAGCCTATCCGACTCTGTGAGGCGGAGGGCGGGGAGGAGGAAGGCAGTAGCCGGCGCGGCGGGAGTGAAGCGAAGAGTCTGTGCCGCCGCCAGTAAGTCGGCTGTCTTCCCCCAGGTCGGGTGGCTGTCGGCGTCTAGGCCACGTCGGCCCTCGCACTGGACTAAGCTAGGAGCCAGGGTGCGGACCGAGCGGGGATATCAGGGGCCAGGCAAGTGACCAAAAGGAGGGAGGCGGCCACCTAGAGAGGAATCTCCAGGCTCTTGGACTTCGGCAGATGATTCAGTGTTTGAAAGAACACGCTGCACGCCTCGGGCGGAAGGGGGGTGGGGCCGTGCTGCTGCAGAGCCTGCTCAAGTGCTGTCTGCATTTCCCTCAGATCCAGGCCACCGATGGAAAGGGGACCCCCTGTTGGCACGGGCCCCATATACGTGCCTTTGGGGCACGTTGTGGCCAATGAGAAATGGCGCGGGTCGCAGCTGGCGCAGGGGATGCAAGGTCAGTGGGCATAATCTGCATCATCCCTCCTCTCTCCCTCCTTTTTAAAACTTTCTTCCTGTTGCCGCGTTTTCCTCCAAAGCTCACGGAACGCATCTTGTCTGTATTTTAAGGGAAAATTAAACTCACTTTTGAGGATGGCCTGACACCGGTAGATTTTCACTTATCTAACAGATCCTGCGTTCTTTATATCACCGAAGCTGATTTAGTGGCAGGAAATGCCTATAGAAAGAGGTTGGTCCGGGTTCGAAACGTAAGTACTGAATTAAACAGAAGCTTTCGTAATCTTTAAAGGAATTTTGTTCCAAAAGGGCTTACTCTTATTTTTTCTTCTTTGAAGGCCAGTAATCTTCAAGGGATTGTACTAGTTGAAAAAACACAGATGAGTGAACAATACTTCCCAGCAGTACAGAAGTTTACTGTGCTGGACCTTGGGATGGTGTTGCTGCCTGTGGCCAGCCAGGTGGAAGCAGCCTGCCTGATTATCCAATTAGTAAGTACTCAGTTCTACTCCACAAAGCCCTGGCTTGCAAATTCTCAAACAATCAAAATGGATCCTTTAATATAGGGGCCATCTGCACTAGAGTTGCAAACCAATCAGTCCAATCTATAGCATTCCATGTGTTGGTTTATACCTTTTTGAAAATTTCAGCTCAGGAGCTGCCTTTGCCGCCAGCTGAGCTTGCCATCCATTCTAGGATCTTTAACAAAGGGAACAAGTTGGAAACCTGATTTTAGACTCCCAAGCTGCAGGTGACATCCTTTGTTATTCTGCACTTATGCTGGCAAAAATGTCAATTAGCAATTGCTTTGACTCATCCTTACATACCTTTTGTTAAGCATCAGAGTATTTCCATGTGGAAGTTTATGATCTTAAAATAAATAAATAAATAAATAAAATAAAAACCTGCATCTCCATCACCTTGTTGGTTTTTCAATGTGGCTGCATATTAGAATTTTCTGGGGAACTTTCAAAAATAGTGATTCCTGGGCTTGACCTCAGGCCAGTTAAAAATCAGAACGTGGGGTTAGGGCATTGTATTGTTTGTAAAGCTTCCCCTGTGATTCTGATGTGAAACTTGGGTTGTGAACCAAGTTGCATCACTATCCCTAACTTCCCTTGATACAATGTTAGTGTCATCTACTTCAGAGTATAGGAAAGCTTCCTCCAGGTCTTGTATCAAGCGGGCCCAATTTATGTATAGCCATCATTTAGCCCTATAAATTGAAAACTTCCTTACAGACCATAGGAAAGTGTTTGAATTTCTATGTTTTTCATTAGTTTTATCCCAAACATTCCAAAAACTTGTAATTCTTTTTATCTGTTACTCCTTTCTGTGATCATATGGTATCTTTCAATAATTCTGCTGATGTCTGAAAAATTACATTCATGGTATATGAAAACATGAAAAGTTGATCTTTTGTACCTGAACCAAACAGAAAAACTAGATTTCCACAAGACTCTAAGACAGCAGCCAGTGTTCTAGAGGGTGCTTATGTGCTTTTTCTTTAATTTCCACTTCAGGTCCAGGAACAAACCAAGGAGCACAGTAAGAACCCTTTCCTCAGGAAGAAACGGGCCCTGCTCTCTGAGCCATCCCTCCTTCGAACTGTGCAGCAGATCCCAGGAGTTGGAAAAGTTAAAGCTCCCCTTCTGCTTCAGAAATTCCCAAGTATCCAACAACTAAGTAATGCTTCTATCCAAGAACTCGAGCAGGTGGTTGGACAAGCAGCAGCACAGCAAATTCATGCATTCTTCACACAGTCCAGGTGACGGCTCCTCCTATGACATCTGCTCCCTTTTCTCCTTTAGACCACAAGTTACAGGATCAATTTTAAAAATGAAGAAAACAATATCTCCTCTCACAGCAATGAGTGAAAGATGAGGCTTGAATGGAGCCTGCAGGTTGTCCAGCCTCGCTCACTGGGTCCAGACGTTTTAGTGGGCCCCAGAAATTGGGCTTTGGGGATCTTCCTAAGGGAGACCATTTAATTTAGGGATTCTCATATTCAGCAGAAATCCAGCTCGGGCAGATTTTAATGTGGGACCCTGACCTGCATCTCTCATGGAACGGTCTAAAGTTTCTGGTGGTGGGTGTGAACGTCTAAAGAAAACCAAACCTACAATGAAGCACTGTGTATCATCATATTTCTCCTGGTGTCAGAGCTGCTGCTTTTCAGGGCTGGTCTTAGTATACCTGGGCTTTGGGGCTGCCAATGTAAATACTCTCCTTCCCTGTTTTTTGGTAGCCGTAGTTTGGACATGTCTTCCAAGCACATAGTGCCTTGAGAAAGCCTAGAGCCTGAAGCTCCCATTTAAAGATAAACTAATGTATGTAAGGGAGGGAAAAAAGTGTGTTTGTAAATGTATGGCCTGTCGATGGGAGGATACACAAGAAAATGACAGGGGAGCCAGGGACTGGGGATCAAAAAGTATACCTGTAACGCAGGAAGACAGAAGCCATTCACCTGATAGTTTACAGCTGAAGAGACTTGAGATGATATAGGAAGCCCTGAGAGACAAGCCCTATGCTAGCCTGTAGAAGCTGGACCCACAGGGCCTTAAGAGGAAGAGAAAGCCCAGGAAGGAGAAACCAAGCAGAGATCAGTGACCATCTTCCTTCAACACAGAGAACCAAAGAGGCACTGGTGAAATTTTGTTGAAACTTGTAGAAATTTAGGAGTGTGTGCGGACCACTGTGGAATACTGCTTGCATCATCGTGGTCACGAAGAGCAGGAACCCATGTTGTTACTCTCTGCAGGAAAGCGATCTTGGGAGAGCTGCCAGCAGACTTCCCCAACTGTCTCAACCCACAGACACTGATTAGTAAATACATGTTACTTATACCATTTGAAAAAAAAGTATACTTGCCACTCAAAAAATAAATACAATTAAAGACTCCGTATGTTTTATTCTTATGATTTATTTTTATTTATTTACTCCCCCTCCTCCCTTGTTTGCGCTCACTGTCTGCTCTGTGTCTGTTCATTGTGTGCTCATTTTCCTTTTAGGAGGCACTGGGAACCAAACCCGAGACCTCCCATGTGGGAGGGACGCAACCAATGGCTTGAGCCACTTCCACTCCAGACAATGTATGTTTTTGTTTTTGTTTTTGTTTTTTTAACTTTATTTTGTACATTTAATAATTGAAAATATAAACAATTAAAAACTAAAAAGTAAACACAGATGAATAAATATATACATTTCTCAAATGTAATGGATACATATAAATTTTTTTTTTAATCAAACAATATATTACACAATATATTTGCTTCATAGTAACGCATTCATACAGTATTTGTCCTTTTGTGTCTGGCTTGCTTCACTCAACATAATGTCCTCCAGGTTCATCCATGTTGCCATATGCTTTACGACTTCATTTCTTCTTACAGCTGCATAATATTCCATCGTGTGAATAGACCACAGTTTGTTTATCCATTCATCTGTTGATGGACACCTGGGTTGTTTCCAACTTTTGGCAATGGTGAATAATGTTGCTATGAACATCAGTGTGCAGATGTCTGTTTGTGTCACTGCTCTCAGTTCTGGGTATATACCCAGTAGTGGTATTGCAGGGTCACATGGCAAGTCTATATTCAACTTCTTTAGGAACTGCCAAACAGTCCTCCATAGTGGTTGTACCATTCTGCATTCCCACCAACAGTGAAGAAGTGTTCCTATCTCTCTACATCCTCTCCAACACTTGTAGCTCTCTGTCTTTTTCATAGTGGCCATTCTGATAGGTGTGAAATGATATCTCATTGTAGTTTTGATTTACATTTCCTTAATCATGAGTGGTATTGAGCATTTCTTCATGTGTTTTTTTTGCCATTTGTATTTCTTCTTCGGAGAAATGTCTATTCAAGTCTTTGGCCCATTTTTTAATTGGGTCATTTGTCTTTTTATTGTTGAGTTGTAACATCTCTTTATATATCCTGGATATTAAACCCTTATCAGTATGTGATTTCCAAATAGTTTTTCCCATTGAGTTGGCTGCCTTTTCACCCTTCTGACAAACTCCTGTGAAGTGCAAAAGTGTTTAATTTTGAGGAGGTCCCATTTATCTACTTTTTCTTTTGTTGCACATGCTTTGGGTGTAAGGTCCAAAAAACCACGACCTACTACAAGGTCTTGAAGATGTTTCCCTATATTTTCTTCTAGTAGTTTTATGGTCCTGGTTTTTATATTTAGATATTTTATCCATTTTGAGTTGATTCTTGTATAGGGGGTGAGATAGGGGTCCTCTTTCATTCTTTTGGTTATAGATATCCAGTTCTCCCAACACCATTTGTTGAAGGGACTGTTTTTTCCCATTAGCATGGGCTTGATAGGTTTGTCAAAAAACCAGTTGACTGTATAGGTGAGGGTTTATTTCTGGGTTCTTAATTCTATTCCACTGATCGATGTGTCTCTCTTTATGCCAGTACCATGCTGTTTTGACCACTGTAGCTTTGTAATATGTTTCAAGGTCAGGAAATTCCTCCCACATTACTCTTCTTTTTCAGAATGCTTTTGGCTACTGGGGTGCACTTACCCTTCCAGATGAATTTGGTAATTGCCTTCTCTAATTCTGTAAAGTAAGCTGTTGGAATTTTGATTGGTATTGCATTGAATCTATAAATCAGTTTGGGCAAGATTGACATCTTCACGATATTTATTCTTCCAATCCATGGACACGGAATGTCTTTCCATTTGGTTAGGTCTTTTTAAATTTCTTTTAGCATTGTTTTGTAGTTTTCTGCATATAGTTCCTGTACTTCTTTGGTTAAATTAACTCCTAGGTATTTGAGTCTTTTTGTTGCTATTGAAAATGGAATTTTCCTCCTGATTTCCTCCTTAGATTGTTCACTACTAGTGTACAAAACCATTACTGATTTTTGCGTGTTGATCTTGTATCCTGCCACTTTGCTGAATTCATTTATTAGTTCAAGTAGCTTTGTTGTGGATACTTCAGGATTTTCTAAATACAGGATCATGTCATCCGCAAACAGTGAGAGTTTTACTTCCTCTTTTCCTATTTGGATGCCTTTAATTTTTTTGTCATGTCTAATTGCCCTAGCTAGAACTTCTAGTAAAATGTTGAATAACAATGGTGACAGTGGGCATCCTTGTCTTGTTCCTGATCTTAGGAAGAAAGCTTTCAACCTTTCCCCATTGAGTATGATATTGGCTGTGGGTTTTTCTTATATGCCTTTTGTCATATTGAGAAATTTTCCTTTTATTCCTATCTTTTGAAGTATTTTTATCAAAAAAGGATGTTGGATTTTGTCGAATGCCTTTTCTGCATCTATTGAGATGATCATGTGTTTTTTTTTCCTTCAATTTGTTAATGTACTGTATTACATTGATTGGTTTTCTTATGTTGAACCAGCCTTGCATACCAGGAATAAATCCCACTTGGTCGTGATGTATAAGTCTTTTGATATGCTGTTGGATTCTATTTGCAAGTATTTTGTTGAGAATTTTTGCATCTAGAGAGATTGGTCTGTAATTTTCTTTTCTTGTGGAATCTTTATCTGGCTTTGGTACTAGGGTGATGTTGGCTTCATAAAATGTGTTGCGTAATTTTCCGTCCTCAATTTTTTGGAAGACTTTAAATAGTATTGGTGTTAATTCTTTTAGAAATGCTTGGTAGAATTTACCTGTGAAGACATCTGGTCCTGGACTTTTCTTTGCTGGGAGATTTTTGATGATGGATTCAATCTCCTTGTGATTGGTTTGTTAATAAGTTCTTGTATTTCTTGTTGTGTCAGTGTAGGTGTTGGTTGTGTGTTTCTAGAAATTTGTCCATTTCATCTAGGTTGTCTAGTTTGTTGGCATGTAGTTTCTCATAATATCCTCTTATGATTCTTTTTATTTCTGTGAGGTCATTTGTAATTTCCCCCCTTTCATTTCTGATTGTATTTATTTGCATCTTCTTTTTTTCTTTGTTAGTCTAGCGAGGGGTTTGTCAATTTTATTGATCTTCTCAAAGAACCAGCTTTTGGTTTTGTTGATTTTCTCTATTGTTTTTCTCTTCTCATTTTCATTTATTTCTGCTCTAATCTTTATTATTTCTTTCCTTCTGCTTGCTTTGGGATTGGTTTGCTGTTCTTTTTCTAGTTTTCAAGTTGTTCAGTTAAATCTTGAGTTTAGCTCTTTCTTGTTTTTTAATATAGGCATTTAGGGCTATAAATTTCCCACTCAAGACTGCCTTTGCTGTATCCCATAAGTTTTGATACGTTGTGTTCCCATTTTCATTTGTCTCTATATATTTACTGATTTCACTTGCAATATTTTCTTTGACCCACCGAATATTTAGGAGTGTGTTGTTTAGTCTCCACACATTTGCAAATTTACTTTTTTCTATTATTGATTTTTAGTTTCATTCCATTATGATCTGAGAAGGTGCTTTGTATAATTTCAATCTTTTTATATTTATTGAGAGCTGTATTGTGAACTAACATGTGGTCTATCCTGGAGAAAAATCCATGGGCACTTGAGAAGAATGTACAACCCACTGAGTTTGGAAGCAGTGTTCTGTATATGTCTGTTAGGTCTAACTTGTTTATCATATTGTTCAAGTTCTGTTTCCTTGTTGATCTTCTGTCTAGTTGTTCTATCTAATGATGTGAGAGGGGTGCTGAAGTCTCCAACAATTATTGTAGAAATGTCTGTTTCTCCCTTAAGTTTTGCCAGATCAATGTGATAGAGCTTCCAGTCTGGGGGCTAAGAGCCCTGTGATTCAAACTTTTTGAGACAGTTCTCAAGACTTCTCTCATAGCACCCCCCTTTTCCCAGCTAGGAAATATTTCCACTCCCTTCTGAATCCTCAACAATCAGTCCCTGTTAGTAGAGGTGGAGATTGGGAGGTTTGTGTATCTTTAGCCCCTTGCAGGCTCCAAGGCAAACAATGGTGCAGCCCCACCCGGCCTGGAAGGGCTCTCGGGACAGGGCAGACCAAACCCGGGAGTCCAAAGCAGGGTCAGCCCCAGGCTCTCTCTCCCCTCTCCCGTGGAGTCCTCAACAATTAGTCCAGGCTAGAAGACAGGGAGGTTGTTAGGTACGGATTTCTCCAATCCTTCCTAGGCTCCCAGGGCAAACCGCCATGTGGAAGGGTCCATGGGGCTCCACAGCCCAAATTTACAGGTTAGAACCTGAGTTAGCCTAAGGCTGTGTCCCTCTCTCTCCCCTTTACGGGAGTGGTAGATCCCTGAAGCCCCCTTTGTCTGTGGTTGCAGGCCCAGAGGCCCGAGAATTCTGAAGAGTGTGGGAGTGGGTGCCGGCGGCAGCAGAAGCTGCTACTTCCAACTCACGGTTCTGTTGTCGCGATTTCCCTCTTCTGTCCCTCTCTCCTCTGGGTGGTATGCAGCCTTCACCTGCTGTCCTAAACCCTAGAAGATCTTTTTTGGGGTTGTTTCAGCTTGTCCTCTAGTTATTTTTCTGGAGAAGAGATTCCCGTGTCTTACTAGTCCGCCATCTTCCCAGAAGTCCCGCTGTATGTTTTAAAGGATAACTCCTCCCTTGTGAGATCTTAGTGATTTAAAAAATTCAAACAGTATAAATGTTTTGTGCATTAGGGTAGAAATCTTTGAAACAGGAAGGAATTAAAAGTGAAATAAGAGTAAAGAAACATTAACAAAGTAAATGAACATGTTTATTTAAATAGTTATACAACCATGGTCCTAGGAACACTGGATACACTTTTCCAAAGGTGGTTGCTTCCCTTTAAATATTGCACAATAGAAAATTCTTGTTAATTCTCAGAATTAGGTTTCAACATTAATGATTTTTAGCTCTATACCTGTATTATGTCAACCGTGAGTCTTATTAGAATCACGGTGTCATTCAATTTACAGCAAGAGAAATCAATTGTTAGAATGTCATTTTCGAAAGTCAAATAGAGCTTTAAATTTGAATCACTTACATCTTTATCTTATAAAATGTGAAACTAGATTCTAAACCAAAACTCTTAAAATATACATTTATGTACTTTCTACTTTAAACAAAATGAAAAATGTTTTGAGTATCAAACAGTAATATTATCTACCTTGTAGATAGCATCTTCACCTAACACTGCCACTGTGTTAGCATCTGTTAAATGACATGAAACTGGAATAAAAGCCACTCCTAAATTGTTTTTATTTAATAAGTCATGACAAACTTGGCACTGACTTTTATCTGGAAGTAGCATTCATATTATGTAGAAATAATATAAAAGCTTGTTATTTTAGGTTAATGAATTCCCATTAGGAAGCAGCTCTTTGGGAGTTTATTAATAACACTAAATCTATTGCTGTAATCCCCCTGTCCTTCCTTAATTCAGGGTTCATCTGAATTCTAAATTAAGGAATGCTCTCTTACTACCCACACTTGGAAACTATTAGAAATACATCTAGTGTAGGTAACCCAAATTTAATCCTATTATGACTAAAAGACGTAACTGTAACCATTAAAAGTAGCCATATTTTCAACACTATTCTATTCACAATATTTAATATTATAAATAACTTGCAGCAGTATAGCGACACTCCTCAAATCAGTGTTATCCACAAATTTCTAGAGGCTTCAATTGCAAGTTTAGATTGTGAAAAAGCAGGATTTGAGAATATCTAGAAATTTTCTACGATGGCACAAATATTAAGGCACAGTCAGTCCTTGGGAATGTTCCGGGCCAGACCTTCTGTTTTCTCTCATTAATACAAAGAACTGTCAGAGTTGAGAAGGCTGAAAGGAGAGGGCAGCTTCTTCTTGACTTGAGGCCTCCCGACCCCAACCGAAGGAAGGCACAGGGTGCTGGCCGACTTCTGTCTGTTCTTGCTCGTGCCCCAACTCAAAAAGGAAAGCTTTTTTGAGATTTTCTTGGTTTTATCAGTTTTATCATCATCCCCCATGGCTAAGCAGATCATGGAGTAAGTTTTCTGCATTCCCACAGAGTATGTGGCACTCTTATTATGCTGCGCATAGAAAAAGGAAGAGAAAGGGTGTTAGAAATCCTCAAGTGGTTACAAAGTTTAAGATGCACACACTGCACTTGCAGCATCCTCTTTAAAATCAATCCAATATAATTTTGGAGCTCCAGTGTCTAGGAATATGCTCAGTGGTAGTAATTAGGGTTAGTAACCACATCTCAAATTTTTAGGTTTTTATTTTTTAAAAGTAACATATTTCATGGCAAACAATATGGAAATTTATTCAGTGAACAGTAGATCAATCTCCCACCGTGGCTTCCAGGCCTCTCCCGAGGGAACCACTGTGTTATACTTCTAGAGATAAAAGCAGTCACGTGTATAAGTACGACACCACGTGTTTTCTTAAAAGGAATATACTACACACACTTCTGCACTCTGCTTTCTTCTTTAGGCCTATCTTGGATTCCAGTCCATACCAGTAGCTATAGTAAAACTTTATTCTCATTTTTTAAGACAAAGAACCACAGTGAAGATACCACCATAACATTAAACAGGACTCAAATGGGAAACCTGAAGAAAGTTCTTCACCCAGTGTTCACTATGCATCTACTGTGTTCCAGGCAGTAAAATCAGGCTGTTTATATAAATATGCTTAATATGCTGTTGGGTACATTGTTCACGAGTTATGTGGCAGTGAGGGGGGCTTTGCTGTAAAATACCTCCTTGAGTCCGGCTCTCTTTCCTATAAAACTGACCATTAATCCCAACATGCTTTACAGGACAACATACACTATCATTAAAAATAATCATCATCATCCTGGAGGTAGATTTGAGGCCAGCAAACATTTTTCAACCTTACCCCACTTAGATGCCAACCAACTCTATAATTTTGGAACTCAAGCAACCAAGGAACGTAACAGTAGCAGTAATTGAGGCTTAGTAGCCACTGCTCAATTTTTCACATTTTTATTATATATTTTTAAAGTATTACAATCATTATAACCACTCCCCCCACAAACACCTTCAATTCTGTTCCTCTTCCATGCTCATGTAGTAAAATGTCAACTCCAGTTAAACTCCCTCCGCCTCCCCCAAGCCTGCATCCAAACAGCTGCACATTGCCCAAGGACGTTTATCAAGCTGACGGGCTTCCCTTGAAATTCTGATCCCCAACCCCAAGCCCCTCAATAGGCACCCAATGGCCTGGCAATCGTACAATATTTTCCTAGTACTTTCATTCCTTTTCTCTCCTCAAACCACTCGCACACCCTTTTCAGTGGGAAGGCCTCCTGCCTTAACAACAGCCTTACCTTATTCTTAATTACATCTGTCCCCAAAGACCAAGCCCTCCCACATGCCTGGATCTCAATCTCTACTCCCTCTTTCCTTGTCAGTACCTCTTCCTGTCTTCTGGTCCCTTCCATCAGCACATGAGCTTCCCATGGTATCCCATTTGAAAAGCCTTACTTAACCCTGTGCCCCCCTCCCAGCTACCACCCCAGTTCCCCAGCTGCTTTGCACAGCCACACTTCTGGAAAAAGCTGCTTTCTCTTCCTTTCCTTCTGTTTACTCTTTCCTTCTGTCCTCATCCAGCATGCTCCCCACCCCCTGCCCCCATTCCCCAAATCTTCCTGGGATACCTCTCTTTATGAAGCAGTTTGAAAACCACTGAAATAGTCTAACTTAGATCATCAGATGGATGTGAAAACGGAGGCACAGGGAGGGTCTGAACTTGCTGGAGGTCACACAGCCTGTTAATGGCAGACGGGGTCTGAATCCGAAGTCTTGGATTTTTTCTGCTACTTCAGTGGTTACCAAAATATGCTCCATGGAGGGGCACAAGGGGTCCCCACAGGAGTCAAGACAGGAAGGGGCGGCAGGTGGCCCTCTAGGCACCAATCAATTCAATTCAGCTTTGGGCCGTATTTGTTCTCATTTGATTTAGTTTGAAGAAAGGGCTCAGCAGCCAAAAATAGCACTCAACACTCATGCTCTGCAGTCCTTGCCAGGTGCACTGTAGATACAGGAATCACCACCATTATAACACCAATGACCTGTGCCAGGCACTATCCTAAGGGTTTTCAGAGACCAACTCAGAATCCGGACAACAGCCCGATGTGTAGGTATTCACCCCCAGTTTCCTGGAGGCACAGAGCTGTTAACATGACTAGCCTGAGGTCACCCCATCCTGGTAACCAGGATTCAGGCCTGGGCAGTCTGAGGGTAGAACCTGGCTTTTAACCATTACATCAACTTCTTTATTGGCCCAGTTCAAAGAAACTTCCATCTCTTTCCAGTGGGAGTGCCCACTCTCTGGTTCAAAGGTATGACAGTGGCTCTTCAATCGCTTTTTGTAGGGCGGCCTGCTCTCTAGTCCTGCCTCTGGCTTGTCTCTCCACCCCAACTGAGCCCTTTTATTCAACCTCCCTTGGGACAACAACTTCCTTACTGTTCTAGCTGGAATCTCTACCACTTGAGCAGCAACTCCACAGGTTTTGCCCCTAAAAACACCATTTCCTTTGATCCTTTCTCCAGGGTGCTCTGTAAGCCCCTCTACTTCTTTGTCTTCCTTTTAAAAATTAAATATACTACGGCAATGAAAATGCTCTACTACTGATTGCAGTGATGAATGCACATCTCTGTGATTATGCCAAAAGCCACTGAATGTACACTATGGATGTATGGTATATGAATATATCTCAGTGAAAAGGCTTTTAAAAAATGAAATATAGTCCACATACCTCAAAATTCACCACGTTGGAGTATACAGCTCAGTGACTTCCAGTACATTCATAAAAACTGTGCAATCATCTCCACTCTCTAGTTCCAGAACATTTTCATCACCCCAAAGAAGAAACCACACACCTGTTTGTGGTCACTCCCCATTTCCTCTTGCCCCTGGCCCCTGGCCACCACGGATCTACTTTCATCTGCGTGGATTTGCCTGTCTTGAACATTCCGTATCAACGGAAACAAACAATGCCTTTGGTCCACCTTCTCTAGTCAGGCTTCTGTTGCCTCCTCTCTGTGAAGTGGTTCTTGTTGAGAGCACCCATCACTGTCCTGCTGCCACTGGCAGTGCCCATGGCTCTGCCTAACTATTCAACACAACTGGCCCATCTCTCCCTGAAAGATTTTTTTCTCTTGATTTTCAAAGCTCTCTTGTATCCTACCTTTCTGAACTCTCCTTCTCAACCTCCTTTGCTCCTACTTTTCTTCTAATTGGCCTCTAAATGTCTGTGGTATCTCAGGGTTCAGTCTGGGCCCTCATCCTCCCTGCAGGTGATTTCACTTAGTCTCATAGCCTGTATGCTAACAATCCTCAAATAGATAGATAGATAGATAGATAGATATATTAAAGGTACCAGGCACTGGGGATTGAACCCGGGACCTCGTGTGGGAAGCCGCGCTCAACCACTTGACATGCAAATCATACCTCTCATTGTATCCCTCACTCCCTACTCTTCCCGTCCTTATGAAAACTGACTGCTACCCATGCACTTTAAGCCCAAACCTGAGGCATCACCCTCCTTTTTTCTAATCTCCTTTCTACAAATCCCTGTCAGCTCTACTTCCAAATGAAACCCCAAACCACTGACAGTCTCTGGAGTGTGGAAAGGGATTTTCACACGTCATCTTAAGCTTTTCTGTACCATTTGAACTTTTTTTCCCCTTACTGTGAATATATATTACTTTTGCAATGAAAAAGAATTAGATCAGGAAAAATAGATCAAGTCTATGGATCAAGAGGTTATTTTATTTATTTATTTTTTTAAAGATTTTATTTATTTATTCATTTATCCCCCCCTGCTGCCCGCGCTCGCCGGGTCAGCCAACCACGCCGTGCAGGCGGGCCCGCCCCCACCAGGAGACCCCGGGAACCGAACCGGGGGCCTCCCACATGGTAAACGGGAGCCCCACTGATTGAGCCACAGCCGCTTCCCAAGAGGTTATTTTAATTACGGGATTATAAAAAAGGTCTCCAATTATGTCTTTAACCCAAGATGAGCACTTTCCAAGACGACGCGTTATTCTGTAAAACGTTACCAATGCAGGAGGCAGATAGTGAAATCACACCGATTTCACCCACACCTCTCTTTTCCACCAGGGGGTGCCCGCACTCACCATGGAAGATGCAGAGTCCAGAAGGCTCACCACCTTCATCTCAATGTCATCCTCACCAAAGCTCTTGAGCAGTTTCATAACCTCACTCACTGTCAACCACTTACAATCCACGCCTTGAATAGAAACAATATAATCTCCTTCTTTGGCTCCCGCCAGCTGCAAAAAAGTATTGGTTAAACAATGGTCAATGTTTTGTTCATTCTAATCCCTCAATCATAGTTTCTACACTTGTTAACAAAGTAGACATTGACCTAGGTTTGCTTCAAGAAAGTGAAATTAATTCTATTCTTTTTGTACTTTCATATAAAGTCAGAGGCTGTGAAACTAACCCGCTTTGTAAATACTCTACATTCAATCACCAAGAAAAATGTGTCTGGGTTGCTTCCTTTGTATTTTATCAGCCTGACCCCCTGCAAGGATGCCAGTGAGTTTTGCTCCAGATCCAGAGCGGTGCACACTTACTGCAGCAGAACAATAAGGATCCAGGAAGTGAACTTGAACCGGGGCGTTTCCTCTCAAAGTGAACCCCATGTCGCCTTCTTCTGCGATGAAATGAATGCTTCGAGGAGGTGTCCATCTCTTGTTGGCCGAAAACACTGATAGGGGGCCCTTTGGGATAGAGCATCATTCATTGTAGGAGTTGAAGACTGAATCAGACATTTGAAAGTTCACTCAGCCTTGAACTGAGTGAAAAAACCCCAGTGGGCATGCAAGAACATTAACAGCTATTTCCCCTTTCACAAAATTTAAAAGCTGTCCCTGGAAGTGGTTATGAAAATAGGTGCTCAACTTACCAGCTTCTGGAAGAAGTCTGCTACTGTCACCTTGGAGAACTGTGGTGGTATAATTTCAGCTTCTTGCTCAGTTTTAGCTAGAAAAAAAGAGTGAGAGGGAAAGAATAAATGTTTCTGTAATTGAGAGTTATCCTTGAACACAGTGCTACAGTGTTCTCTGAAGGGAAGCGGAAGCAAAACTTGGTGCAGGGGAGTGAGTAGCTCAGTGGTTGAGTGCCTGTTTTGCATGTTCGAGGTCCCAGGTTCAATCCCCAGTACCTCCTAAAAAAAAAACCAAACAAACAAAAAGAAAGAAACAACTTGGTCCTATGCACTTGTCCTTCCCTGGGATTAGCCAAATAAGGCAGAAAATGGAATTCTGGTCAATCTCCTGGCCTGGGGTTGACTGTACCTTCCATTTGGGCATACTCTCTACTGGGGCCATGACAGACAATCCCCTGCCTTTAAGGAGTTTCTATTCTAGTGGAATTCCTTGGGTGCTCATAAAATCATACTGAAAAGTAATCTGTTTTCAGTGGGGCTGCAAGGAAATTCTCTTTCTCTTAGTACAAAGTCCTAGGTAAGGGGCTTCCTGTCGTCACCACTAATGAGGGATGGAACAGTTTCACAGTGAGAAGCATGGTTTTGCCAAACTGTGTCCAACAGCTACCAACCTCTAACAGCCCATCTATGGCAGACTCTGGCCCCACCCTTTCCACAAAGCTAGTTCATTTTAATGTATGCTAATTTATACATAACCAACAGCATAAAAGAAAATCTAACAGAAAATGACTGGCTAGGCCAGGGTAAAACACAGCTCTGTATTCAGAGGATGGCCCTGTGGCTTCTTACAAACCGTGAGCTCAGCCACGTGGCTTGTCTGCTCCTGGAGCAGTACTACTATCATTGGGCAGCCTCTCTGAGGAGCTGACGTCTCCACCTCCTGGCTACAGGGCATGGATGTGGGCGAGGGGCCAAGGAAGTAGCTCCAGTATCCAGGAAGGAGAACCCCCAAACTCCATTCCTGCATCTACCAATTACCGGTTTGGTCACCCAGGGCAAGTACCTTTTGCTCCTCTAAGCCTTTATTTTCCTCATTTTTAAAATAGGGGTGATACTAGTACCTCCCTCTTAGTGTTGGAGGGAGGATTGAATGAGATTCTGTATACATATGGTGCCTAGCATCATGCTTGGCACAAGCCCTCATGCTTAATGGATATTAGTTAATATTGCTACAGCATGAGCCTAGAATCCCTGCTTGGGTGGGGCTCTGTTTCTCAGGAGCTGGTCCCTGCAAATTGGGGTGGAATGCCAGAGACATGGGTCAGAGGTGAGGTGGAGTGGTAAGGAGACATGGGCTCCCCTTCATCACCGACTCCTAACTCCGCACAACAGGCCGAAGGCCTCAGTCACTCACAAACAACATCAGGAGCCTCGATCAAGTCCAGAAAATCGTCGTCCTCCTGGTGCTGAGAATACTTGACCTGGGCCCGCTGGTGGGCAGCAGAGAGCACTTCCTGGAGCACCTTGATGCTGCGGAGCTTCTTGCACAGGCTCACCTCCCGCACGGACCCCTCGTGGTGCGCGATGGCCTTGCGCAGATGCGACTTTCCTGCCAGCAGAAAACCACCCCAAGCCGCCTATTTCCTAAATTGCAGGCACCATTGCATCCGGGAGCACCAAAGGGCCCCGGGATCAGCCCAAGAAGGGGGAGCTCCTCTTTTCTAAAGGATCTGTCTGGATGGCTCAGGCTTCCTAAATGCATGTGTAACATGCCCACGGGCATCTATAAAACACTCATTCGATAAATCAACAAATATTTACCAAATGTTCTAGGCACTAGAGGTAATGCAGTGAACCAGAAAAACAGCCCCTGGGCCCATGGAGTTAAAATGCTAGTGGTTGAAGATAGATAATTAACAAGCAAATAAATAAGTAAGAGATTATGTGGCAATAAGGTGATCGAGAAAAAGAGAGCAGTGTCTGCAGATGTGGCAAGAGAAGCCTGGGGATGGTGAGTTGCTCCCCTATGAGGGGTGATCAGAGAAGGATCCTGAGCAGCATCCTGAAGGGAGGAGGCAGCCAGGAAGATATCTGACAGAAGATCCCTCCTGGAAGAAGCAAGTGCAAAGGCCCTGGGGCAGGAGATGGCTGGGTGTTAAAGGACAACAAGGTGCTGAGTGTGGCTGGAGAGCCAGAGGGTGAGGGAGAAGGTTAGGGAATGAGGTCAGATAGGAATAGGGGTCAGACCAGACCTTTAGAAGTACAGGGTGAGATGAGGCCCCGTTAGGGTTTGAGCAGAAGATGGATGTGATTTGATCCATGGGAAGAGAATAAGAAGGTACAAAGAGCAAAGCAGAGAGACAAGCCACTGCGAAAAACCAGGCAAGCCAGGTGACCTCTCTATGCCTCCATGTTCTCAAGGGTACAATGGGGATCCTGCTAGACTGATCCCACAGTGTTGTCAGGAGGATGAAGTGAGTCAATGTTTAAGTCAGCACCATATCAATGTGGCCTGGACCAGGGAGGTAGGTATGAAGTGGTCTGATTCGGGAGGTGTTTTCTAGGTGGAACATGAGATTTACCAATCACATGGTATGACAAAGAAAGGCAAAGGGTGGAGGAGGGTGACTGAGGTTTCTGGTCCCACCTAGAAGAACGGAGATGCCATGCCTGCACTGAGATGGGGAGCTGCAGGTGGAGGGAACTAAACCCAGACGTGGCAAAGACCAAACCAGAGTAATTTCTCCCAGTTCTTGGTGATGAAGCTGTGCCAGGAGAAAATCACAAATGTGTCCTTCCACATTAGGATGCCAAAGGGCCATCCCGGGTACTCTTAGGATATTGGAGGATGGTCAAAAGATATGTGGGTCCCCATGGAGCCCACGAGAACACAGCTCTCCCTGGATCCAGAGCAGCCACGAGAACATTGGTCTTCTCGGGAAGCCCTACTCTCTCGAGCCTTGCCCTGGGGACTTGTCTGGGGTGACTCGTGGGCAGGACCAGCGGGGAGACACGTGGGGTACAGGGAGGCAGCGAGAGAGCCAGCCCTGTACAGATTCCAAGAGCAGGGCTGATACACACCTAGCTGCCGGCGCTGGCTTCCATTTTTCAGTGTGGCCAAGGGCGTCAGTCCCTCTGGCATGTGGTTGTAGAGCTGGGACAGGCACTTCTCCTGGTGGTCCTCGTCCGCACCAGCCTTCACTGCAACGAGAGCCACGCACAGCCACTAAGTCCCTCCATGTGGTCAGGCCATAGGCTTGGGAGGTGGCACTGCACACTCACTTAGAAATTTCTCTTTCTAGACCACGGCTCCAGGCTCCTTTCATCTGATTCGAGTGCCAGTCTTACAGGGCATTTGGGTGGACAAGTCCACATCCCTGCCCTGGACACAGCCCAGGCTATTGGGCCCACAGCCTTTACTCAACGCACCAACCAGGCCTGCGCCAGTGGGTTGTGATTTGGCACGGAGCTGCCACACTCTGCCGCTTCCGAGTCGCCCAGCTCCCAGAACCTCCTAGCTCAGACCCAACCCTGTTCCTGACCTCCAGGCCTGCAACAGGGTCCCTGTATAAACAGGAATTTATAACCCCCTTCAACTTCACCCTCCCTGGCATGCATCTTACTCTCTAAACTCCCCAATCCACTCACCCTTACCTGAACACTTTCGGCCTCCATTCCTTTGCTCAGTTTTCTCTGCTCTTAGCTACCCTTTCCCTCTTTGTTCAGCTAGAAAAGTCCCACTGAGTTCAAAGCCCAACTTGAATGTCACCACTTCTGAGAACATGGCAATGCCAGACAGAACCAACTGCTGCCTCACTCGTGTCTCTACAGCAACTAAAGAGGTGCTCTCTTCTTATTTGCTGGCCTCCCTCCTGGACTATGTAACACTATAAGCAGAAGCCAACACTTTTTTCAGAGAGCTTACTATGTACTTTATTTGCATATAGGCACTTATTTAGGTTTCACAACAGCCCTGTGATATAGGTTCTATCTGTATCCCCATTTTACAGATGAGAAAACTGAGGCACAGACAGGCTAAATAACTTGCCTAAGTGCACACAGCTGGCAAATGGCAGGGCTGAGATTTGAAACCCAGGCAAATCTGGCTCCAGAGTCAGTCCTTTTCATTACTTTGTGGTGCTGCATTAATACTAATTACAACAAAAACCCCATCCTGTCTCTAATTCAGGGACAGGAATTAGGCGGAGGTGAGTGAGGCAGTTTAAGGGGGGGAAGGGGGTGCCAAAAACTCAGCAAAACACATAGTATTTCAATGTCATTTTTAAAATAGCAAAATTAATGCAAAATAATCTGTGATGAGCAGAATATCAAAATTCCTTTTTACCTGGGCTCCAGTATGGCTCACTGTCTTTATTTAAACCTTTGATCATTACAGATTTTTTTTTTTTTTGCATTAATTTTAATTTTTAAAAACTGGTGCATCAAAATGTTATTTATCTTAAATACTGAGTTCTTTAGCATCCCCTCAGTGTGCCCGAGGCGCGTGCCTCACATACCGTACCTCGGCCCTGTTCTGGATTCCAGGTGAAAAGGCCATAAGGCCACTTGCTATGTCCCAGGCAGAAATAATGCTAGTCCCTCCTCCTCCCACAGCAGGAATTTATAACCCCTAATCCCACCCTGGCCTGTGGGGCACTGCCTGGGTCCCCTTGAGAGTCACTCCCTCCGCCCTCAGACTGCGAGCGTTTCTAGGGCAGGTTCGGAATCCCCCAGAGGCAGCCAAATCACCACCTTGGCCAAACCCCAGGGTCCCCATTCCCACAAGCCTTACGCTGGTGGTCAATGAGGAGGGTGGCAGCGAAGTAATGGGCCAGGGCTCCGTAGTGGTGGGCCTTCACAGAGGCCAAGCTGGCCCAGGAGTAGGGCACGTTCTCCTTCACTGGTGCCTGGCTCATGGCTGCGTGTAGCTGCCGGTAGACCTCCCCGACCTGAAACAGAAGGGGCACTGAGGGCCACACGCACGAAGAAAAAAGCCCAGGGGAGCGGATGTAGCTCTGGTTGAGCGCCTGCTTCCCATGTAAAAAAAAAAAAAAAAAAAGCCCAAAGGCTGCTGCAGGGTCTTAAAGTGACCCCAGGGGCTCCTGGGGATAACAGTGCCACCAGAAGTTCAGGAACTGTCATTATGCTTGGGCCAAGCTGCAGGTGGGATCAGCGGCCCGTACCTGAGACACCAGTGGTTGCCAGGGGAATGCCAACCAGCAGCCCCGGCCAGTGCGCGCGTGCTGCCCAGGTCATGGGTGCGGCCTGCCGTGGGAAGCCCCCACGGCTCCCAGGGAGCCCAACCCAGCGCAGCCCACCTGCCCCCAAAAGGCACTTACCTTGGCAGCCTCCTGAGACACCTTCACCAGCATGAAGAACTCGTTCTGGATCCCAGGAAGGCTGATTTTCTCAAACACACTTTCCTGGGCTTGTGCGAGCATCATCTTGACCAGTACGCTGAGCATGGCAGGGCTCATGTCATAACTCGGAGTATGAGTGAATGTCTCTTTCAGATAGTTTAAAACCCCTAAAATTGTACATTTTTTGCACAGTTAGTTGGGGGAACATATTTATTCCACCATGCTTCTCAGAAGCATAGAAAACAACAGAAGCACAAACATACAGCTGGAGTTCTGATACTTGCCACCACACAGAAGAACCCTGAAGACATTATGCTAAGAAAAATAAGCCAGGGGAGCAGGTACAGCCCAGTGGTTGGAGCTCCTACTTCCCATGTACAAGGTCCGGGGTTCAATCCCCAGCACTGCCTTTAAAAAAAAAAAAAAGCCAAACATAAAAGGACAACTATTGAATGATTCCACTTACATGAACTATCTAGAATAAGCAAACTCATGAGGATGGCAAGCAAATTCGAGATTAGCAGGAGCTTGGAGGTCGGGGTGGGTAGAATGGTGAGTTATTGCTTAATGGGTACAGATGTGTGTGGGGTGATGGAAAAGTTTTAGTAATGGAACATAGTGATGGTTAGCACATTGTGAGTGCAATTAATGCCACTGAAACATATACTTAAAAACGGCTAAAACGGCAAATTTTGTACTATAGGTGTTACCACTAAAAAAGACACTCTCTTATATCCATCAATGTATTTATCTGTCTAGTGTCCCAGAGCAATCTTAAAAAATCTGATTCTCTGCCAAAACATCCACACCTATGCCAAGCAAGGGAACCAGCTCCCTATGTTCTGGCAATCCTGCTGCCCCCCTCCATCCCTGCCTCACCTGGAACAGCTGGGAAGGATTCCATTCATGACCAAGCATGCGATGGAGGCAAAAGAAGAAAGCAGGCACCGTGACCCAGGGGCTTGCAGGATGACACGCACATGCACACAAGACCCAGGACCCCAAAAAGAGATCAATCCAGCCCCCTCCAATGGAAATTTTCACGCTGTAGCCCTCGGCTGACTTTTTTTTTTCCTTTTGAAAATTAATTGTCACAAGTATTAACTGACAATCAACCTGGACCTGAATTATAATCTCTGACATGAATCCCATCCAACTGGTTCCTCTGGTTTTGCTGCAGGTCATAAATTTCCCTGCAGACAGATCAGCAACTGCTGACTGCTTCCCTTGGAGCTTCATTTTTTGGACCTGCATGTTTCTATCTCTGTAATCTTGGAGACAAGTGCTTCTACAGAAAAGGATCCGCAGAGAAAGAAATTGACTCCTACATGGAATCTCAGCACAGCATTTCATCTCAAAGAATAATCATTTGAACACAACAGATTCCACAATTAGCCTTGCAGAACAAAGTGAGATACACGAAAAGATTCCCGGCCGGGGATCACACCCAGAGCAGAGCAGAGCAGCGAGCCACGGCCCAGCTGGAGGCCTGCTGTAGAGCCAGTCTGGGCATCGCAGTGGGGTCTGCGCTGCGCCGCTGCTTGTTCCCACAACTTCCCATGCCGAGTCTGCCCCGGGCACAGGCCCGCCTGGAGGGGAGCAACACAGAGTCCTGGGCCACACGTGAACCTCGCCAGTCTCGCCCTCCACGCTGGGTCTATGCCAAGGTAGCAGGGGTGACTTGGGAAAAAGAAGTTAGAATGGGAAAAAGGTTTGGAAAAGTCCCAGAAGGTGATGGAGCTTTGAAGTACGTGTCACTGCACAGGTCAGAGGACGGCAACCTCAGGCAGGTGAACTGTGGAATAAGCATCATGCAAAAGACACGGGTAGGAATATGCACTGATAAGGCACACCTAGTCAGAGAAAGGGAAAACAAAACCTACATTTTTTGCTATACAGGAATACTTATGCTGTTCTTCAATAGAGGGTGCAGGAAGGGCAGCGTCTGTTTGTAGAGATAAAAATAAATAATAATAGAGTGTGCAAAGGATCAGCTGATGCGCCACCATTCTTAGGGCCACGCGCACGGAAAGACACACTGTTACCAGGGATTCACTGCCCAGACCAAGACAGCAGTTCTCCTGATGGAAGTTAAAGCAGCTGGCAGACTGACCCTCTCAGGCTGGTGCAGCCGAGCGTGGGTCTGAGGGGAACCTGGCTGGGGTGCCAGGTGCCAAGGGGAGGGGCCAAAGCTCTCTCCCAGGCAGACACCCACCTGCAGCTCTCTGGAAGGCGTCCACGGCACTTTCCAGCCCAGCCTGTGCCTGCCGATGGCACCGGGTCCCGATCTGGGTGTAGATGGCCCCGATGTTGAACAGAACGCTGGCCTTCTCCAGCAGTAGGTTCCGCTGGCTGACCGGCACCCCGGTGAAGGAGTCATACCTATTTAAGAGACACACGGAGGAGAGGGATTACTCTGCTAGTTCATATCCAGTTTTTGGTGAAGACAGATGAACAAAATTAATTTCTTGGGTATGGAATGCCTGTAAATAAGAATAATAAAAATAAAATTTCTTGAATAAAATTCAAAGATGCACACGCAATGAAAACTGCTTTCTGAGCAAAGTGATAGGCCTGATTTGACTGAATTAAAACCCCCTACAGACAGATGCAAAAAAGAAACCTTTTGTTTTTTTCATAAGGCTTCTCTTACATGAAATATATCAATTGCTAATCCCTCAGAATTTTTCCTGAAGTCTAAAAGATTCGGGATTTGTTTTAAAGTTTTCACATCAACAAGGAGGTAGACTGGAAGCTTCTTCCTAATTCAAGACTAGGGAGAAACCATCTTTAGCTCAGCGCAAGCACCTAACTGCATTTTTACGCAAAGTCATCTGCCTTTCCTTACCAGAGGGAAGGACTCAGTAGCCATCTCCAAGGGTAGAATTAATTCCAAATATGCCCAAATATTGGGATTTACCCTCCTGTCATCCACACTACTAGGTGCATCCAAAGATATACAGCCAAAGAATTTCAACAATATTAACCTTTGAAAGTGCTAATCCTAGGGAGGAATCAGATGTTTTGCCTTTTTTTTTTTTAAAGATTTTATTTATTTAGTCATTTATCCCCCCCTTGCTGCTTGTGCTCGCTGGGTCAGCTAACCACGCCGTGCGGGCGGGCTTGCCTTCACCAGGAGGCCCCGGGAACTGAACCCGGGGCCTCCCATATGGTAAACGGGAGCCCTACTGATTGAGCCACAGCCGCTTCCCTAGCTTTTTTTTTTTTTTTTACCAGGAGGTCCCGGGGATCAAACCCGGGTCCCTCCATATGGGAGACGGATGCCCAACCAGTTGAGCCACATCCGACCCCTGCTTCAGTTGCTTTTTAATTTGTTTTTGTTTTTAAATTTTATAATGGTAGCATATATAACATAAAATTTGACATTTTAGCCATTTTTCAATATACAATTCAGTGGCTTTAATTAAATTCAATGTTGTGCTGCCATCACTACCTTCCACCACCAAAACTTTTCCACCACCCCAAAATGAAACTCTGTGTCGACTAAGCAAAAACTCCCCACCCACTGTCCCCCAGTAACTTCTAAGATAGTTTCTGTCTCTGTGAATTTGCTTATTCTAGGTATTTCATATAAGTGGAATATTCCAATAATTGTCCTTTCATGTCTGGCTTCTTTCACTTAGCATAGTGTTTTCAAGGTTCATCCATGATGTAGCTTGTATCAGAACTTCACTCCTTTTTAGGGAGGAATAATATTCTATTGTAGGCAAATACCACATTTTATTTACCCGTTCATCTTTTCAAAGACACTTGGGAACAATGCTGCTATGAGCTTGTCGTATCTGTATCTGTCAGAGTTTCTGCTTTCAATTCTTTTAGGGGTAGAATTGGCTGGGTCATAGGGTAAAACCTATGTTTAATTTTTTGAGGAACTACCAAACTGTGTTCTGCTTCAGTTTTAAAAATCTAATCTATTTCTGTTTGGTGCCCTTGTTATGAGGGAAAAAACCTGCTTCCCCACTCCAGTCCCATCTGGGACAAGAATCTTGCTCTCCTTAGTTCCACTTCAGAGCCCTGGTTCCCAACAATAAAATGAGGACAACCCCCCACCCCCCACCCACCCCCCAAAAAAAGCCTCTTCTCCTTGGCTCACCTGTTCTGAGAAGCAAGCAGGCAAGGTCTGTTGGTGCCTTCTCCTCCTCAGCCTACATGCCTAAATACTACTTTGCTTACATCTCGCCAGACTCTCCTATGTAAATGCATCAATTAGAAAAGAGTGGGGGGAAACGGATGTGGCTCAAGAGGTTCGGCGTCCGTCTACCATATGGAGAGACCAGGGTTTGATCCCCGGTACCTCCTGGTAAAAAAAAAAAAAAAAAAATACTTAGGGAAGCGGCTGTGGCTCGATCAGTAGGGCTCCCGTTTACCATATGGGAGGCCTGGGTTCGGTTCCTGGGGCCTCCTGGTGGAGGCAAGCCCGCCCGCACGGCGTGGTTGGCTGACCCAGTGAGCACAAGCAGCAAGGGGGGGATAAATGAATAAATAAATAAAATCTTTAAAAAAAAAAAAAAGAAAAGAGTGGGGGGCTGCCATGCAAAAGGAGGACAGCCACATCTGCAGAGGCGCATCTGAAATTGTGGCTGAAGTGGGAAAAGCCCAGGACCTACCACGTAAACAAGATCCCCATCTGTCTGGTAGGTGGGAAGAATCTGCTCTCTACAAAGCCCAGCTGGATGAAGTAACTCATCAGCAGTTCCACTCCAGCCTGGTCCCGGCTGGGCGTCCGACAAGCCTGAAAGGAAGAGGACCACAGAGAGCGAGCAGATGAGTGACCCAGCAGACGTCCTTCCCCAGAAGATGCTCTACACACACACAAACAAGGGCTGTTCACTCTTCTCTGGGGCTTGGGCCCTACCGCTGGTGTCTGGAATTCTAGTTCTCTCTCTCTCTTTTAATAAACTTATTAGTTTGAAATAATTTAAACTTACAGGAAAGTTACAAAAATAATACAAAACCCAAACAGAGAACTCCAATAGACCCACCCCAACCCCCCAGATACTGGATCACCAACTTTTAACACTTTGCCTTATTTGCCTTATCGTTCTATCATCTATCATTTATCTACCTACATCTATCCACCTACCTAGCTATCCATCCATCCGTCCATCCATCCATCAATATATATCTATCTATCCATCTCTATCTATCTGTCTG
Source organism: Tolypeutes matacus (assembly GCA_026826555.1). NCBI lineage: Eukaryota > Metazoa > Chordata > Mammalia > Cingulata > Chlamyphoridae > Tolypeutes > Tolypeutes matacus. The sequence goes on along the minus strand of JAKSZT010054565.1, from coordinate 2,401,873 downwards.
TCTATTTTCCAGACCTTTGAGAGGAGTTTGTATACACTGGTGTCATGACATCTGGAGGGACAGACAGAGCTGAGGATGGAGCCAGGAGTCCTGGGATCCAGCCCTGAACTTCTCTCCCTGCTTTTTTTCATATGTAGCAAATGAAATGGACTATTTTGAAGGCACCTCCCTATCATCTCCAACCATTTGCGATTCCCTAAGTCTCCAGGTGTAGAGTAAGGGATATTCTGAAGATTCAACAAGCAGGGAAGAGCCATGCTCCCCTCCCTGCTGCACACAAAAACTTACTTGTCTGAGATCCATAAGATCTGCTATTTCATCTTCATATAAATAGCTATCTTCACTGTAATGTTCCAGGATAAAATCCTTTATGGAAAAAGAGATGAGATGCTGTAAGGCAGGATTCAAAGACATAAACGTGTAAAATAGTACTATGCCTTTTTGCCGTTAGTTTCCAGGTGCTGTCACAGTTTCTCTCCATGACTGATGTTTGGAATCAGCTCCTCTCCTAAAATAATGGCAATCTGTAAAATTTGAAAATGGTTTTCAAATGTTTATTAATTATGGTATTGGTGACATTAATTAAAGCAAAGATGATATGAAAGGCAGAGTTCATCCAGGGCTTCCCATGACATCGCTGGGAAGATTGATCAGAGGCCACCTATCAGGCAAAGCCAGAGGATTAGGACGTAATCCTTTACACAGCAGCAAGTGGCTCTGACAGCTTCTATTGGGGACATTTGCAAAAATGCTCTTCAAAGGAGAGAGATTACACCTAACACAAGACGTTAAAAGAGAGCCCTTATGTTTGCCTCAAAGAAATCAAAGAGGATTTTGATAAAATTCTAAAGATATTCCTGACTTTTGAAACTTAGTAAATTAGGACTAGGATGAAATTTATTTAGTAGGATAAAAAAATAGCTAGCTGAAACCTACTGCAAACATCAAGGACAAGACAAGGATTTCCACCATCACTGCATAGTTAGCATAATTCTGAAAGTTCTTAGCATATCAAATAAGAAAAAATAAGAGATATTAACTATTAGAAAAGGAAAAAAACAAAAGATTTTTGCAAAATAACAGTGTATACAACTCAAGATTATAACTGAAAAACTTTAGTAAGAATTAAATATAATGGCCAAAAAGTTAATATATAAATGCCAACAGTCTTCCTTTCTTATATAAACAATAACCAGTTAGAAAAATATAACAGGGAAATAACACCTTTGACAATAGTAAAAAAAAAATTTGATATTCCTAGGGAAAAAATTAATTTAAGCAGATATCTATTAATCTATACAGAAAGATGCAAGTGATTTCATTCTTTCATTTATTCATCAAACCACTTTTTAACAAGAGAGATGTGCTCACTGCCCCATGAAGCTTGCTGTTTGTTGACATTAACGATTAGAAATGTCATGTTCATGGATGAAAATTTGCAATACCATAAAGATGCTATTTTGGCCAAATTAACCTATGAATCTTAGGATATTTCAATCAAAACTCCAAAAGTGCTATTTTTGGAGAACTTGACAAAATATAAAAGCAAAAGCCTGGAAGAAATGTCAAAAAAATTTGGAAAAGAATAGTAATAATGGAGGCTGGCTCTCCTTGGTGTTTAACCACACAGTAATTAAACAAAGGGGAAGCAGCAGGTATGAACAGAAAAGGGAACCAGATATGGTTCAGAATCAGACTGAAGTAGACTTGAGAATTGGGTATATAACAAAACACAGCATTCATATAAGTGGAGAGAGGATAGAGCACCTGTCAGGTCCAGCAGGAAAGAGGTGACACACACAAACTGTGTGCCTGAGTTGAATAAAGGGAGGATTAGGGCAGTGGGGGTGGGGATGAGGGAAACCACAGGGATGGCCGAGTAGCCCCAGTGCCTTTAAAACCCCAGAGCAGAAGGCTCAAGAGGAAGCAGCAGCTCCAGACACTGGGAGAGGAGGTACCTGAAAAGGGCACCCAAGAGTAGCTGGGGCTGGTCCCTACGTAATGCAAAAGGGAGCAGGCTGAGGGAGCCAGGCGATGACGCCAACTTCCCTCTCCAGCCACTCTCTCGTCTCCGGCTGGTGCTCCTCACCCATGGCCACACTCGATAGGAACCCACAGAAAAGGGAGCCTGTCGGCGCTCCCCCACACAGCTGGATGGAGGAGGGGGGAGAGGGGAGGGGAGGGGAGGCAAATGGACACTGTCCAGTGCAAGAGGTGAGTTCTTTTCAGTTTAGAGCTGTTGTAAGTTTACAAAAAAATCATGCAGAGAGAACAGAGCCCCCACACACACACGTGGTTTTCCCTATTACCAACATTTTACATACTGTGGTACATTTGATACAATTGATATTATAATTATATCAACCAAAGTCCATAGATTCATTAGGGTTCACTCTGTGTTGTACAGTTCTATGGTGTTTTGTTTTGTTTTTTTTCACTGTAGTAACATATATGCAACATAACATTTCCATTTCAATCACTTTCAAGTATACAGTTCAGTGGTGTTACCTGCACTGACAATGTTGTGCTACCATCAAATCCGTTACCAAAATCTTTCCAGCACCCCAAACAGCAACTATGTACCAATTAAGTATTGACTTCCCATTCCTTACACCCCTTACCCCCAGCTCCTTGTTACCTGTATTCTAAATAACAGATGAATTCTTAATACATGTTTTGGGGGAAACTTGCTTACTTTTTACATACACCTCCCAAAAAAATTCCAGATAAAGATTTAATGTTAAAAATTAAATAACTATATATATCAGAAGAAACCAGAGCAAAAGTATTTATGTAATGTTGACATGGAGAATGCCTTTCTAAATGTCAGCAAGGCAGAAATTGTAAAAGGGGAAAACTGACACATTCAACTGCATAAAAATCAGAATGTCAAAAAGAAATTATATTTTTTTAAACTGGTTATTGCATAACAAAAGTTAAAGGAGAGCCCATACTGGGGGAAAGATTTGTCACATAAATACATGTCCTTAATATGTAAAAGAGCTCTTGTAAGAAATAAGAGAAGCAGCACCACGCAAAAGTGGGCAAAGGACAGAAAAATGCATTTGAATCAGGAGAAAAATAATGGACAAATAAACATATGAAAATGTATGTTTTCTAACATATGTATGGACTGTTGGAAAAAACGCAAACTGTGATAACAATAAGATACCATTTTGGTAGCACAGCATTGTGAATTTAATAAACACCACGATGGGAAATGTCACATTGTATATATGCTACTGCAATAAAAAACTTTTATTCAAGATATCGTTTTTGCCCAATTTCACAAAAACTGAAAAGATTACTAATGCCCAATACAAACAAAGGTACAGGAAGTTAAGCACCCTCATCACAGCTGGGAGGTAGGAAGGAAGGCAGGACCATTCCAGAAAGTAATTAAGCAGTAGGCATCTCTGACCTACCAAATCCAGTCCAGAAATTTATCCAAAAGGAATATTCAGCAAAGTGTGCAAAGACGCTCAGGATAAGCATTTGGAACAGTGAGCATTTGGAAAGTGTCTAGACAATGAAAATAATAGCTAAGTTTTTAGCACCTACTACAGGCAGACACCACACTAAATCCTTGACGTACAAGGCAAGTGCCAGGATTCAAGGAAGATTCCCGGGTGCCCAAGAATTAAGTAACTTCCTCGTTGTTATATAGTGAAATGGAAAGGGAGTGGCGGGCTGTGAGGGATCTTGATATTTTCTGAATGTTCTGCAATAATGCTCTTAATCAGAAAAAAACAATCTATTTAAAAGCAATAAAACTTGAATTCTCTGGCAAGGACATTTATCTTGCTGGTACTTTTGAATGTAGCCGATTTAAAGCTCATTTATTTAAAAGAGAACAAGATTACACCCCAAAGCTTTATTTTATTTTATTTTAATTGTATTTACTCAGAAGCATTCAGAATGTCAACAAAACAGCTGCAACTTTTTTATTTTTTTTCGCAATTACAGAGTGGTATTCAGGTAACAGAATGACAATTATTTCGGATAAGCTGCATCAGAAACAACTGAAGATGAAAAAACTACTATCCCCATATATAACTAATTTGTACTGAGCACCAACGAGAACCTGCTTTAAATATCCCTGCCAATTTACAACCCCCAGGCTGTACCAGGCAAAGTTAGTGGCTATTGAAAAAACCACCAGGACAGGGCTATCTAAAGACACATTCGGTAGTGTGTTAACCTATACAAAAAAAGACACTGTACCGTTTAAAAACAAATCTTACACAGCCTTACATTTCAATTTTTTTTCTTTAGAAGGAGTGAGTTGTGTACAGGGGGGTTAAATGCTTTATAGACAAGAAAAAAAAACAAAACTGCGCTAGAACCAACTTATTCATCATCATCATCTTCTTCTTCATCTTCGTCTTCTTCATCTTCTTCCTCCTCCTCATCTTCCTCATCTTCTTCATCTTCCTCCTCTTCCTTCTTTTTCTGGCTTTTTTCAGCCTTGACAACTCCCTTTTTTGCTGCATCAGGCTTTCCTTTAGCCCGGTATGCAGCAATATCCTTTTCGTATTTCTCCTTCAGCTTAGCAGCCTTCTTTTCATAAGGCTGCTTGTCATCTGCAGCGGTGTTATTCCACATCTCTCCCAGCTTCTTTGCAACATCACCAATGGAGAGGCCAGGATGCTCGCCTTTGATTTTTGGGCAATACTCAGAACAAAACAAGAAAAAGGCCGAAGGGGACCTCTTGGGTGCATTGGGATCCTTGAACTTCTTTTTTGTTTCCCCTTTAGGAGGGATATAGGCCTTGTCTGCCTTGGCCATGTCTTCAAATTTTCCTTTCTCTTTAGCAGACATGGTCTTCTACCGCTCTGAGCACTTCTTGGAAAACTCTGAAAAGTTGACTGAAGCATCCGGGTGCTTCTTGTGCTCCTCCCGGCAAGTTTGCACGAAGAATGCATATGATGACATCTTGCCTCTCGGCTTCTTAAGGTCTCCTTTGCCCATGTCTACTTATTTTTCGTCCACAAGGCTCAGAGTCGCCCAGCGCCCGCCCGGCTCGCACTTGCCCCGGCGCTGTCTCTATGGAGCTCAATGTACTGCAATGGCTGTGAGAGCCCCAAAGCTTTATTAACCATTAAATGTCCAAGACTCTTAGATTTAAAAGACAACTTGAATTGTCCTAATTAAGCTGACCAAACCACTTCTGTGGTACCTGTCTGTGTGGGTGGCTCTCAAGCACAAATGTATAAGGGAAAAAATAGAAATGTTCACATTTTTGTATGACTGACATTGTAGAGTCCCTTTCGGGCCAAAATGACATGGTTGGATGCCTCACCTGAATAGCAGTTGGCCTACACATCACATCTGATCTTTTTCCTTTTCTTTTACTTGCTTTAATATTATTATTATTATTTAGATTACTGGGGATTGAACTCAGCACCTCATACATGGGAAAGAGGCGCTCAACCACTGAGCTACACCTGCTCCCTTATTATTTCTTTTTCAGAAATTTTTTAAAGGAAGAACCAGAGATTGAACCTGGGACCTCATACATGGGAGGCAGGTGCTCAACCACCGAGCTACATCTGCTCCCCTCTTTTACTTGCTTTAATGTGGAATTCAGCATGTGACACAGTTGGGTCCTTTCAGAAAACCATAAAATTACTGAGTTTCTCCAAGAGTTTCCTTTTAAAATGCCTGCACTCTTGTAGCACTGGCATTAAACAACAAACTAAATCTTAAGAATCTATTATACAAAAATAACTAAAGAAATTTCCACAGACACATGGATTGTTGGCAATTTCCACAGACCTGCGGCCTATGACAAGCAAGAATCACATCCCAAATATCAGGCAGCCTGTGAAAAGCTGGAGTCAAACTGCCGCTCCTCGATTGTTTTCTACCCAGAAAATCAGAAAATCAATTTTATAATCCTGAGTGTTCCAAGACAAACTCTAAAATTAATCCCAAAGATCTGAACCTGGATTAAACAAGGCAGCAGGTGAAAAGGCCCTGGGTAAAAGGGCTTATGCTAAGTGAGTCATGTCCTCTTTCCAAGTATTAACCAATTATTTTCAAAAAGGCAAATTTTGTAGTGGCCAGCGTGCCATAATTATTTTTCTTTTCTAAACTAAACGATGGGAAGCGGCTGTGGCTCAATCAGTAGGGCTCCCGTTTACCATATGGGAGGCCCGGGTTCGGTTCCTGGGTCCTCCTGGTGAAGGCAAAGCCTGCCCGCACGGTGTGGTTAGCTGACCCAGCGAGCATAAGCAGCAAGGGGGGGATAAATGAATAAATAAATAAAATCTTAAAAAATAAGTAAATAAATAAATAAATAAATAAATAAATAAACTAAACGAAGTCCAATTAATGGAAATATTATGGAAAGAAAAATAACTCCTTAAACATTTTTCATGTTGCTAGGATTAATTCCCAAACCCTATGCCTATACTGGAAAGTTCCACCTTCTACCTTGTCTCCCCTTTCTTCTAAATGGAAGTCTGAACTGATTCATGAAGCTCAGGTGATGGGGCTGGTGAGTCATACACAGGCCACTTCCCACATCGGCCTGTTTAGGGATCTGAATCACCCCACTGAACCAGAGGCCCCAAAGGCAGGCCTGTGTCACCTCCAGCAGCTGGCTCGTGCCAAGCCCAGGTGAGCCCACCAGGATCTGCTGAATGATGGAGGAGCTGGGCTGCCTGCCCATATACACACAGTAAGAAAAGGCCAGATATTATTATACAATTTTTTTTTTTTCCTAAAGATTTTATTTTATTTACTTTATCCATTTTAAACTCCCCCTTCCCCATTTGCTGTTTTGTGTCCATTTGCTGGGCAATTCTCTGTGTCTGTTTCCTACCATCTCTTCTCATCCTCCTCCTCCAGTCTTCACCAGGATTCGATCCTGGAGACCTCCGATGTAGGAGAGAGGTATTCTGCTGCCTGCGCCACCTCAGCTCCTGGCTTCTGGAGCTTTCGGAGCATCTCGTTTTGTCTCTCCCGTTACGTCATCATCCTGCTGCATGGCTCCCGGCGCCCGACAGCTCAGCAGCACACAAGAGCCTGGCAGCCCATGCGCCTTCTATATATATATTTTTTATTTTACTGGGAGGTCCCGGGGATCGAACCCAGGTCCCTCCATATGGCAGACGGACGCCCAACCATTTGAGCCACATCCGCCCCCATTATACAATTTAAATAGGTGAATTGCATGGCATGTGTATTATAGCTCAATAAAGCTGTTTTTTTTTTTTTTTTTTTTTTTAAAAAAAAGGCCAGATACCCAGGAATTAGAGATGGGAGAACCCCAAAATTCTAACTATTAAAATATTTATTATTATTTTCATAATAAAGTGTTGGGGGGGGGAAACTAGATTCTTACAAAAATAAGACCTTAAATCAGTCATAAAATTTAAGAAAAACGAAAGGCACTAAAAAGGACACAATTTTAAAATTCAAAGTGCATCCACTCACAGACCCTCTTTGACTTGGCCTATGGGGAGGTCCAGCCTGGGTTCCCAACCCCACATACTCAGGCACCCAGGAGTAGCTTCAGAATCAACAAGGATGAGAGTGACAGCATGAGAGGAGTGGGTAGGGCTCTCTGTGGAGCCTGCAGAAACCCATCAAATTTAAGGGAGACACATTGTCCATATTCCCATTTTAAACATTGAGTCTAACGCCCATTCCTTGGAGATTTACCTTGAGGACGACTGAAAAGTCAACATCTTTGGTTTCCTTCAGGCCAAGAGGAATCAGAGGGATCGGGAATGCTTCCCTATAGTGAACAAAAAAATGGTTTAGGAACAGCCCCCCAGCCCAGCCACTTTGCACCCTCCCCTAGCCCATCTCAGCCCCACCTCCCCCCCGCCCTTCTTACACCTTTTCTACACACTTAGCAGACAGGCTCCTTTTCCATAAAGACAACTCTGGTCATGCTCTTCCCTCTGCTCTAAAACTGAACATGGCTCCCTATGACTTCTGGCCCACCTACCCTAACACACAAGGTCTTCTACAACTGCAGCCCCAATTTACCCCTCAGATTTCAACCCTGCCTTCAGTACTGTGCTGAGAGTTGCTGTACGTCAGGGTCTGTACCTGCTGCTTTCCTACCTGGATTCACTGCTTGCCTTGCAGCATTTATCAGCCCCCCAAATCCTCTCCTCCTCCTTCTCTCCTCAAGGCAATGGGTCCCGCCTCTCCTGCAGCCCTCACCCTCCAGGTCTCCACACACACAGTCTGAGCTCTCCAAGGCACATTAATCTAAAAGTCCAATCACCTGCACAGCAAACACCTGGAGGGCAGTGGCCCCATCTGACCCCCTAAGAGCATCCAGCTTCCAGCATGGGGTCAGGCCTCGGTCTGCCACCTTCCCTCCACCTCCTCCTCCACCCACTGACCACTCAGTAACCCCACAGGTCGCCCCAGCCCTACATTCTTAGGGGCGGGTCAACAGGAAGAGAAATGGGCTCAGACCATATTTTGCAAACAGGGATTTAGCTCCCTGACCTGTAACAGGAGCCCTTCTGGGCTGCTCAGCCCAGCCCGGGAGAAGGCCAGGAATGTCGGGCAGGGTGAGTGGACAATGAGGCTGTAAGCCGAAACTGTCTCTGTGGCAGGGAGAAAACAATGGGGTTGTGCTCAAAGCAGGTGAGACCCAACTGGGAGCGTGGCTGCCCCAAGCCAGCAGCAAAGGAACCCTGGTGGAAGGACATGGGGACGGCCATGCCTCTGTCCTTGGGGGGACCCCAGTGCCCACCTGGCCTCACCCCATGCAGGGGTATCCAAGCAACAAGAAGAGGCGGGGCAAGTGTCCCGGGGCATCCCCACCCCAAGGCACCTCCACCCCAATCTTGACTCTAACATAACTTTCTATGTGACCTCAGGCCTTCCTGAAATTACACTGAGGTAATTTCTACCCTGTCTTCCCCAAAGAACTGTTTATAGAAATCCAGCAGGTTAAGGAAAAACAAACTACTCTGAAAAAAAGAAGAGTGGAGAATGCAAATGCAAGGTGTCCTTCCAAATGAATCTGCACCTCTCCTCTCCCCAAGGCTCTGGCACACAGGGGTCTTCACTGCGTGTCTCTGTGGGAAACCCCCACGAGGGACTCCCCTGTTTTTCAGATTGGCAAGTGAGGAGGCAAAACAGCCCAAAAGTTTGGTCCCACTCCTCGAAGAAATTTAACCGTATGGGTGAAATGCTGCAGTTTAACTGGAAGAATCCTTTATTTTCTTGTTTTTCTGAGCAGGTGTTCAAAACTGCAGTGGGAACCCAAAGGTAAATGAGCCAAGCGCAGCCCATGTCACAAAAGGAAGAGAGGGAGGTTTCCACACACTAATGCTTTCCCTCTGGCTCTGAGCAATGCCCACCAGAGGTGCCACACCAAGGATAAGGAAGCGCATTCGAAAGGCGACTCAAACTCCTAAACGTCTTCCTTCTGTTAATCCAGGGAACTATTTTCTCTCTCTCTCTTTTTTTTAAATTGTTGAAACATGGATAAAATTTTTTAAAATTTATTTTTAAATGTCCTATGTATTCTATAACAGATCTAGAATTCAAATTTTTATTTTAAAAAATATTCACAGTCCTCTTTCATTGAGAACATGACTGAGTTGCTTATTTTATACACTTAAATTGTCTTAAGATTTGATAACAATAATTAGCTCCTGCATAGCCCAGAAATGAAAATACACAAAATAGTTTTAGGAACTTGGATATCTACTTGCTAGTACACCTACAAATCATACAAAAATAAAGTCTCTGAAAACGAAGCCAGTTCATCAAATTTTTTGCCAAGATATGAGAAGGAATACTTGATGCAAAAATAAAAACTGAAGCAGAAATAACACATTCAACTTAGTTTTCTTATACTTTAAAAAGTGCACCAGTTCTACAAATGACTATTTCTGAGCTGGAGAACTCTTTTCCCCTGAGACCCGCCCAACCTTTTGAGAGGTCTCGCTTCCCTACATTGAAAAATATGTAAATCTTCTGAAGCTTTTCCAAGTTATTCCTTCTTAAAGATGGACATTTCTTGCAGGGGTAGCTCCCCCGGGAGACTTTCTTAGTTTTCTGATCTCAGAAGGCCAAAGCCCAATATTCCACCTCCCACAAACATGCCTAAGGGATGCTTTTGAATTAAAATATTCTTTTCTCAAATATTTAAAGGGTTACATTTTTGAAGTATCTCGGTTGCACCATCTCAGAGAACTCACACGGGTCCCACTATCTTTGATGTAAAAGGTCCCGTGTCAAGGCGGAATGACACAGAGTCAAAGCTCTACGTGTGGTGGTGAGGCCGTGAGGAGGGCGCGGAGGGCGAGCAAAGCGGAAAGAAGGAAGAGCAAGTCAGCCCCCTCTGGCAGGGTGACCCTCACAGTGTAACCATAGAAGAGCTTCTAGGATATGTTCCTTGCAGAGACACCACCCCACCTGTGTAGGAGAGGCTGCCTTCCTGCCTAGACCCAGCCAGGTGGCTCTCCCATAAAACCACATCCCAAGGGGTCCCAGGACAAACACCCTTTTGTTCAACTCTCCAGGCATTTTGCAACAAACTCCGCAGGTTCTTCCCTCTAACTCTAGCAGCCTGCTCAACCTCAGCCTGGTAATTCTCTCATTTCCCAGTCTGCCATGCCCCAGCCCTCTCTGTCTGGCCTGTCCGAGCACCCACCCTCGCTGCAGACATGTGCCAAGGCTCAGAAAGTATCTGGAAGAAGCAGTGCCCCACTTACTCTGTGCTCTGATAGACCCCCACCGAGATGTTGAGCCCCTCCAGCTCTTCCTTGAGGATCTGCAGGTCTGAGTTCACAAAGCTCAGCTCCAGGCGCGCCTGCTCCCGCACCCTCTGGTTTGTGGCTGCTCTGTGAAAAGAGAGGGGAGAATTGAAAACCATGGACCAGAGTGAATAGGACAAATAAAAAATGCCCTTTCATGAATTGTAACAAATGTATGGCACAAAGGCAAGGTGTTAATAATAGGGTAGGATATGGGAACTCCATTTTATGCATAATTTATCTGTAAACCTACAACTTCTCTAATAGAAAAAAAAAAAAAAAAAGGAGAGAGTAGAGGGGAAGAGAGAAATGGCCTCAGCAGAGCCTGCCAGCTGCTGAGTGAGCACACACCCACCCCCAGCCCTGCAGGGAAGCTCTGGGGGTCTGTGTGCAGATGTGAGTGCCAGAAGTGATCAGATGTTTATTAGGAATGGCACCTGCCCCATACTGAGCCATACCTACCAGCAAGTGGGTCAGTATGACATAGTCAACATCACTGCAGAACTGCCAGGGATAAATGAGCAGACAATCTTGCAAAGAATTAGCCTCTGGAAGAGAAATGAGGACTGCTTTTGGTCACCACCACCCCCCACCAAAAGACCATAAATTATTGCCTTAAAAGGAAACGGATGGAGGGGTGAGGGGAATGAGAAGTTTGTTTCGGGCAATGAAAAATTTTAGTGTTGGAAGACTGTGATAGTAGCACAACATTGTAAAAGTAATTAATGCTCCTGAATTGTACACTTGAAAAATGGTTAAAATGGAAATTTTGTGTTGTATATATGTTGCTACAATTAAAGGTTAGAAAAAAAAGGAAATGGAGCTAAAGAAAAAAAAAAAGAAAGGAAGTGGATGGGAAAATAGGATGGAAATTTCAACTCATTCTATGAGGCTAATATTACTCTAATATCAAAATCAGACAAAGACTGCAAGAAAAGGAAACAGACCAATATCCGTCATGAACATATACACAAAAACCCTCAACAAAATAATGAGCAACTTAAACTTAGCAACATATAAAAAGGATTATACCCCATGACCAAGTTGGATTTATCCTAGAAATGTGAGGTTTATCTAATATCTGAAATCAATTAGTATTATATGCCATATTAATAGAATAAAGAAAAAAGAAATTATCCCAATGGATGCAGAAAAAGCATTTGACAAAATCCAACACCCGTTTATGATAAAAATTTACCAAAAATCTAAGAATTAAAGAAAACTTCCTCAACCTAATACAGGGCAGACTTTGACTGCTTTTGCCATTTCTAATAAACACTGTACTAGAGGTTACTACCAGGCGCAATAAAGCAAATAAAGAAATTAAAGATAACTGGGTTTGAAAGGAAGAAGTAAAGTAAAATAGTCACAGATGACATGATCCTATATGTAGAAAATCCTATGGAATCCAGAAAACAACTACTAGAACTAGTAAATAAATCTAGTAAGATCACAGGACACAAGATCAATATACAAAAATCAATTATATTTCTATATACCAGGGATGAACAATCTGAAAATAAAATTAAGAAAGCAATCCATTCACAATAGCACCAAAAAGAACAAAATACTTGGGAATAAATTTAACATAAGTAGTGTAAGACATATACACTGAAAACTATAAAGCATTGCTGAAAGAGATTAAATGGAGAGACATTCCATATTTATTTGGACTGGAAGACTCACTACTGTCAAGGTGTCAATTCTCTCCAATTTGTTGACATATAGACTCAACACAATCCCAATCAAAACCCCAGTGGGGGGATGGATGTGGCTCAAATGGTTGGATGTCCGTCTGCCATATGGAGGGACCTGGGTTCGATCCCCGGGACCTCCCGGTAGAAAAAAAAAACAAAAACCCCAGTGGGAAGCGGATATGGCTCAAATGGTTGAGTGCCTGCTTCCCACAAACAAGGTCCCAGGTTCAATCCCCGGCCCTGGTACCTAAAAACCAAAACCAAAACAAAACAAAAAAAACCCAGTAAGCTTTTTAGTAGAAACTGACAAGCGTATCCTAAAATTTATATGGAAATACAAAGGACCTAGATTGGTCAAAACAATAAAAAATTTTAAAAAATTAAAAAAGTTGGAGGACTTAGGTTATCTGATTTCAAAATTTACTATGATATTAGCACAAGGACAGGCAATGGAACAGAAGAGAGTCCAGGTATAAATCCTTACATTTTTGGTCAACTGATTTTCAACAAAGGTGTAAGAATTCAATGCGTAAAGGATAGTCTTTTCAAGAAATGGTGCTGAAGCAAATGGACAGCCATATGTGTGTTTTTCAATAATAAAGCTATCATTGTAAGTATAGTGCTTTCTGTGAGTTCTCTGAGTCATACTAAGAAATCATTGAACCCAAGGTGGCGGTTGGAACCTCTGAATTTGTAGCCAATTGGTCAGAAGTGTGGGTGGCCTGGGCCCCCGAAACTTGTGACTGGTGCCTAAAGGACAATCCTACAGAGGATGGCCCTGAACCTGTGGGGTCTGGCCTTCCTCTGTAGTCACAGTCAGAATTGAATTGAATGGAGTCACTGCAGTGTTTGCAGCTGGTGCCAGAAGCTGGAAGTTGACAAAGTTTTTGTAAACTTTTATAACATCCATTGTCAAAAAAATATGAACCTTGGGAGCAGATGTGGCTCAAGCAGTTGAACGCCCACCTCCCACACGGGAGGTCCCAGGTTCAGTGAGCAGACAGTAAGTGCAAACAAGGAGCAAAAACAATGAGCAAAAAACAATGAGCAAACAGACAAGGGAGCCAATGGGGGGAGGGGGGGTTACAAAAACAATAACAACAACAAAAAATACCTTGACCTAAATCTCACACCATATTCAAAAATGAACTCAAAATGGATCATGGACTTAAGTGCAAAATGCAAAACTATAACTCTTTTAGGAAAAAACAGGAGAGAATCTTCAGAACCTAGGAATAGGTGAAAACTTTTTAGATCTGACACCAAAATCACATAAAGGAAAAATTTATATATTGATCTTATCAAAATTAAGAAGTTTTGCTCAGGGGGTCGGATGAAGCTCAACTGGTTGGGCACCCGTCTCCCATATGGAAGGACCCGGGTTCGATCCCCGGGACCTCCCAGTTAAAAAAAAAAAAAAAAAAAAAAAAAAAGTTTTGCTCTGCCAAAGGCAATTAAGTGGATGAAAAGACAAGCTATAGGCTGGAAGAAAATATTTGCAAATCACATGACAAAGGAGTTGTATCTAGAATATGTAAAGAACTCTCAAAACTCAATAGTAAAACAACTTGAAAGTGGTTAAATTGGGAACTGTATGTCATATATGTTACCACAATAAACAAATTTTTAATCCAATTAGAAAATGGGCAAAAGGCACGAACAGATATTTCACTGGAGAATACACAGACGGCAAACAAGTACATGAAAAGGCCAACCCAGTTAACCACAAGGATGCAAGTTAAAAGCACAGTGAGATGTTGTATGTTACCACAATAAAAGGCTGTATAACACAGAGAATGAACCCTAATGTAAACTAGGGACTTTAGTTAATAATATAATTATAATATTAGTTCATCAATTGTAACAAATGTACCACACTAATGCAAAATATTAAAGATATGGAAAACTATGTGAGGGGTGGCATATGGGAACTCAATGCTTTCTGCATGCTTTTTCTGTAAACATACAATTGACCTAAAAAATAAAAATGAGCAGATGTGGCTCAAGCAGTTGAGCCACATGGGAAGTCCCAGGTTCGGTTCCCAGTGCTTCCTTAAAAACAACAACAAAAAAAGCAAACAACAAGCAAACATACAAACAAAAAACAACTCAGGGGGCCGGTGTAACTCAGTGGTTGAGCGCCAGCTTCCCACATGTGGGGGCCAGGGTCCAAACCCTGGCCCCAGTACCTCAAAACAAACAAACAAACAAAACAGCGAAACACTAGTATTGGTTAATGCAAACAAACAAACAAAAAGGTATGCTACACACCTATCAGAAGGACTAGAATAAAAAATAGTGATAATACCAAATGCAGGCAAAGATGACAAACTGATCATTGGTACATTGCTGACAGGATATCGTAAAATGGTACAGCTTCTCTGGAAGACAGTTGGGCAGTTTCTTATAGAACTAAACCTATCACATGACCCAGCAATTGCACCCCTGGGCATTTATCCCAGAGGAATGAAGATTTGTGTTCATACAAAAGCATGTGTGTGAATGTCCATAGCGCTTTACTTGTAACAGCCTCAAACTGGAAACAGCCCAAATGTCCTTCAACGGGTAAATGGTTAAAATAACTGTGGTACCCTATGCCACGGAAAACTGCTGCAGCAAGAAAAAGGAATAAACTACTGATACAATCCACATCTAGGATGGATCTCAAGGGAATTACGTGAGCGAGAAAAGCCAATCTCAAGAGGTAACATATTGCATGATTCCATTCATACAAATTCTCAAAATGACAAAAGTATAGAGATGGAGCACAAGCTAGCGGTTGCAGAGCTTAGGGATGAAGGCGGAGAAGGATGGGTATGGTTTTAAAGGGGTAGCATGATGGAGCCATCTGTGTTTTGACCATAGTGGATAAGCAAATCTACACACGTGATGAAACTGCAGAGAACTACACACACACACACACACACACACAACTGAATGTAAAACGGGTGGAATCTGAATAACTCTGTGGATTGCACTAATGCCAATTTACTGTTTTTCATATTATTGCTATATTATGCCAGAAATTGCCATTAGGGGACACTGGGTGACAGGTACACGGCCCTCCCTGTCAATTATTTTGCAACTTCCTGTGAATCTGTAAGTATTTCAAAGCAAGAAGTTTTTTAAAAAATGATACTAAATGAGAGAAGTCAGATGCCACAACTACATAAGGAATGGATGGTAGCAATGGCAGCATGATATTGTCAGTGTAATGAACACCACTGAGTTATATATCTGAATGTGGTTAAAGGGGGAAATTTTTGCTTGTATATATGTTATTTTTTTTTAAAAAAAAAGAACTCATATCATTTCATTTATATGAAATGTCCAGAAAAGGCAAATTTATAGAGACAGAGAGCAGATCAGTGGCTGCCAGCATTGGGGGTTGGAGCAAGGATTAACAGCAGACAGGCACGAGAGAAATTTGGGGTGATGTAAATGTGCTAAAACTTGATTGTGGTGATGGTTGTACAACTCTATACATTTACTAAAAGTCATTGATTTTTTTTATTAAGATATGATCTCTGGCGGCCAACAAATTTGGGAAACACTGAACCTAACAAAGTGAAACACTGAACTGAACAAAGTGAAACTGGGATTTTTATGGCAGGCCTTTCTCAGAGCCTTTAATATGCCAGCATACATGAAGCAGGTGTAGCTCAGTGGATCCTCCTAAAAAAAATTATAAATAAATATGCCAGTGTTTATTCTGAGTATCCAAAAAGGGAATACAATGTAGCTGATTTAACTTGATTGCCCACAGAAGCATTTTGCTGAGTACCCTAAGCACCTAATGTTCCAAGTTATATATTATTCTGCTTTGGGGGCAGATGTGGCTCAAATGGTTGGGCGTCCGTCTGCCATATGGAGGGACCTGGGTTCGATCCCCGGGACCTCCTGGTAAAATAAAAAATATATATATAGAAGGCACATGGGCTGCCAGGCTCTGTGTGCCAGTGAGCCACCAGGCCCCGGGAGCCATGCAGCAAGATGATGACGTAACAGGAGAGATACAAGACGAGATGCTCTGAAAGCTCTGGAAGCCAGGAGCCGAGGTGGCGCAGGCAGCAAAATACCTGTCTCCTACATCGGAGGTCTCCAGGATCGAATCCTGGTTAAGACTGGAGGAGAAGGATGAGAAGAGATGGCAGGAAACAGACACAGAGAATTGCCCAGTGAATGGACACAAAACAGCAAATGGGGAAGGGGGGGAGGTTAAAATGGATAAAGTAAATAAATCTTTAAAAAAAATATAAAAATAAATAAAAAAAAGAAAACGGGGCACTCAAGTGAGGCCTGTAAAAGCCAGAAAGAATTTAGTGAGTTAGAAGGGGCTCTATTTGGCCTTTAGATATGAGTTGGAAAGTACCAGATGTAGAAAAGTGAACAGAGAATAGTGCCTAGCCCATGACACTTGATAAATGTATTCATACTTTTCATATATGCAAATATATTCCTTTGAAAATTACTACTGACTTCTAAACATCAAGTGCCCAGACCAAGATCTCCAATCATAAAGTTCTATCAATTATTTTTTCTTTACAAAGTCTCTAATATTGATTTCTCCCTTTAAATCACCACTTATGGTTTGTTTTTCATTAAAATTGCATCTTAAAAAGTCATTGAAAGAAAGAGAAATAAACAAAAGAACACAGATTAAAAAATAAGAAAAAAACAAGAAAAAAAAAAGTAATTGGATTTTATGGTATGTAAGTTATGCCCTAATAGAACTATTTTAAAAAATCAAGGAAAAATTGTTGGGGAGGGGGGAGTGCGCTGCAGGTAAATGAAAACACACATTTAGGTTAAAGGGGGGAGACCTACAAGAGCAAAGGAGGAGCTTTCCCAGTAGCAGGGTTTCCCTGGGGGTAGGCAGTAAGGGGAGAACACCCCCAATATACTTTATAGTTCCCCCACTGTTTGCACAGATGACTTCTGTCATTTAGAAATGTTTAAAATGGATTGATTTGCGGCCATTGCAAAATACAGACTCAGTATTTTCAGTGAATATTTTGAATGAGGCAAGACTGCAGACTCACGAGTAAAGGTTCCCAAGGGAAGCAAAGTGGTGTCTTCATCTATATTTTCAAGCGGAGGCTTTGATGCCTGCTCAAGGGCCTTCCAGATGCTTGCTCCTTTTAGATCAGGCAGCACCACACAAATCACAGTGACAATGAACATCAGCACTGAGCTCTGCCTGAAGCATCCCATCAAATCCTCAGCTCATCCCTTAAGTGGGTACTAGAATCATCTTCATTTCAGAAAAGGTGTATCAGCCAAAGTCTCCAAGCAGCCAGTGAGACTGTATCTGACCAGGGACCCATCCTTGGCTGACGCAAATCCAGCCACCTGTCATCTGCTCGACGTGGTCACCACCCATCCACCTTGACTCTGGAGCACAGGTGCTAAATCTCTTCCTCTACAGACTGGGGGTTTCCCCAACCCTGCCAGATATTTGGGCCCATCAGTCTCTCTCCATTCCCTTTCTATTTATTCTTCCCTTCCCTCCATTTCTCCACCTTCCTTCACTGAACTCCTTTTCCTTAATCAACAAACAAGCCTATGCATTCCCTCCCTACAAAAGATAAGCTGGGCCTTGAATGCACATATGATGGCACATGCCCTCTTACTGCTCAATAGGCTATCACAGGGAAAATGGATGTGGCTCAAATGATTGGGCTCCCATCTTCCATATAGGAGGTCCAGGGTTCAATTCCCGGGGCCTCCTGGTGAAAGGCAAGCTGGCCCGCACAGTGAGCTAGCACGAGCAGAGAGCTGGCCCACACTGCGTGCTGGCCCGCATGGAGAGCTGGCGCAGCAAGATGATGAAACACTATGAACCAAATATATTGTGTAATATATTGTTTGATTCACACACAAAAAAACAAAACAAAAAAAAAAAAACAACAAAAAAACTTACATATATCCATTACATTTAATTGAGAAATGTATATATTTATTCATCTGTGTTTACTTTTTAGTTTTTAATTGCTTATGTTTTCAATTATTAAATGTACAAAATAAAGTTAAAAAAAAAATAAATAATATATATAAAAAAAAGATGATGCAACAAAAAGAGACATAGAGGAGAGACAATAAGAGACACAGAAGACCAGGGAGCTGAGGTGGTGCAAGAGATTGAGTGCCTCTCTCCCACTCTGGAAGGTCCCAGGATCGGTTCCTGGTACCGCCTAAAGAGAAGACAAGTAGACACAGAAGAACACACAGAGAGCAGACAGCGACCACAAAACAACGGGCGGCGGGGGGGGGCGGGATTAATATGCCAGCATACATGGAGCAAGTGTAGCTCAGTGGTTGAGCTCCTGCTTTGCATGCGTGAGGTCTTAAAAAAAGTCTTCATTAAAAAAAAGGCGGGAAGCAGCTGTGGCTCAATCAGTAGGGCTCCCGTTTACCATATGGGAGGCCCCGGGTTCGGTTCCCGGGGCCTCCTGGTGAGGGCAAGCCCGCCCACGCGGCGTGGTTGGCTGACCCGGCGAGCACAGGCAGCAAGGGGGGGATAAATGAATAAATAAATAAAATCTTTAAAAAAATAAAAAATAAAAAATAAAAAAATAAAAATAAAAAAAAAGGCTATCACAGAGGTACCTCTGGGCTCCTCGGCCTGGCAATGAGGCATTGGCAGCTCAGCTTGATGAACATCATTGGGTTTTGTTTTTTGGTTTGCTTTTTGGCTGTCACCACCAGTAAGAAATATATCTTAGGGAGCGGATGTAGCTCAAGTGGTTGTGCACCTGCTTCCCATGTATGAGGTCCTGGGCTCAATCCCCGGTACCTCCTAAAAAAACAAAACAAAACAAAAAACCACATATCTTATATCACAACAACACACACATGAGGAAACAAGTCTCACCAAACTATACATCACGTCATGTTCTACAATATATTCTATTCTACTCTAATATACTTGTTTAAAAAAAGTGCTGCTTGCAACCCACTGAAGTGATTTCATTACACACCACCAGTCACAATCTGTAGTTTATAAAAACCTGTACTGCAGAGATGTTACTGAGAAAATGACTGATTCACAAGGATCCAGGGGAGAAAATTCTCAGGCATTGATATTGGGAACAAATTCACTTCTCCTTAGCAACTGGTTTCCTTTTGGCTAATGGATATAAATGTGTTCCAGATCACATTGCTTTCTTCATAATGGCTGCCAGGAAGCTCAGAGAAAAACTGCAGCCCACGTCTAAAAAGTATATAGGACCTTGTGGCATGTACCAGCCTTACCTCCAGCTAAATCTCTCTCTTATTCTTATCTCTCCTGTCATCGATTCCTCATTCACTCATGTTTCAAACTTACATATTATAGAATATGTTGAGGTGCTCAAATCCACTTTGGAATGGGGCAAAATAAACAATTACAACTCCTGGAGAAAAAGACTTTTGCCTTGCATTCCTCCTGGAACTAGGCATAGTCCCTTCCACATGGAAGGCGCTCAACAAATTTCAGATGATAGAAGAAATGGAAGAGTGCAGACTACTCTCTATGGGCAGCAGCAGCCCACGCTGAGATTGTTATGTTTATGTCTAACATAAACATAACAATTTAGCCCGTGAGCTCCTCTACCCAATACTTGAAGAGCTTCCAAATAATGCCAACTGTTGGTTTTTCCAACTCAACAGAATGATCTACCACATCTTCTCCTGTCCTGGTTTGACAACAGTTCAAGTCTTAGGATTTGCCTCTAATCAATGAGCTGCTCTGGGTGTGGACCTCTTTGTGTGGGTTACTCTGGAAAAGGTTGGTGGTCAGGCAGGGCCTTGAGGTTGGTTTCTACAAGGCTGACCTTTGGGTTCAAAAATGATTCAGAAGTCAGCCCTAGAGTTTGAACTGTAATGATTTTTCACAGACTCATTGGTAGAGGGAGAGGAGCCTTCCAGAATAAGGCATGGCAATTTAAGATAATGGGTGTGTTCCAGCTCCACCTGTGCCCAGGCTGGGGCCATGGCCTGGGGCAATGGACAAGAAAGAATAGAAAAGTTGGCCCAAATTAGGGATTAAGACCAGAGCCTGGCCTTGGCAATACTGGTGCCCTACACCTGGGCTCCTTTCCCGAAGAAAGTAAATCACCTCTATGGGTCTTTCAGGAAGGCCGCGGCCTTTCTTGGCTTTCGCTTGGGTGCACACCTCCTCCAAGGCCCCTGTGGTCTGGAAACTGATGTTACAGACACAGAGGCCTTGGCCAACCTGAGGCAGAAGGGCATTTCAGCCCTTTAATGCCAGAGGCTCCCTACCCAGGTTCTCCAACCGCCCCTGGCCTGGACACAAGGGAAGACCCAATCCCTTGGGTCTTTCCCAAAGAACACAAGTGCACTGCAAAGGTTAAGAATATGGGAGCAGATTTGGCTCAAGCAATTGAGCACCTGCTTCCCACATGGGAGATCCTAGGTTCAGTTCCCGGCGGCTCCTGAAAAATCAAGAACAAACAATAAGCAAAACAAATGAAAAAGCCAACTCAGGAAGCCAATGTGGCTTAGTGGTTGAGAACCAGGTTCCCACATACAAGGGTCCTGGGTTCAATCCTGGCCCCCAGTACCTCCAAAAAAAAAAAAAAAAAGAATGCAAAAGTGTCCCACATACTTTCTAAGAGTGACCAACCCACCAGGTGTGAACAAGGGAAATAAAGTCACTACTCCCCGCAGATACTGACCACATCCATACATGTTTGCCCTTCTGAGACCTTTTTCCCCCCACTATATTCTGAGACCTTTTGCACCAAGAGAAGTACCTATGTAGTGACAGCTGCTCCACCATAAGCCCCAAGTAAGTGTCTTTATCTTGAAGCTGCATGTGAATTTTGCACTTGGACCTATATGTCCCACTTATATTAGTAGACATTTTTTTTCTCTCAAATCTTTTAGTAAAACTGTCCCTCTGGAAACAGGCACCACTACTGAGCAGCTTTGGCAGCCTGCAAGCTTTATTGGAATAGCTTGGCCTTAATCCATCTGACCCCAAATCCTGCTCTGCCAGGAACTCAGGGAAGGTGGAGTAAGTTCCATTCGTGCCCTTGTGTGGCCACTGGGCAGTGGCAGCAGGCCAGCCAGTCTTGGGGACACCTGCTCCCAGCCCATCTCTCGTTGCTAGAAGGCAGGCCTTGGAGTTGGTGCCAGCACCAAAGGTCATGAAGGGCTCACACACCCCACTGTACCGACAGGCACCAGCCCCCCTCAGAAGTGACAATGTGAGCAGTCATTAACCTAAGTCACTCTCATTACAGACCAGGCTCCCACAGGTCACCTCTGGCCCAGAGCTTGTGGCTCTTGCTCTCTGGCATTCAGGGTATTGGGGTGTTTTTGGGTTTTTTTCTTCTTTTCCCCTTAAATGAGTTGCCCATATTAACAACTCAATGTTCAAAAGATGTTTTTTTGTTGAAGTCAGACCTCCAACTTCTCCTGTAAAAGAAAAAAAAAAAAAAAAGACAAAGAAGATCTGGCAACCCTGGGCCCACTCTCCACGGGGGCAAATCACAGTTGCCCACTCCAGAGAGGGCACATGGTCTGTACTTCACCACAGACCCCACCACTCCCTATTGCCACAAAGCACTGATCCCAACGCCTTCCCTCTTTCATGCCTGCCTGACCCCCATAAGCCTCACTGTGGATTCCCAGTACAGAAAAGGAACCAGAAGCCGAACGAGGTTAAATGGCCTGCCCTAGGTCACACAACTAGTTCGTTCAAACTGAACAATGTGACAACTTGTTTTAAATTTCACAAAGACCATCTTGGTTTCAGAAAAACGTCTTCACATTTCTACCCCAGCTTTTCTCAAGGGAGGAAAGAGAGTAGGGAGAAGAGAGAAAGCTGTTCTTGCCTATCCTGAAAAAGCACATTTAAAATACCTGATATCTTCCCAATCAAACTCTAGGAAATTCAGACTCCCAGCTGATATGGATCGGAGACAGAGAAGACCTTGAAAGGGGACAAAAGCCAGGTCTTCACAATGCCTGCCCAGCTGCAACGCCCGCTTGCCTACACGAGCAAGGGCTACTCCAAACGCTACTTCATTTTTTGAGACATTTTCCCACACTTACCCCATCCTCCCCCTTCCAAATACTCTACCTTTGACCTGCAACTGCAGGACACCTGGGAGCCTGAAGACAGGCAAACAGACAGGACAGCAGGGCCTAGTTTACAACTGAAACTACCCCTTGCCCACAGGGACAGCGACCTCATCAGCCACCCAGGAACACCGCAAGGCCAGACATAGGCTTGGCGAAATGCCCTATTTGTTTTTGGGAAACCGTTGGTGCCGGTTGAGTCAGATTAATAAATACCTTTAGGGTTTCCTCTGACAACAGTCTCCAGAATGGCACTTTGAACGTTTAGGTCACTGCGAGAATCATTAACCCCACCGCACCCCCACCCCTGCCAGCTCAACCACCCTCGGACTTGACAATGAGCAGGAGCCACACTTGGGCGTCAGGTTGTTTGCAGGTATCATTAAAGAGCAAGGCAGACAAAACCGCCCCAGTTCTGCCATTGAAACTCCAAGTCCCCTGCCAAGAAAGTCCTTCCTCTCTAAGGCTGCACCACCCCCATGTCACACTCAATCCAATTTCCCTCTTTTATTGTCCTCCTAGAAAATATCACTTCCTGACATGATCTGAATTGTTTCCTTGAGTATCTCCAACCAGGAGAATTTGTTTTCTCAAGATAGACCAGTGGAGTTTAATATAGCAGAGTATATAAAGTTCATTGGTAAGGTTTCAGGTTCCACGATGCAACTCATTTCAGAAACTACCATTTGTCCAATTTTGGTGACAAGTCAGAGAAGAATATCCATAATTATCTGAAAGGCTATTAAAATTCTCCTACTTTTTCTAGCTACAAATCTGTATGAAGGCAGATTTTCTTCATCCACTACAACCAAATCAATATAACACAACAGACTGAACACAGAAGCAGTATCAGAATTCAGTTGTCTCCTATCAAACCAGACATTAAAGAGATTTGCAAAATGATAAAGCAACACTACTCTTCTCTCCACATTTTTTTTTGTTGTTATTGTTGTTTTGGAAAATATGTTTTCCTTTATAGACCACCCATGAGGAAATTTTTTTAATTAAAATTTTTTTTTATTTTCAAAGAAGCTTTAGATTACATAAATGTTACAATAAAAAAAATAGGGGATTCCCATATGCCCCACCGCCTCCCCTTCCCCCACTTTCCCACATTAACAGCATCCTTCATCAGTACCCATGAGAAATTAAGCAGGACCTTGTCTGAATTACTTGCAGCCTGGTTCCCTGCACTTCAAACATTGTCTGCCACTTACAAGGTGCTCAACAAATGCATTTCTTGCAGGTGGGGGAGGGGTGAACAGGCAAGTCAATTACAGCCTACTCCTGGGGAGCTCATGGCATCAAGACAGCCCACCAGACCCTGGGCTGCAGAGCTGGACTGTCAAAGTGTCAACCAGAACCTGCGGCTACAAAACACAATGCAGGCGAGTGTGCTGCGACCTTCCCAGAACCCCAAGTCCAGCACGTGGCAGCACTCCCCAAATGACAGGGCCACCATGCTGAGCAGTGTTAGCCAAATCCAGGCCCTGCCTCGCCTGGAGAAATGGACACTTTCAGACATTTGAAAAGCTAACATGCTACAAAATTCTCCCAGTCTCCTCCAGTAACAATTTCCCTTTCACCCAGTGACAAAAGTCACTGGAGAAGAGGTTCCCACACAGTCCCTGCCCACCCCCAAAGGACCTCATGGCCCCTGCCATTCCTCGAATAACAAAACCAGCACAGGCACGGCAGTGTTATTCTTGACCAGGCAAGGCAGGTTCAGGTTGGTACTTAGGCAGCACTTCACAATAAAAATGAATCATGCACTATGTGAAAGAACATGCGAACACCGGTGGGAGTGAAATGAAATGTAAGGGTCACCTCCACCCCCTACTCCTTCTCTTGCTCCCATAAGCCAACTCTACTACAGCTTTCTTTCTCTTTCTTTGTACCATTTGGAAAACATCTGCACATATACAAAAGCAGAGGTGCCTAAGCTTTAAACACTACACAGCATATCCTGCCTATGCCTTCTTTTTCCCACTTAATATCTTAGAGATCTTTCCTAAGGACCAAATAGAGACCTACTCAGAAATGAATGTGCCCCAAGTTCAAGGCCAGAAACCCTCCTCCTGTCTTTACTGAGAACTCCGTGTGCTGATCACACCGCCTTTGCATGTCTGTAACCACCGGGGCCTGGGAGTGCTGGAGCCTTGTGGCTCTTTCACAAACTCTGGATTTGGTATATTTGTTTTCCCCAATAACCTCCCGAGCAGCCTGACCCATTGGGAACACCCACCATCAATTTCCTGCAGCATCTGGCACCCATCCCTGGAATCCCTGAAAGGCCCAGTGTGGTGGATTGAAGCTGTATGTACCCCAGAAAACCATCTTTTTAAATCTAATCCATTCCTGTGGGTGTAAACCTGTTCTAAGTTGGACCTTTTGATGAGGCCCACCTCAATCAGGATAGGTCTTAATCCTATTACTTGAGTTGTATAAAAGAGAGAGAAAGCCGCAGGAAGCAAGAGGCTGAAACAGAACCTGGAAGAGAAGGAAGAGCCCAGGAGACACCACCACCTGCCCAGCCATGTGGTAGAGGAATCAAGGATCGCCGGCAGCCAGTCTGTGGGAAGAAAGCATTGCCTTGATGATGCCTTGACTTGGACATTTTCCAGGCCTCAAAACTGTTAAGCTAATAAATCCCCATTAAGCCAACCCATTTCATGGCCTTTGCTGGAGCAGCCTAGGAATCTAAAGTACCTGGAAAGCCTCAAGGGGATCACAGCTGTGAGCAAGCAGACCCAGGCGCCTTCCCTGCCAACAGGCAGGGGAGTTATCCCAGGAACTGAAGGAAGAAGAAACTCAGCACGCCTTGTACACAGGAGGAAGGCAGGTTATGATGTCTTTTACTGCAATTAACTGGGGGGGGGAGGAAGGGGCCGTTATAGCTGCTAGGACACGAGTAAGGCTTCCCTGGTTCTATGCTTGATAAGTAGCTATTTTACCACCAGCGCATAATGATAAGTGCTCCACGAACCAAGGGCTGTCCCCTCACATTGGAAAGGTAGACACTAGCAATAAAAAGTCTTCATTGTCTCCTTCCTACCTTCCTGTCCTTTATGGAGGCAACAAACATTTATCCAGACCAGGCACAGTGCTAGGCAGGGGAAAAAAAAATCAAATCCTGCAAAAAGCAGAGTAAACATACATGAAAGTAGGTGGTGGTTTCTTGGACCTCACACCCAAAGCACGTGCAACAAAAGAAAAATTAGATAAATGGGACTTCATCAAAATTAAACACAGGACATTGTCAGAAGGGTGAAAAGGCAGCCAACTCAATGGGAAAAAATATTTGGAAATCACGTATCTGATAAGGGTTTAATATCCAGGATATATAAAGAGATGTTACAATTCAACAATAAAAAGACAAACGACCCAATTAAAAAATGGGCCAAAGACTTGAATAGACATTTCTCCAAAGAAGAAATACAAATGGCAAAAAAACACAGGAAGAAATGCTCAGCATCACTCATGATTAGGGAAATGCAATCAAAACTACAATGAGATATCATTTCACACCTATCAGAATGGCCACTATTAAAAAGACAGAGAACTACAAGTGTTGGAGAGGATGTGGAGAGATAGGAACACTTCTTCACTGTTGGTGGGAATGCAGGATGGTACAACCACTCACTATGGAGGACTGTTTGGCAGTTCCTAAAGAAGTTGAATATAGACTTGCCATGTGACCCTGCAATACCACTACTGGGTATCTACCCAGAAGAACTGAGAGCAGTGACACGAACAGACATCTGCACACCGATGTTCATAGCCACATTATTCACCATTGCCAAAAGTTGGAAACAACCCAGGTGTCCATCAACAGATGAATGGATAAATAAACTGTGGCCTGTTCACACGATGGAATATTATGCAGCTATAAGAAGAAATGAAGTCATAAAGCATATAACAACATGGATGAACCTGGAGGACATTATGTTGAGTGAAGCAAGCCAGACACAAAAGGACAAATACTGTATGAATGCATTACTATGAACCAAATATATTGTGTAATATATTGTTTGATTAAAAAAAAAAAAAAATTTACATGTATCCATTGCATTTAATTGAGAAATGTATATATTTATTCATCTGTGTTTACTTTTTAGTTTTTAATTGTTTATGTTTTCAATTACTAAATGTACAAAATAAAGTTAAAAAAAAAAATTAGGGAAGCGGCTGTGGCTCAATCAGTGGGGCTCCCGTTTACCATATGGGAGGCCCTGGGTTCGGTTCCCGGGGCCTCCTGGTGAGGGCAGGCCCGCCCGCATGGCGTGGTTGGCTGACCCAGCGAGCACGGGCAGCAAGGGGGGGATAAATGAATAAATAAATAAAATCTTTAAAAAAAAAAAAAAAAAAAATTAACTGTAAAAAAAAAAAAAAAAAAACATACATGAAGACAGTAACTGGACTTCCAGTCAAGGCAGCTGATTAAATCAAGGCCAGTCACCCTGCTGTCCCCCTCCCCTGCCCAAACATCCAAACAGCTGAGTAAAATATGTTTTTCTTTTAACATAACAAAGCTCTAGGCAGGAAAGAGCCTGCTCTAGGCCCTGGAAGCCAGGCAGGTCTAGGAGTTTAGGAGAGACTGGGCTCGCAGCTAAGGCATAGAGCCAGAAGACACCTACTTCAGAAGGTTTTCCGCTCCTGTCCGCATCCGCACGGCTTTCAGGATCTGCTGATTCAAGGCAGCCCTTTGATTCTGCAGTTTGCTCCTGCCAGTTTGCGCAAGGGGGTTACAACCCTAAGGGGAAAAAGAGAGATGCCCTTTCAGAGGTCAGCCATTCTAAAGATGATGATAAGATTTAATAAAACGGAAAGTATTAACTTTAAAAAAAACTAAATCATTTCTGAAATGTTAATCTAGAAAATGCATACAATGTTGAAAAGCATAAAAAAGAAAATACAAGTCACTCAGAATAGCACAACTCCAGTACAGTTACTGTGAATTGGTCTCTTTCCTTCCCATCTATTTTATTTTTTTTTTTTTATTTATTTATTCATTTATCCCCCCCTTGCTGCTTGTGCTCGCCGGGTCAGCCAACCACGCCGTGCGGGCGGGCTTGCCCTCACCAGGAGGCCCCGGGAACCGAACCCGGGGCCTCCCATATGGCAAACGGGAGCCCCACTGACTGAGCCACAGCCGCTTCCCCCTTCCCATCTATTTTACACACATGTTGCTATGTTCCGTAACAGTGGCTGTCGGGGGTCCCCAAGACCACCCCCACATTTGGAGATTCACTAGAAGCAGCATATAGTTGTACTGACGGCTAAGATTTATTACAGCGGCTTGGTTAGGATGCACAGCTGGATCATTAGGGCAAAAGACACAAGCGTAGCCTGAAGCAATCCATGTGCACCTGCCCTGAGCTCTCCCCCTCCCTTGAGGGGTCACACCGAGCACACTCTTCCACCAGCAACAAAAGTGCAGCAACATGTGTACAATGTTTCTGCCCAGGAAAGCCCAGTGGAGGACTAGCACCTGAGGTTTTTCTTGGGGGCTGGTCACAGAGGCACCCTCTGCCTAGCACTTACCAAAATTCCAGAATTCCAGAAGGAATGCTGGTGTTCAGCTTAAACCACATTGTTTGTACAGTCAGTCTAGGCACAGTAAAACACCCTTATCAGTTAGGATTTGGTAGGAACACGCCAAGGGTCAAGTTCCCAGATGCCAGGCAGGGGCCAGCCTTGAAAGCAGGACAACAGCCTCAGGCCCCCCATGTTCAACCTTTGCTGCCGGGTGGCACACACAGTTCATCATGTTTTTTCACTTAATACTCTATCACAAAAATCTCCTTTATTATGAAATGTTCCTCAAAAACCTGCTTTTAATGATGGTATAACATTGCCTGTTTTTTTTTGTTTTTTTAGGATTTAACATTTCATTGTAGTTGAAAATTTAGATTCCTTATTTGCATACAAGTTTTGTGAGTATGTATGTTTTTTATTCTCTTGGGCATACCTAGGAGTGGAAGTGCAGAGTTAAACTCTATGTTTAACCATTTGAGGAATTGCCAGACTAATTTCAAAATGGCTGCACTACTTACTATCTCCACCAATAGTAAATGAGGGTTCCAATTTTTCTCCATCCTCACCAATACTTGTTACTGTCTTTTTTACTACAGCCATCCTAGTGGGTGAGAAATGGTATATCCTTGTGGTTTTTATTTGCATTTCCCCAATGTTAATGATTTTGAACATGATTTTGTGTGCTTATTGGCCATTTTGTAGATCTTCTTTGGAGAAAATCTTCTCCTTCCACAAAGATTTCTCATTTCCACTTCCCAGCAGGTCCACTTATCCCCCACAGACCCCAGACTAATTTTCCCTCTCCCACAAGTACACTTTTCCCAAGTTCAAATTGCACAGATATTTAGAATCTGAGTTTGAATGGATATTAAAGTTAATTTAATCTTCCAAACCATTAAAAGATCCCTGATTTTTTTTTAAATCAGAAAACTAATACTCTTTTTCATATATGATAGCAATATCTTTAATCATAAGCTAATTTAATATTAAAGGGCTAAAATCATTGCCAACCTCCTTCTTACCTCCTAAACTATGAAGGGATGGTTCAATTTGACTCAAAATCACATGGTTTACCAATGCTGTGTTTAATTTTACAGAGGCGCTTTAAGAGCTAATTCCTTTATGTACATTCCCCAGGCTAAGATAAGCAGCCATTCCAGCTTAAGGATAAGAACTTGTTTCTGCTCCTCTGTGCTTTTACCCACC
Source organism: Tolypeutes matacus (assembly GCA_026826555.1). NCBI lineage: Eukaryota > Metazoa > Chordata > Mammalia > Cingulata > Chlamyphoridae > Tolypeutes > Tolypeutes matacus. The sequence continues at coordinate 2,372,598 of JAKSZT010054565.1, read as the reverse complement.
TCCTGGCTGGCCCGGAATCACTACGCCCCAACAGCCCACAGATGTGGGGTCAACTTTCCAGATAAGGCACAGGAATGCTTGGGATTAGATTTGAGTGAGTAATTGGACCCAAAACTACATTACTTCTTACTGACAAAGAGGAATGCTGGGCACTGCTGGAAACCCCAGAAATGCCCATGGGGCCATTCGGAAACTTCCCTGAGCCAGGAGAGGTGAATGTAGGCAGGCCTGCCAGGAACAGTACCTGGTGTTCCCAGAGATTGTGAGGCATCCATGGGCCCCGCAAGGCTAGGGCTTCCTGTGCTGGTGGGGACCAACTGTGACCACCCATGGCTCAGTTTCCCCTGGTCTCTTCTAATAACAAGGCCCTAGTCCTGAACAGCTTCCAGAAGGAAGCCTGCCACTTGGCAGGGGGGATGCGTTCAGATGGGATGTAGGGAGCTACTCCAAGACTGGAGTGAAGATTTGTGCCAGGGATCAGGGCAGCATGGTCACACTTGCATGGCCACTTGAACGGTCCTAACCTTGAGCAGGTCACTGTCTAGAAGCCCTATGGTGAAGTGAGTCTCTCCCCTGCTCTGAGTCTGTCCGGTTCCCTTACCAGACTGAGGTCTGTGCATTTCTATCATTCGTGAAACATGGAAGGACAGTCCGATGGCCAACACCCAAGAAAAGCAAGTACCAAGTAAAACCTCAGCTTCATCACAAGCTTAGTGGGCATCTCCCATTGCCAGGCAGCCCAGGTGAGCACTGGTACAGTATCTCTGATCCCACAATTCTGAGGCTTACAGGTTAAAGTCAAGATCCTAGGGAAGTAGTTGTGGCTCAAGCATTTGGGCACCCACCTACCACATGGAGGTCCCGGGTTCAATTCCCGGTGCCTCCTAGAGAGATGAGCAAGACAGTGAGCTGACCCGATGGGTTGGCGCAATAGGCTGGCACGGTGGGCTGACGCAGCAAGATGACACAACAAGGAGACACAAAGAGGAAACACAACGAGACAACAAAGCAGGGAGTGGAAGTGGCTCAAGCAATTGAGTGCCTCTCATATGGGAGGTCCCCGGGTTCTGTTCCTGGTGCCTCCTAAAGAGAAGACAAGCAGACACAGAGAGCGCACAGTAAATGGACACAGAGAGCAGACAGCGAGCACAAACAATGGGGGAGTGGGGGGGAGAAATAAATAAAGTAAAAATAAATCTTTAAAAAAAAAAAAAGATCCCAGAGGCAGTTAAGAGTTGGAGGTAGGACTTAAGCTCATGTCCTTCCCACTGCTCTAAGATGAGCTGTGAGGCAGCCTGAGCAGTGGCAATGGGTGGAAATGTGAGGCTGCCAACCTCCCCCCACACACCCCCATGGGCTGAAGTCTGCCTGGCATCGCTCCACATGTGACCCGCATCCTACTCTCCCACCTCACAGCCTATGGCAGTCAGGCATGTTAGCACCCCCACTTCCTTTCCAAGGAGATGAACATGTGACTCACATCTGGCCAGCTGGAAAAGCAAAGGCCCTGAGCCCCAGAGATTGGTACAAGAATGAGTACCAGATGAAGGACAATCAGGTTCAACCACAGCCTTCATTTCCCCCCACTGGCCTTGGACTTACAACGACACAAGGCTGGGCAATTGCAACCACATAACCACCAGCTGGGGAGTGCCTCCCCAGAAATGGAGCCTACTCAGAGGGAGCAGAGATGAGAAACTGGGTCTTGCCAAGATCATTTGAGCCCTTGATCAACCCAGGCCTGAAGCCCTTTCTCTGGACTCCTCAGTTACAGGAGCCCATGCATTCTCTTTTGTGCCTAAACCATGTTTAAAATTGAGGTATAATGTACACATAATGGAATACACAGATTTTAAATATACAGTTGAATGAGTTTGAACAAATGTATATACCTGTGTAAACCCCACTCTAATCAAAATATAGAATATTTTCATCACCCCCAGGCAAGTGATAATCTAATTTGTATCACCAGAGATTTTTTGCCTATTGTAGAACTTCATATAAATGGAACCACAGAGTTATGTATTATTTTATGTCTGGCTTATTTTGTCCATATTTTGCCTAATATTGTGTTCTGAGATTTATCCATTGTTGTTGCATCTATCAGTGATTTGTTCCTTTTTATTACTGTGTAGAATTCCATTGCAGGGATGTACAACAGTGTATTCATCTGCCTCAGCCATTTGGGATTGGGTTTCCTGGCACCTGCAGCTGACAAAGTCCTAACTAGAATGAATTCACCTACAGTGAAAACTCTCTCCAGGCATCAACACACACCCACACTTATTTAGTGTAGAGTCAAATTGTCCATCTGGGAAACAAGTATTTAAGAACAGCATCTAGGCAAAACCTGGAGGCACTGAATTTGGAAGCAAAGAAAGGATGTTCGACCTCTTCCCGCAGAGGCCAACTCTGGAAAGGTGGAAAGATCAGGCCCCTTGGAAGGCAGAGGCTGGAGAATGAAGCAAGCTTTCCTCCCCCACGGGGACGCAGCTCCGGGCAGCGCCTGGCACCTGGCTCCAACCTCCACTGGGAAAGCAGAGGGGGCCCTTCTTCCACCCGGTCGAAGATAAAGCCCACACAAGTAGATGGGATCCAGCAAATGGTGGTCAAGGTGTGGGCTTTGGATCTTGAGGTCAGGAGTAAGACTGAGGGGGGACAGTGCAGGGCTGAGACAGCTCCTGGCCAGAGGCTTCGCAGGAGGCGTGAAGGGCAGCTTTTAGCTGTGTCTCCAGATCCTCGGCCTTCCTAAATTACGCAATCCCACACTCAACCACCAATTCTGCAAAATGGTATTGTATGTTGATGAGCTAGCCAGAAGCTGTCAACTGGAAAGCACAGAAATAGCATGTGACGGCTAGCCTTCAACATTCACATATGCCCAGTTTAACTTTCCACCATACAGCCGATCCAGTTTAACTTTCCACCATACAGCCGATTCAGGGCAGGTGGGGTGGCTGGAATATGACTTTTCGACATCTATGAAAATTAAAGCCATGAATTTGGTGCTTGCCAAGAGCCACCCCACACACACACCCCAGCCCTTCTGGGATCTCCCAGGGCAGGGGCTAGCCAGCAAGGCTTTGGCACCCTAATCCATTCACACAGGGCTGGAGCTAAAGGAATCAAGGCTTAGCCATAATCTTCAACTAGCTGGTTTCCTTCACTCAATTCTACAAATCTTTGTACACCTACTGTGTGCCAAGTGCAGTTATTTTTCAACATGCTGAGTAACAAGGCTTTTACTATACCTCCACCAAATCTTACAATCACCACAAAATTTACAATCATCCAAATTTCCATAATCACAAGTATTTCCATTTGCACACTGATGTTCAGAGTGGTATTATTCACAATTGCCAAAAGGTGGGAGCAACCCATTCGTCCATTAATGGAAAACAGATTTTAAAAATATGGTATAGGGAAGCGGCTGTGGCTCGATCAGTAGGGCTCCCGTTTACCATATGGGAGGCCCTGGGTTCGGTTCCCGGGGCCTCCTGGTGAAGGCAAGCCCGCCCACACGGCGCGGTTAGCTGACCCAGCGAGCACAAGCAGCAAGGGGGGGATAAATGAATAAATAAATAAGATCTTTAAAAAAATAAAATAAAAAATAAAAAAAAATAAATATGGTATATACACACAATGGGATAGTAGTCGTAAAAAGGAGTGAAGTTCTGATACATGCTACAACATGGGTGAACCTGAACATACCATGTTGAATGAAGAAAACCAGACATAAAAGGACAAATACTGCATGATCTCAAGTATATGAAATAATTAGAATAGGCAAATTCATAGTCAGAAATTAGAATATAGGTTACCCGGGGCAGGAATAGGGGTGAGGAATGGGGAGTTAATGCTTAATTAATTCATTAATTCTCTCTCTCTTTTTTTTTTTTTTTTATTTATTGTTTTATTTTATTTTATTTTTTTTTTTTACCGGAAGGTCCCTGGGATCGAACCCAGGTCCCTCCATATGGGAGACGGACGCCCAACCGTTTGAGCCACATCTGTCCCCCCATTAATTCTTTTTTTTTTTTAGAGAGATTTTATTTGTTTATTCATTTATCCCCCCCTTGCTGCTTGTGCTCGCTGGGTCAGCCAACCACGCCGTGCGGGCAGGCCTGCCTTCAACAGGAGGCCCCGGGAACCGAACCCGGGGCCTCCCATATGGTAAACGGGAGCCCTACTGATTGAGCCACAGCCGCTTCCCCCTATTAATTCTTAATTTCTGTTTGGGCTGTGGGAAAAATTTTGGTAATGGAAGGTGGTAATAGTAACATGATATTATTGGGAATGTAATTAACACCACTGGATTGAATATTCTACATTAAAATGGGAAATTTTAGGTTGTATGTTACCAGAATAAAATAAAATTAAAAACAAAAAACTGTACAACAGGGAAGCGGCTGTGGCTCAATCAGTGGGGCTCCCGTTTACCATATGGGAGGCCCCGGGTTCGGTTCCCGGGGCCTCCTGGTGAAGGCAGGCCCGCCCACACGGCGTGGTTGGCTGACCCGGCGAGCACAAGCAGCAAGGGGGGGATAAATGAATAAATAAATAAAATCTTTAAAAAAAAAAAAAAAACTGTACAACACAAAGAGTAAACCCTACTGTAAACAATGGACAACACAAAGAGTGAACCCTACTGTAAACAATGGTTAATAATATAACTATAATAACATTGTTTCATCAATTGTAATAAAAGGTACCACACTAATGCAAAATGTTAACAATAGGGCAAACTGGGGTAAGGAGTATATGAGAACTCAGTACTTTCTGGGTGATTTTTCTGTAAACCCTGCAAATGCTCTAATTAAAATAAAAAATTAACGTATTTCCAGATCCAGCTGATGACCCACTTATTTCAGCTGGTAGGATACACTCACCAACAGTTAACAGTCCAAAGAATGTGTGAATATGTGAGTGTGGGTGTTTCTGATTTTTAATTTGTACCCTTCTGTATTACCTTTTTGACAACATGAAACTTTTGTAATACAAATAATACTATAGATTAAGAAACTACCTCTGAAGTTGATGCATTCTATCACCTGCCCTTTCCTCTTCTTTACAATCAAATCAAAGCCTGGAATTTTCTAAGGGCATATGGCATAGTAGACTTGCCATGGGTCTGAGGGGAAAGGCCAGGACTCACATCTGTCCCTCCTGAGCTCTCTGTCCCTGGTGCTGCGGCTGGACCCCAGACCCCCAGTGATGAGGGTGCAAGCATACCTACAGTGAGATTGTGCTCTGTGGCCACCTCCAATGCAGCCTTTGTGTCACGAGACTTTGGTACCTGAGCCAGAGGAGGAAGTGGTGATTGCACAAAAGCTGATGCCCAGCAGCATCAGGTGGTGCCTTGGGATCCGTCCAAGTAGCCCCAGGAAACAAGGGACATTTACAGTCATCACGTTGACTCTCCTCTGAGTCACCCTGAAAGTCTGCTTCTGCCAGGGGACTCCTTCCGGCCAAGATCCCACAATGTGGGGAAGTATTTGTCCCAAGCCCTCTGGGCTGCTGGTGTGCACCTGTGCAGCAGGTAGACCCTTATCAAGGCCACAGTCAGCTTTTACACCTGGTTCAGACCATGTTGGGGTACACTGGGCCAGGGTGGAGGGGAAGCATCTCCAAACTTCACACCATTCCTCCTCATCCCCTCCCTGGAAAAGACTCAATCCAAAGGGAGGGAAGCGGATGTGGCTCAAGCGATTGAGCTCCCACCTACCACATGGAAGGTCCCAGGTTCAGTTCCTGGTGCCTCCTGGAGAAGACAGGCAAGACAGTGAGCGGGCACGACAGGCTGACGCAACAAGGAGACACAAAGAGGAAACACAATGAGAGACATAACAAAGCAGGGAGTGGAGGTGGCTCAAGCAATTGAGTGCCTCTTGCCCACATGGGAGGTCCCAGGTTCAGTCCCTGGTTCCTCCTAAAGAGAAGACGAGCAGACACAGAGAGCACACAGTGAATGGACAGAGAGCAGACAGCGAGCACAAACAAAGGGGGTTAGGAAGAATAAGTAACTAAAATAAATCTTAAAAAAAAAAAAAAAAAAAGATTCCAAAGGGACAACATCACTCCCAATAAAGCTGGAGCTGATGGTCCCCCACAACCCACACTGCTCCTTGGACTCAGCCCAACAAAAGGTTTCCTCACAAATGTAATATTATAAATGATGCACACAGATGTTTAATATGAAATTCCACCCCAACAAGGTTAAAAAAAAAAAAGGAATTCTTCTTTCTCTGCCAGAGGCTCCATGAAGCCCAGAGTAAACAAGGACCATAAACCAGGACACAATGAACTTTGGGGCCCTGGCCAGCCTCAAGGTTTCTGCGACCAAGAAACAACTTCTACTCCAGCTGCTGAGTAAAAACAATGGAGCTGAATTCATTTCGGGTCATTAGTGTTCCCAAAGGATAGAGGGGCAGAGATAAGAGCTGACAATGCCTTACTTTGTACTGACTCTTCTTCCACTTAGGGCTAAGATTTTCACTGAGTGTCTTTTCAACAGCCCTGAGGAAAGTCTTTCTCTAGTTTTTCTCCAGCTGGCTTCTCAGGGTTTTCCTGTGGGTTTCAGAACTGCAGCACAGGGGCAGTCCCAGAGAAAGGAGCTGCTATCAGGAGGCAGCATCCCAGAAATGTACATAACTCTGTATTTAATTATAGACCGGAATACACATTCTGCCAAGGCTGTCATTAGGATGAGCATAAAAAAGCTGTTTGGGAAAAAGCTGCATTTCCACTGGCCATTCTTTTAAGAGAGTAATTTATGGTAAAAATTGCTTTAATGAAGCCTGTTTAGTAGCTGTATAGTAGTAACCTGATGCAGCTGAGCTTCTATTAATTTAATGAGAAAGAAAAAAGAAAAATAGTAGAGGTCAGAAAAAAGAAAGTGAGAGGTAGTATTTCAATAGACCAGGAATAGTTTTGTTTTTTTAATTCAGAGACTCCCCCTCCTCCCCTCAAGCTGCCTGCCCAGGCCAAGAGGAAGGGGCCTGTACTGGGGTGCCCATGCCTGACCTGAGGCCTAGTTACGCTCTTGGGCTCTGCACAACCAAGTCCAACGTGACCCCGAGAAGACCCTGATTCCCCAGGGGACCCCACCCCCCCATCCCCACCCCCCGTCAGCAGTTGTCATGCACATTCAGAATCCTGGCCCAGCTGGAATAAGGGGACAGCTAGTTTTCATCTTGTATGCAAGCCACACAAAACACAATTGTAGCTCTGAATATGGCCCGTGGGTCCCCACTTTTTGCTCTCTGGACTAAAGCAAAGAAGCTGATTCCTTTTCAAGTATGGCCTGGGCTATCCCAATAAAACCTGAACTCCCTGCCCTGCTCGGCACCCTGGGAAATGAGGCCATCTGGGAACTGCCACAGAAGCCTTACTGAGTCAGGGCTGCGTATGTCCCAGAATGCAACAGGGGTCAGGCCCAGAGCGGTCACTCAATTAATGCTTTGGGAACAAATTGAGCAGAATGGAATTTTAAAGATGAGAAGACAGGGAGGGAAGGTTTGACAAAAAAAGGATGAAACATAAGTTTGACTTTAGTAGAAATTAACTTGGTCCTATAAGTGGGTTCAAAATCCCAAAAGTCTAAGAACAGAAGAGAGGATCCTGACTTGCGGGCAGTTGTAGGAGATTCAGGCCCCGGGATGCTCTGACTGCCTCCTCAGTCTTGGGGGTCCTCACCCTACTGCTCCCAGTTGCTCATCCTCCCAAACCCTGCAGCAGGCGTTTCCAGTCCTCACCTCCCATCTTGACTCCTGGATCCACTCCACACTTGTTCTCTTTCTTTCCTGAATCTTCAACAGCACACACGCACACATGCGCGGGCTGTCTTCAGTTTAGCTTTTTAAAGGCTTCCTCGTTCTAAAACAAGCCTGCCATACAGGGGCTTCTTTGGGAGTTGGAGGTTGTCCTGAGTACTGTTGTGGCAATGGATGTAGGCCATTTTAAATCAGCACACACCACTCAGAACTGAGTGGGAGAGAGTGTGGTCTACAGTGTGAACTGTGGTCTATGGTTGGTGGCAAGGCTCCAGGATGTGTAAGTTCATTGAGGTTGGTGGGCCACACTGTGGGAGATGTTTGTGTGGGATGTGGTGGGAGGTGTGGGAGGTGGGCAACATGGGAATCCCAGTGGGTTCCGTGTAATATTTTAGGTAATCTAAGCACCTCTTAAAATATATGTATATATATATATATAAATAACATTTTTGTAACCAAATACACATATATGCATATATATTTATATATCATTTTGCAAATGTTAGTATGTATTGTGAGAATTTTGATTTTTACCCATAATAAAAAAAAAAAAAGAAAAAAAACAAAAAAAAAAAACAAAAAAACAAGCCTGCCCTTCTTCCCTCTTCTACACCTCCCATCCCCTTCTAGCAACTACCTTCTCTGCTCTTTCCTGCCCCTCCCCCGCCACGCTGACTTTCGCCCCCCACTCTCCAGCCCCTCATTTAACAACCCCATGAAGGACCAAACCCAGCACCTCCTGGTGCTCTTCTGACTTATCAACCACACAACTCTACTAAAAAAACTTTCTTCTCAGTGTCCTTGACGCTACCACCCTCCTCGCCTGCCTCCCACCTCTCTGCCTGTCCCGCAAGTGGAGGTATTATCCCCCTCTCTCCCTCATCCACTTTTCACGCAACACCCCAATGCCTCTGCCTCCCCAGCCAGGGGGATCTCGTGGCTGTCAGGTCCGTGGAACAGAATCCTTGTGGGGGCCACCCCCTTAGATAGCCCATGGGGGCCTCAAATCCACCTGCCCCCTCACAGCTCCCCACCTGGCTCCCCCCACTCATGAGCCACGTGGCCACCCACCCCAACACCTACTGTGGAAACTAACTCTGGATCCCCCTTGGCAGTGCCATCCCCACCATAGCAGGTTTCATTAGTTCTTCCCATTCCTGCCACCCCTACCTTTGTCTAAGCCCTCATCAGGTCCCACCTCCTCACTTGGCTCCCGGCCTCCCATCTTGGAGAGGTGCAAGTAGGCGGGAAGGCTGTGTTTACACAGAGTTTTAGATTGGCTGAAAAGTCCTCAAGAGCCCATATCAGAGTCAGAAGGGCAGAGATGATGGAGGTTGCAGGGGGCTAAATCCCCCAACCCTTCCAGCCTGGACCACCAGTGCCTCCCCACCACCACCACCACCACTTGACAATCAAAGTGATCTTTCTGTGACAGGAACCTCACATGTCTGGTCCTGTCCAAACACTTCGATGCATCTCAGCACTTCCCTGGTTCTTTAGCAAGATGGGGGACCCCCCACATCCCGGAGGGTTCCCTCACAAGCGAGCTAGATCACATGCCTCTGCCGGAAGCGCTCCTCTTCTGCTTCTTAACTCAGGGAGCACTTGCTTTAGGTCAAACCAGCTCGGATCACAGATCAAGAAAGAGTCTATGTCAACACCTTTTCTTTTCTTTGCACAAAGAGCATTCTTTGGACAAGTATGACCTTAACACAGACTTATCATGGTGATGGCTAGAAGGTCTCATTTTCTAAACAGATGCTTCCACTCGTAAAGCAGTGATTCATCTTATTTTGCACCCATGACTCCTCATCTAACACCAGAGAAACTGCGTTTAAAAAACACCCAAGGGAAGCAGATGGGGCACAAGTAATTGAGTGCCTGCTTCCCACATGGGAGGTCCCGGGTTCAGTTCTGGTGCCTCCTAAAAAATAAAACAAAATAAAATGAAATAAAACAAGCAAAAGAAATGAAAAAAAAAAAAACCAACTCAGGCAAGCCCATGTGGCTCAGCGGCTTTCCACATGTGAGGTCCCAGGTTCAATCTTCAGCCCCTGGTACCTCAAAAAAAACAAAACAAAACACCCAGCCAGACATCCTTTCATGGCTCACTCACCATCCACTCTTCCCCCTATACCCATGAAGGGGCTCCCTCAGGAAATCCCGTACAGCCAAGCCCATGCAACCCTAAGACATGGATTCTTGGCACCTGCACATGAGCCAAGCACTCGCAGAGTCTGCACTAGCTGCAGGGAGGCTTGGGAACCCCACTCACAGGTGTGAACTGTCCTCTCCTGCAGGCCCTCTGCCTATCTCCCCCCAGGGTTCCACCTATGAAGGGAGGAAATGAAGTCCAGAGAAAGAGGTGGCAACCTGCTGGAGGCCACACAGCAAGTTTGTGGGGGTGGCAGTGGGGGCCCTGGGGCCCTAGAACCCAGATTGTCGCCATTCCCAGAGCAGGCCTTCTTCTGCAGCTCCCTGGCCTGTGATCCTCGGTCCCAAATGCCACACATAATTAGAAGTTATAATCCTATCATTACACAATGACATCTTTGAACTTAAATATACCATAAAACGAGTTTTTTTTTAATGCTCAAAGCAATTTAACCAAAGTATTTTTTCCTGCTCTGTCCTCACCTGTTTCCAGATCCCCTCCAGTCTTCCACCCTTGCCCAGGCCCGGCCCAGATGGCTATGGAGCAGTAAGCACAAGCCCAAAGGGCAGTATCACACTGGAGGAGAAACTCCAAAACCATTCACCAACCGGATAGCTGGGCTCTGAACAATTAAGAATTGATTGTTCTGTGGCAAACAGTTTCACTTCCCTATTTATACTAACAGGTCATATCTGCTTTCGGTCATATCTGTTATTTAAAAACAAACAAACAAATAAGCAAGAACAATCTTTCGACCCAGTCACCCCTGGCCAAGCTCCAAAGAGTATTTTTAGACACCCCGGTGACCTGCGAGGAAGGCGTGGAAGTTGTCACCTTGACTCCCGCCGAAAGTATCTTTAGAGTCCAGATCCCGCCGCCTGCGGGCATCCCAGCGCCCCGGCCCCGCGGGCTGGGGTGGCTTTTGAGACACTGAATGGCCAGACTGTTATCTCCAGGGCGGGAGATGGGAGCTGGGTACGAGGGGACCTGAACGTGCCAAGCGCCCGCGGAGCCCAGGCTCGCCGCCCACCGCCTCTCACCGCCAACCAGTTCAATCTACTTTAACAAAGTGGGAAGAGGCGCGACGCTGCGAGACTGGGAGCAGGGCACGTCCGGGATGGGACGAGTCCAAGGGAGACGCATCCAAGGTCTCCTCCCTAAAGCAACTACTCCGACCCTCCGGACAAAGTTGGACAGGCGGACACTGGAAGCATTTTGGAGGCAAAAGGAGAACCCTCCTAGGCTGGTCCTCCTCTTTCCACAGCGCCCCCGCCAAGCGCTCGGGTGGAAGCTGGCCTCGGGTCCCAACGCCGCGTACGCAGCTAGGAACGGGTCCCTTCCCCAGACGCGCGCGATCGGGAGCCGGGTCGAGCGGGTGCACTTCCCCGGCTCCGATCCACAGCCGGCAAAAGTGCGCGAGGCTGCCCGGGGCGCCCCCCCAGTCCCGGCAGGAACCCTGGCGGAGCGGCCCCGGGCGCCCCCAACCTGCTCCCGGCGGAGACCCTCCGCCCGCACCTGCTGGGGCTGGCCCGGTGCGCCGCCCGCTGCCCCCACCCCGCAGCCTCCCCTCCGCCAACGCACCCCCTAGCTCTCCCGGCCTGGTCTACCGCGACCGCGCTCCCGCTGCCCCCTCCCGGGTCCGCGGGCCAGGACGCTGGAGCCCGCAGACTCCCGGGCCAGCCGGAGCCGCCCACCTTCCGAAAGTAGCTGTCGCCCTTCTTCTCCAGCGCCTGGGGGGCCGCGGGCAGCAGCGCGTCAGTCATGCTGGCGGTGCGGGGGCAGAGGGCGGACTGGAGCGCGGAGGCCGCCGCTGGCCCAAGAGGGCGCCGGGACCCGCCCCCGCCCCGCCCGTGCGGCGGCCCCCCACCCCCCAGCCGGGCCGGAGCCTGGCCCTAGGGCCCTGGAGACCCCGCCCCGCTCCGGAGAGACCCCGCCCCGGGCCCGCCCGGGCGCCGGGATTGGCTGGGGAGGGCTCGGCGCCCCAAGCCGGAGTCTTCCCACCTCGAGAGCTGGTCTCCCCAAGTGCGGCCCTTGTCCTCTCGGAGCCTCAGGGTCCCAATGCGGAAGTCATTGCTGCCTAAGTTATGTGAGCGCCGCGATGCGCGGGGCGAAGGGGCCCGCGGGGTGGACGCCCGAGGGCAGTGACCAGGACGATCGCCACGTCGAGGGCGCGGCAAGACCGCTGGGCCCAGGGCCGGGAGGTCAAGAAAGGCCGAGTCGGGGTCCCTGAGAGGGAGTTGGCGGTGCCACCAAGGGCCTAGGCCGGGCGACTCGTGCTGCTTCGCGCGACGGTCAACCCAGCGGTCCCCTGACCCTCCACCGCAGAGGCGAGGGCGGGTCGGCTGGGGGTCGCGGACGGCGCGGGGCGAGGGGCTGTCTTGGTGCCCGAGGGCCTCGCCAGGTGTCCTTGAGCGCGTTTCTTAGCCACCACTCCAGTTTTCTCATCTGCAAAATGGGGCCGATTAAACTCACTTGGGGTGGTCAAGAGTATTTGGACAAAAATGCGTGTTAAAGCTTTTAGCTGGGGGGACGGATGTGACTCAAATGGTTGGGCATCCATCTCCCATATGGAGGGACCCGGGTTCGATCCCCAGGACTTCCTGGTAAAAATAAATAAATAAATAAAGCTTTTAGCTGGAGCTTGGCGGTGGGCACGCGCTTAGCCCAGAAGCGAAAAGGGAACCTCCGGGGTCGGGGTTCACATCGGTCTTCCTCCTACCTCCGCTGACCCTAAACTAATCTGGTGGATGCCAAACGGAACGCGGGGCAGCCCCCGCAGCCCCAGCCGCGAGCCCCACTCTGGGCTCCGCCCTGGGCGGCCGCGGGCCCTGCATTCACTGCTCGCCGCCCTCCTTTCCCCCCAGCAAAGGGAAACTTTTGCGCGGTTGCTGCGGGGTTTGGCTCGGCTGTAGATCACTCTGGTGCACACAATCTACTTTCAAGACAAGCCCAGAGTTTCCTTCTCTTTTTATAAAGAAAGGTGCATTCGGGGTTTTGGAATTTTCAAATAAATAGTGACAACAACCGAGGACCGGCAACCAAGTAAACGGCAAAAAATCCACCTTGGCACTGCAGAGCCAGAGCCGCTGCGTGAGAAAAGGCGTTTTCCGAAAGAGCGGTCTCTCTCAGAGGGAGAACCTGTGGCCCTAACCGGCTCAACGCGCCGAGAGGTGTTTGAGAAATTCCAGCAGATGCAAAAACTTCCCTTCCTTCTTGGAGACAAAGAGAGTTCCAAACTAAAGTCAGTTACCCTATACTTAATCCGTTGTCCTGGAAACGTACCAGCCAAGGGCGGGAGCCAAGAACAGCCATTTCCGTTTCAGGGATCCCGGGATGGCTGGTCAGTCTATTACGTTTGTAATCATCATAATAAAGTAAAGTTATCGTTAATAAAACCTCTACTGCGCCCAGGAAGTTAAAAAGATGTGCTTACTTCTCACGACCCTTCTGCAATTAAGAGGATGAAATCGTCACCCTGTGATGTGAGAAAAGCAAGAGGAGTTATGTGGCCGAGGGCACACTCCCTGCTGGTGGCTGAGCTTGGTTTTCGCTCAGACGGGTGACTCCAGGCATTTCCTCATCACCTTCAGATTTTGTCATCTCCTTTTACCACCTTGAACCTCGGCTTGCCTTTGTGATTGGCCATACATACGTGCCACGTTACTGATATAAGTACTATTACTGACTTAATATTTTTCCTTAAAATTACTCACTTTATTTAAACATGACTAATTTTGAAAGTCAACTATGTCAAACCATAAGTGAAAAACAGTGGTACTTTGCTCTATGGGGATTTATGCATTTTAAAAAAGTGAATACAACAAAGAAAACCAGCCAGATTTATTTCAGCCAGTTTGTTGTTGCCTGCTTGATTCTGCTGCTTTTATTAAAAAAGAAGTGCAAGAAAAGGGAGCGCCCCCCCCCCCCGCCCCCGCGCAAGACTGTCTCCTGGGTGTCTTCAGAGGAAAAGGATCACCTTTTGTGGAAGACCTAGCTAGACACCCCCTGGCCCCCTGAGCCACCCGAGTGTCACTCCTCGGGGTCAAGCAGGACCAGCCTTTGGACACTCTCCTGGCTCCTATTAGCAGGCCCAGGGGTCTGACCCCAGTAGCTCTGATGGTGCTGTGATCAGGAAATGAGAGCCACTGCAGGGGAGCAATGTCTGTCTAACTTATTTGTTAAACCCCCCAAGGTGGTGTGTTCAACAAACCCCTGTGCTCCTAACAAAACAACTGGGGTAGGAATTTCTGACAGAGGCAAAGATTAAAATCTCAACTGCAAATGACTATTCTATCAAGTCCCTGGGTTACCATCTTGGTGAGGCCAGAAGCTGACTGTCCAGGGACTCCAGTTCCTCCAAGTAAAATACATGTCTTGGGAGCAGATGTGGCTCAAATGGTTGAGCACCTGTTTCCCACATATGAGGTGCCGGGTTCAATCTCTGGCCCCCATACCTTAAATAAATAAATAAATAAATAAATTTAAAAATAAAATACACGTTTCACCTCCTAAGACCTCCTGATTGACAAAGGGAGTACTAGCTTTTCTGGACCAATCAAATTTGCCAATTTAAATACAGAAATTATAAGGTAATCCTTAAGTGAATAAAAGTTATTGTAAAAAGAATTTTTTAAAAAGTTATTGTAACTTATGAACCCGATATTGCAATTTTGCAATTTTTGCAAAAAAATTCTTCAAAGGAAATTGAAGCCGTCTGGTGCTATGTAGGGTGCCAACCAGAGAGAGCCAGACCTAGGTTCATATGGTCTATCACTTAGTCATCTTGGCCTCGGTTTCCTCAGCTGAGAAAGATTTTCTTATGCATCCACTGTCATTTATTGTGTACTTACTATATGCCATGCGATGTGCTAAGCACTTTTCATGCATTATCTCATTGATCCTTCCACCACTCTATGAAGTGGGTACTTTATCCTTCCCATTTTACAGATGAGAATGCTGAGGCTCAGAGGTCACCAGATGTCTGGTGTGAAGGCCTTGGCTCTCAGACACTAAGCTGAATTACACTGTTCCCTGTGATTTAAAAGGAAAAGTTCTTTGGCATATAGGAAAAAGAAATGAGTGACAAAATGGCTAAAATGGAAAAGATCCAAGATTTCAAGTATTGACAAGAATGTGGAACAACTAGAATTCTCATACATTGCTGGTGGGAGTGTAAATTGCTACAACTACTTTGGAAAATTGGTATTATCTACTAAAGCAGAATAGATGAATGCCTTATGACCTTGCAATTTCACTTGAACATAAATACTCAACAGAAATGCATACATCTATTTCACCATAAGATATGTACAACAATGTTCATAGCAGCACAATTCAAAATATCCCCTAACTAGAAACTACCTTTAGGTATTTATACCCATCAACTGTAGAATGGATAGGTAAATTGAGTCCTATACATAATGGACCCAATGGAAAACTATACACAACGAAAATGAACACATTACTATTATGTGCAACATCGTGTTAAATCTCACAAAAATATTTTAAGCAAAAGAAGTCACATACAAAATACTGTATGATTCCACTTTACATAAAGAATAAAACAGACAAAACTAATCCATACTCAGATTATTGCTTCTGGGATTCTGGAAATTTTCTACTCCTTGATCTGCATGCTGTTACATGAGCGTGTTCACTTTGTGAAAATTCATTGAACTGGGCCCTTAAGATTTATGCCCTTTTCTGTATGCATGTGATACTTCAGTGAAAAACACAGAGGTGGAAAGAAAGAAAAAAAAAGAGTGACATCAATTCCCAATTCCTAAGCACATAGAGCAGGTCTCTTTGTAGGCTAGGAGTGACCATCACACTGTCAACACTGCCAGCACTGATGTGTTACCACGAGGAGGATACTTACCCCACCTATCCCCAGCTGATATTACTCCTCCCCCCAGCCCCCACCTGGCAGATGAGTCAGCCCATCTTCCCATCTCAGGTTTCTTGATGATAAGGTCCTGAGATTTACACATTCTTGCATCTGTGAATAAGAAAGAAGGGTATGTGATGTTCAAGCTACTACCGCTTTGCATAAAACACATATTGTTTATTGCTTTCCTCTGGCAAGAATTGGGCATATTGGGTGGTAAGAGACCAGGGTCTCAGAAGAAGCACCTCCTTCCCCTGTCATCCCCTTCTAAAGATGCCCAGGAGACAGCTGAGAGCTGTTCCTTGAGGAAGCGGCAAGCACTTTGAAGGGCCTCTTGTTCCCTGAACCTCAGTAGTCAGGACTCAGAAGGCTTGGTTTATTACTGGTTTCTTGAGTTTACTGGTGATAAATTATGCGTATTTTAGTATATTTGTGAATGTATTGCCCTTCCCCACAATTTGGCTATCTTTTCTTTTAACACAAATAGCAGCGTCTTGTGTATGCTGCCTCACCCCTGTTTTTCTCACTTAACAACATATGTTAGAAATCCTTCCTTATCAACATTTTTTAATGCTTCATAGTATTCCATCATATGGATTGTTCCTGTTAATCTATTGCAGCTTAATAAATTACCCCAAGTCAAAATGACTTACAACAAGAAGAATTGTATTATTATTTATCATGGTTTCGGAATGTGACTGAATCAGGTAAGAGGATCTTGCTACGGGTGGGGCACACTTGTGCAGTTGCAGTAAGATGGTTACTGGGGATGGAATCATTTAGAAGTCTTCCTCGCTTGCATATTTGGTGGTTGATCCTGGCTAATGGTTGGGACCTCGTCTGAGGGGTGGGTTGGAATACCCATGTGGCCTGGGCTTCCTCAAAGCATGGAGGTTGGGTTCCAAAAACAAGCACAGGAAGAGATAGAAAGTAAGACTGGGCCAGGAAAAGACTACATTGTTACTTTCACTGAATCCTTTTGGTGGACACTCATGGAACCCAGATTCAAGGGGAGGGGACATAGACTCCTTCTCTTCATGGGAGAACCATCAAGCAATTTTGGAACCATGCTTTAAAATCAATATAGAAGTACCATGGCTTATTTAACTAGTCCTTCATTCATTCTTTTAAAAAACATTTATTGAGCATCTACTACGCGCTAGTTTTAACCATTCTAAGCTGAGAATACAGCAAAGAGAAAAAAAATAACTGGCCAAAATCTATGCTCTCGTGGCGCTTACTTTCCAATGGGGGAGAGACAGACATAACACATAAGTAAATTAAATTATAAAATATGTTACAAAGTGGTAAGTGCTGTGCAAAAACCATAAAGCAGGGCAAGGGGGCTAGGAAGTGCAGCAGAGAGGGATTCATTTTTAGAGTCAGATTTGTAAATAGAGTCAAAGGCTTCACTGTGAAAGTGATATTTGAGTAGAGATGGGAAGGAGGTGAGGGAGAGGGTGAGATGATATCTGGGGGACAGTACAAAGGCCCCCAGCTGGGAGTGTGCTTGCATTGCTCAACGACCAGTGCTACTTCCAGAGATTTCAACTGAGGAAGCCTGAGGGGGTGGGGAGTGGGGTGGGAAGGGATAGGAGTCTGCCTTTTAACAAGCTCCCTGGTGATTCTGAGTCAAGTGACCTTCTGACTCTCATTTTGCCATTTTGAAAATCTGGGCTTTGGAACTGGTTCTCCCCTCAGCCTCACTCCTTACTAAATGAGCTTCAATTTCCTCTTCTGTAAAAAGAAGTTGTGGGTGCACTAACAGCACTCTGGCCTAAGTGTTTCTTTAGGGTCAGTAAGGGAGATCCCAAGGCACCCCCCTCCCCACTCTACAGCAGCTTTTTGTTTGCATTTTCTTTCCCTTTTCTTTTCAGTTTTCTCTCCTCTTTTTTTCACTTTCTTTAGGCCTGTTACCCCCCCCCCCTTTTTTTGTACCCCATTCTTTTTTTTCTTCTTTCCTTTCATTCTCCCTTTCTTTTTCTCTTTGACCGGGTATTGTCTCCACCAGCACGAGAGCTTCCAATATCTGCGAACCTATCCAAAGGCCTGGAAGGGGACTCCGCTTACTCACGCAGTTTTACAAGGGTGACAGACACTGCATGTGTGTCTATATATTCCCATTCCCCTCCGTTTTTCACAACACAGTTCTCTTGCATGCCCTCCCCCTTTCAACAATAGGTGAAACAACAGCAGGGCGATGGGGCATATCCAGAGCACTCAGGCATTTTCCCTGCACGTGGCAGGTGGCGGGGCAAGAGGGTGGAGCGGCGTGGGGGCTGGTTGGAGGAGGGGTGGCCGTCGGGCAGTGACAGCTGGCAGAGGAAGAGAGGAAGAGAGCGGGGGTCAGGGGAGGGGTTGGTGGGCCGGTTTTGGGTATCCTATCTCAGAGAACCCGCCCCGCGGCCGGACTGCCCACCGCGCGGAGGTAGGATGGGATGTCCTGGCTACCAAAAGCCCCAAGGCAACTCTTGCCCGGCCGGCCTCCCATTGTAATGGCCTCAGGCGAGGGTCGGAGGCGTGACTGCCCTAGAGCTTTAGGGTCCTAGAGCGCCGCTTCCTTTCGCGAAAGAGAAACGACGGAAGGCCTTTGGTCCGTCGAGACCGCCGTAGCGAGGGGGTGGGGCCCGGAAGGGAGCAAGATGGCTGCACTGGGCAGTGACAGCGACGAGGACCTGGTCAGCTACGGAACCGGCCTGGAGCCGCTGGAAGAAGGTGCGGGCTGAATTGGGTGGCGGGACCTGTGGAAAACAGACTGGGGGTGGGTCACAATTCAGGACAAAAACGCACAATTCTGTGCTCGGCCTTGGCTGGCTCCGGGGAAAGGGCTTGCTTGCTACAGGAGCACAGCGACCAGGGAGGTGTGGACCGCGTTCTCGGGGAGCTCACATTCTGGAGGGCAGATAGAGACTCAGAGAGATGAAAGATATAAAGATGACGAAACAGGCTCGTTTGAGCTCGGAGGCAATGTCTTTCCCAGGAGGCCACGTTTGAGCCCAGACTTGAACCAACAATGGAAAGATCTGGGGAAAGAGCATTCCAGACAGACGGAACAGCAAGTGCGGAGACCCTGAGGTGGAGCCAGTTGGGCAAATTGAGGAACTGGCAGGAACTGGAGTCATGGAGTCATGGGGGGGGTGGGGGGTGAGGAGGGTGTTGCACAAGGGAGGAATATATATATATATTTTAAACTTTATTTTGTACATTTAATAATTGAAAACATAAACAATTAAAAACTAAAAAGTAAACACAGATAATAAATATATACATTTCTCAATTAAATGTAATGGATACATGTAAATTTTTTTTTTTTTTGAATCAAACAATATGTTACACAGGGAATATATATTTTTAAGATTACTCTTTCTTTTTTCTTTTTGTCTTTACAACTTTTTTTACTGATTCAATCCAACATCCATAGGCCAGGTATTCACAGAAGAAAAAAGAAGTGGTCCTTATCCTTATAAAGGGCTTATATATAGAGGAGACATAATATATTCAGGTATCAGATTACTTTAAAAATTTAGGTATGTTGTGAACATAGAAGATAGAAGTGGATAATAGAGCACATACAATGTTCTAGTGGGGAGGCATGTATTATGAGGTGAGTTCAAAGAAATCAGTGCTACAAGTACTGATGTTAAAGACAATGTCAGTTATAGAACATTGTGGGACTTTGTCTTTCATATTGAGAATAGATGTGTTGGGAGTGGGTAAGAGTGAAGCACCGAGACAAGTTATGAAACTTGTCTGGAGACAGTGATTGCATGGATCTGAGTGGTAGCAGTGGTGATGGTAAACAGTGGTCTGAATCAAGATATGCTTTGAAGGCAGAGTTGATTGACTTGATACTAGATTGAATGTGGGGATGAGGGTACAGTGAGTCAAGGATCTCTCATGTTTCTGGTCTGACCCACTTACTGACTTGATTCACACAGCAAAGTAGTTATTGAGTTCCTGTTAAGGGCTCATGGCCATGCTGGACCTTGTGGGAAAGACAGAGGAAGCATGTAGGGCTAGAAGTTACTTGTGGTCAGACCTTTTGGTGGGATCCCCTCCCTCTCTCCATGCTCTCGTCACTTGATTGTTTCTTTTCTTCTGACCACACCAAGCCTGGTTGTGGTTCTGGGATATCTCTACCGTGCCCATTTTAGATCCTGGCCCTACTTCTACTTTCTTCTTACAAAAGGTGGAGAGAGTCTAGTCTTCTGATTGCTTTTTTTCCTTTCTTAATTATTTATTTATTTTTGCTTTTTTTTTTTTTCTTCTGTTCTTGATTGCTGTTGGAAGACAGCCTTTGCATTTCCTCTAAGACATCTCTGTCCCATACTCAACATACCCCAGTTCCATAATAAATTCAGTTTAAAGTCCCCTCAACCTTCCTAAAGATGTCCTAATTTGTCAGCGTTCTTCTTCAAATATATATATATATATATTTTTTTAACGGGAGGTCCCGGGGATTGAACCCGGGTCCCTCCATATGGGAGACGGACGCCCAACCAGTTGAGCCACATCCGACCCCCCTTCTTCAAATATTGGACCAGAGTGTAGATAGAGCAGGGCCCTTCTTCATTCTAGACCATTAGCAAGCATTTGTTGATAAAGAGAATTTTTATGTTTTTTGTCATATTGGTAACATGCAGCTTTTTTCTCCTGTAACATTTTCTATAGCACATGTAATATGCCTCTTATCTTCATGAAAAATAAATATTGCTTTTGAACAAAAAAAAAAAAAAAAAAAAAAGATCCTTTATATGCGGAGTTTTAAATCTAGTTGAGAACAAAAGTACAAGATTCCCAGGTGCTAAAATGTGTCATGTAAACAGGAGATAACCTACACAAGCTCTCAGAAGAAGCAGCCTGGGAAGGGAGGATGGGGTCCCTTGAAAACTGGTTAGAATTTAACTATGCAGGGAGAAAACATGGTCAGCATGCATAGGTGGAGGTTATCACAGCAGTATTAGGCAGCTGTTTATATCATTTCTACATTTGTACATTGTTCCTTTGTAAAATGATATATTGTAAGACATCAAACTCTTTGATGCAAATTTTTCTAATCCTTCCTATTTTGATTCTGAAATGAAGCCTACTTTTGGAAGTGGAAGAAAGGGATATTTGATTTATAGACTTTTTTTTCTGGCCTGAAAATATCCTTTATCTTCGCAGTATTAGAAGATTATAGGATTAATTAATTGTTTTCTAAGCACTCTTAAACTACATTTTACAATACAACAATAACTACTTTTACTCCCTGCTCTGAAGTTTTAGTAACAGATTAGACAAACATTGGTAGAGGAGAGACCCCATGCCTTAATTAACGTTGCTGGCCCTGACAGAAAGGTTTACTCTTAAGATTTAACCAGGGAGCAGCGTAGAAGCAGTGGCTGAATTTATAGACACATAGGTCCTTTCACCTGAAAGGAATGAGGTACCAGCACTTACTTATTCTTTTCCTTGAGACTTTCATTTGGCTCTGGAAAATTCCTCATCTGCAATTCATTCTGTACCCAGATTAATTTTAGGACCATTTTCTTGCTCCTTAATGATGTGACTCTGCCATTTAAAAGAGTCACTGGTTTCCATTGCCCACAGAACATGCCACAAACCCTGCAGCACTGTGTGCAATGCCCTCTTCACTTTCTGCCCTCCTGGTTCCATCTTCCACTCATTCCTTGCTCTCCAGTCAGACTGGACTACCCTTTCATTACGCCTGGTGTGGTCCTTTTATACCTCCTTCTGTTTACTCATGAAGTTAGTGCCTCTTTTAGAAATTATGTACCCATATACAGCTACCAAAATTCTGCTCATCCCTAAGGATGGCTGTGTACATTGTCAGAAGAGTTCTTGTACATGCAGCAGTTTCTTCTGCTGGGCTCTGAGCACCCTGAGAACAGGAATGGAATTGTGTTTGGTTTTCTAAGCCCCAGGATTTAGAATGGGGCTTTTCCATGTCAAGACCCTCAGTAAACTTTTGGTTGGGGAAGGAATGAGGGATGGTATGGTTGGCATGCCCAATTTGAGATCTGGTTTCATTTTGTTCATATTAACTGCTGACCTCAGGCCAGCTACCTAATCAGGGTGTCCTTATCTGTAAAGATGTGATAAATGAGATGGTAAGTGTGAAAGGAAGAGATTAGTTGTTATTAGTAGCAATAATTATTATAGGATTTGACTCAAATGCCACATCTTCCCTGGAGTGTCCCCTGTCACTGTGGTTAGAGGTGGTACCTCCTCCTTAGAAACCCTATGGGAGGGACCCACACTGCCTGGTCCTCATCACCTGTTGCCGCAAGTTCCACTTTGTTGTCTGGAGATCTTTTCTCCGCTTTCAGATCAGGAGTACTTGAAGAACAGAGTGAGAACTGCACCTAGCACTGGTGGGGTCTGCCCTCTCTCACTTAACCAACGAGATGTGGTTTTGACACCACCCCGGGGACATTTGGAAATGACTAGAGACATTTTTGGTTGTCACAACTTGGCAGAGGGAGTACTGCGGGCATCAAGTGGGTAAAGGCCAGGGACACTGCAATGCATAGGACCAATTCCCACCCTACCTTAGCCAGGAATCGTGCCAGGCACACGTGCAGTAATAGAGTGTGTGTACTGCCTTTATAAGAAATGGTGAAACTCGTGGATCAGGTCACTAAAGCGTTCACAAGCTATGAGTAAGAATTTAGGGCTATGAGGCTGGAAGTCCCTTTACTTTTTTGTTCTGTCTTCCAGAAAGTCGAAACTGGTTTGATTATTGAAGTAGCAATACACAGGGACTTGAGAACACATCTCTCCTACTGTACCTCATAATAATAGTAACAGGGATAACAATAGCATTTTTTTTTTTTTTTTTTACCGGGAGGTCCCGGGGATCAAACCCGGGTCCCTCCATATGGGAGACAGACTACCAACCATTTGAGCCACATCCGTCCCCAACAATAGCATTTTTAAATTATTTATTGTATGTCTATCTTCTTGATAAGCACTTTACAGGCATAATCTTATTTAATTTGCATAACAGCCTTAAGAAAAAGCTGTCACTATTAGTGCCATCATTTTACAGAGAGGAAATGGAGGCACAGAGAGATTCTAAGTAGACCAAAGTCCCAGAGCCAGCAAAGGTGGAGTTGGCTTTAAATCCAGAGCACTGTGACTCAATTCCATGCCCTTAAGCACTGTATAACTTATGTTATGACTAAACCTTTGAAAGTAACTTAATGGTCACTTTTTATTTTAAATAAATTCAGAATTTGGAATTGGAGTTGATAAAATTAAGCTGTAATTTATGTTGTACGTGTAACCTAAGACACTTTTAGTCTAGGCTAAAATGTATTAAATTCCTTTGTGATAAATGTAGCAATCTATCCCTTTCCAACAAAGTAGGAAAAGGAATCAGATTAAAGAACAGTAATTTTGGAATCAGGAGATTCCTAGAAATAAGGAAGAGCTTAAGATCTGGGGGAAGTGGGCAGTGCACAGGAGAACTTCTGGAGTCAGGGAAATGCTGTGAAGTTCTAGAAGAACTATACAAGTGTTTCTTTCTGTCCCTAGCCTCTGTGTGCCATGTGCCACCCCAGCATCTGCCTACTTCCTTGCCAGGAGATTTCAACTTCACCTCTTTGAACCGCCTCCACACACCCCCATATAATTTGGCTTTCATAATGGAATTTAGTGGGAAAAGCAGGCCAATTTCACCAAAACAGTTTTCTATCATAAATAAGAGATACCTATAATTATCTTAGAACTTTAATGACAAAATATATTATTTTCTAAAGTATATAAGATACTAAAGTTTAGGAATAGCAACTTAAATTAAATTGTTATATTTAAAGCTACAAGAAATGAAAAATTCATTATGTTTAAGAAATGACATTTTTCCAAAATGCTTTCTAAGCCACCATCCCCTTCTCTCCTTCACATTCAAGAAAAAATTTTTTTTCAGGTGAAAGACCAAAGAAACCAATTCCTCTCCAGGATCAGACTGTCAGAGATGAAAAAGGAAGGTATAAACGATTTCATGGAGCTTTTAGTGGAGGTTTCTCTGCTGGGTACTTCAACACTGTTGGCTCAAAAGAAGGTATGATTTTCTTATTTATAGCTATTATATTACTAAAGCAAATGATTAAAATAGCATAAGAAACTCCCCTCCCCCTTTTTTAACTTCTTTAAATATTTTAGTATATACACTGCTGTAGTCTTTGAATATTTGGAATGTTTCAGAATCAACTTGTTTGGTGTTCATTGATTACAATTTGAAGGTGAAAGAGATACTTTCCACTTTAAAAAAAAAAAAAGAAAAAGATATACTCTAATCAGATGATTAAATGACTTCCGTTTTATTGCATCTCACCAACATAAAGAACTCTCACAGATTTATTCCATTAATCATTAAACTTCTGTTGGTTCTCACACAACTCGGTGACTCAGGAGGGTGAGTGTCATAGCTATATTGTAGATGAGGCCACTGAGGGTCAGAGTGGTTAAGGAGCCAGCGTAGGGCTAGGCATTACTATTGGTGGAACCAACAGCTGCTCCCTTCTGACATTGGGAACCACAGCATCACTGCTGTGATATACATGCTCTCAGACTATAGAAATATAAATGAAATTTTTTACATTGTGCAGTATAGCAAATTCCATATTCTTTAAGTAATGTATATTAGAAGGAAATGGCTTTATATAGCTATGTAATGAATGAAAAATGAACTGATTAACTCATGAGCAATTATCAGGAACAAGATGGGACAGATCTTTTATATAGATTTTTTTGTTTTGTTTTAATTATTATTATTATTTTTTAAGCTTTAGATTACATAAATGTTACATAAAATCTATAGGGGATTCCCATATACCCCCCCCACACACACATACTTTTTCATAGTGTGGTACATTTGTTACAATTGATGAACACATATTGAATCATTGGTACTAACTGTGGACTATAGTTTATGTTATAGTTTATACTCTGCCCCACACAATTTTATAGGTTATGACAAAATGTATAATGGCCTATATCCATCATTGCAATGTCATGCAGGACAATTCTAATGTCCTGAAAATGCCCCCATATTACACCTATTCTTCCCTCTCTCTCCTCTCAAAACCTCTGGTAGCCACTGCCTTTATATCAATGTTAAAAGTTGTTCCATTGCTAGAATAATAATAAGTATATACTAGAATAGTAATAAGTCTACTTTAGTCCATTGTTCATTCCCCAATCTTGAGGATTTGGGGATGGTGATGCCCACTCTGTTTCTAATTGAGAGGGGCTTAGATCCCATGGGGCAAATGGATGGAACTATTTTGCTTGCAGTTTTAGACACTCTGTGTTCCTTGGGATAGGTGTTGTCCATCATCATCTCCTTGTTAGTTGTCCTGGGTGAGTCCAATGACCTGGAGAGTAGGTGTTGTGACTCTGCTGAGATTCAAGGCCCAATTGGCACATGAATGGACCAAAGATTTAAGTCTCTGGGATGTATATTTAACATATATAGTGCTAATTATAAGTTCAGATAAAAGGGGCAGAAGAGCCATGTAGGGAAACTATAATTATTACTTTGGAGCATAAATTCCAAAGTAAGGTCCACTGACAGAGTGCCAAATTCCTGAGCTTGTCTGCCCTGCTTATAGTGTCCAGATGTCTCTAGATGTCCCTCAGGAGCCTCACTGTTTGAGGCACTGTTGACTGTGGCAGTAAATGAGATCCTGCTGAGATCCTGTGCATAAGTGTAACCTCTGGAATGACCTCCCGACTCACTTTGAAATCTCTTAGCCATAAAAACTCATTTGTGTTTATTATTTCCCCCTTTGGGTCAAGGTCATTTTCGAGGTGCATTGCTACTTGGCGCTTGGTAATAATCCCTTGGTGCCAGGTAGGCTCATCCCTGGGAGTCATGTCCCATACCCAGGGGCAGGGGGGTAAGGTAGTGCATTTATATGCTGAGTTTGGTCTAGAGAGAGAGCACATTTGAGCAACTAGTAGGCTTTCAGGAGTTAACTCTTCGGCAATATATAATACTAGGCTAAGTTTAAATTTCACATTAAAAAGTAACTTATACACAGAAATAATAGTAAAGTATGAATAAAAAGCAATACAAGAATGAAAAAAAAGCAGTGCAAGAAAAATAGTTGGCATAAATAACATGGTTAAAGTTTGATATCCAGAATATGTAAAGATCAATCTCCAAAGACCAAATTGTCTAATTATTTGAAGAGTTTTTTCCAGAGGAGATAGCAATGCTCTATGGACTATTCAGCCTTAATATTAAGAAAAGCAAATTAAAGTAACCAAAGCACTATTAAACTAGCACACCTATTAAAATGGTAGGAATGACAATAGAATTTTGGAAAGAAATTATTGCTTTGTTAGGTAATTTCATGAAGTGTATCTGGAGAACAGTTTGATCTCCACTGTGAGCATTTTATTCTAAAAAATTTAAAAAAAACAAAACCCTATCTATATCTGTATATTACGATTATAACTGTGCTATATATTATAATTAAGTTGTTTGTGGGGCGCTAGCCAGGTAGACTGTGATATATTAATGCACTGGACTCTCTTTTTACCAGTAGTAGTGACAGATTAAAGGACTGTGCAGAAATAGGGCAAAGACTGTAGAAATCCAACGTGGAGGAGGGTGCTGACCTCAGATCCTAAGGGATGTGCCACTATCACCCCTTGCAGGCTCAGAAACATGCTCTGCCTGTCCACCAAGAGCAGATCTGCCCTACTCTTCTCAGCTCTCCACAAGACACTTGTAGGAAATCAGAAAGGAGGTGCACCAATTCTTAAAGAAAACCAAAAAATGTTTGTCTCGTAGGGTTACAGATACATTTGAGCTCCAGGACATTCTCTGTCTGTAGACATGGCATATGCTTGATGACCTTGGACAGGGAACAAGGGATGTCAGTTACAGAACTAGAAGTGTTTGATGGAATTGGGGTTCTGGTATGGCCATCGCCCTTGGACCAGGCACATTGAGTCCTCTGCCAAGGCACCCTGGATGATCCCTGAATATGTTGCAAGCATTGCTTCTGTGACACACACCCTCTCTCTTTTAAATTTCTTATTTTGAAATAACATCAAACTTAAAGGAAAGTTGGATAAATAATACAAAAACAATATATAGAACTCCAATATATCCCCTTACCCAAATACCCAGATTTACCAACTTTTAGCAGTTTTCAACCTTTATTATATCATTCTGTCTATCAGTCTGTCTTGTCTATTTTCTAAACATTTGAGAGTAGGTTACATACATCATTCTCCTCTAACACTTAACACTTCCAGGTATATTTCCTAAGAACAAGGACACTCACTATGTAACCACCTTAAGTGTGGCTACCAAGTTCAAGAAATTTAACATTGATATAAAGTGTACAGTGTGACTTGCTCTTTTTTTCATGAATAAGGAGGTGGGTGGAAGCCATCCTTTCCTGGCTGACTAATGTACCTTGATACATTGTTTCCTTAGATATATTAATTCATTAGCGCAGGTTGCTGGGCTATTTTCAGAGTTGTTCTGCTCTTCCCCTTGCATCTTTCTGTTCAGATCTACTTGTTTTCGTTTCACAGTTTAATGTTCAATGCATAATCTGATTTTTCTTTATTTCAAATTCTTACAGGGAAACCTAACTGTATCCACTAAGTTTTGACAACAGGGGATGTGGGGATAAATAAGAATTTTATGTAGAATGATTATATATATATATATATATATAATCCCTGAGATGAGAAAGTAGCTACAGAGTTTGTAGTTATTGGGAGTTTCAAATCTGTACATGTCATTTTCTTAATAAAGCAATTTTATTGAGATATATTCATAAACCATACAATCCATCCAAAGTGTGTACAATCATTCGTTTTTTTGTATCCACAGAGTTGTACATTCATCACCACAATCAATTTTAGAGCATTTTCATTACTCCAAAAAGAAAAACTCCCTACCCCTTAGCAGTCACCTCTCAATCCTTCTATCCTTCCCCTGCCATATGTAACCACTAATCTAATTCTATCTTTATAAATTTATTTCTATTTATATTTCATATAAATGGAGTAAATAATATGTAGCGCTTTGTGTCTGGTTTCTTTCACTTAGCTTTTTTTTTTTTTACAGTTGATGGAAGAATATTAATATATTAATATTTACTACCGTCCATAGTTTGCTTTAGGTATATTTTTGCTCATATACTATCCTATTATTAATACCTTATAATAGTAATGTACAATTGTTCTAATTCATGGAGGAACATTCTTATATTTGTACTAATGACCACTCTCATCGTTCACAACAGGGTTACCTATGCTATACATTACCATGTTTCATCCTCTAGCTTTTTTTCTGGTGACATACATGGCCCTAAACTTTCCCTTTCAGCACAATCACACCCACATACCAGTACTGTAAATTATACTCATGATAATGTGCTGCCATCCTTTCTATCCATTTCCAAACATTTACACTCAGCCTTATTGCAAATTCTGCACAAAGTAATCATCAGCTCCCCATTCTCTACCCTCATTCTATCTTCCGGTGACTTATATTATTCTAGATATTAACTTCTTGAGTTCACTCATTATATTTAGTTCATATTGTGAGACCCTACAATATTTATCATTTTATATCTGACTTATTTCACTCAACCAAATATCCTCAAGGTTTGAATATGTCACTTAATTACTTAGTTATAAACTAAAATGCTAGCTAGGATTATAAAATTTGCAACTCTTTTCTTTCAAGGATGGACGCCTTCTACTTTTATATCTTCGCGACAAAACAGAGCAGACAAATCTGTTCTTGGTCCTGAAGATTTTATGGATGAGGAGGTGGGTGTGCAAAACTTCAGTTGTCTTTCATAGCTGATAGGATGTGTGAAGTTGATTGTGGTGGCACATTCTCTATCCTCAAAAAGTCCAATGCAGGATTTCCTCTTTATAAGGCTTTTATTATTTAGGTGTTTGGATTATGGTGCCCTGTACATTAATGGATTCTTGTTCATTGGAGCAGCATTTTATGCTAAGGCTGGTTTCTAAAATCAGGAGTGTAATGGGAAAATGACATACAGGTAGAATTACTTGAAAAGCCCCTATGTTGCCACAAAAGTGCAGTACCCATGGATACCAATCTGCAGCTTTCCATACTGTGGTTTAAGGAACAGTGAGTGACATGACTAGAGAGAGGACTGAAAGGAAGGTACCCACAGGTGTCTGGGCCATGCCCACAAACTTCTTGGGGGCAAGGAGTTTAACAAGGGAATTCCAAAGTGTTCCTTCCACCCTGCACGTGTACTCCATTTTCATTTTAAAATTAAACCTCTGTTACCGTAATGGCTAGTCATGGATTCATTTGTGATGAAGATTAAATAAAACACTTGCATCAGGGTGCTCTCCTCTCAGTCATCCTCTTCATGGCAGCTTGTCCTTACACTAGCTTTCTTTGCAGTTACAAGACGGCTGCAGTCATAGATGGCACATCCAGGATGACAGTATCCAGTGGAAGGAGGATGTTTTTGATATCTTTTCTTAAGAACCAAGAAAATTTCACATAAGTCCTACAGTGAACTTTCCCTCACATCTACTTGGACAAATTGTTCTGCATACCCATTCCTAAAGCATTACCTAGCAAGGAAAATGGGATCAAGAGACATGAAAGTACCCTCCTCCCAACTGCCCCCCTCCTCCTACTGACCTGGCACTGGGTTCTAGCCACTCCTGAAGCACGTGGTGGCACAGAGGAAGGCAGGTGCCCTGGCAACATCAGGGCGTCATGAAGAAAGAGGAAGGGGGAGTGGATATTGGACAGGCAGCTGACAGTATCAGCTCAGTAATCATGAAAGCACCTCACTCAAGGCCCAGCACATGGGCACACAGTCTTGCTGGCTGTGAAGCTAAGGTTTGTCCCCTTCGCACTGATCTTTGAAAAATGGTTGAGAAGAGCTCAGCCCTTACTTGCTGTCTTCCCGTGTTGGGGGTGCCTTTTTGGCTCCCAGGGCAGCTCCCATTATGCCCCTGTCCTCGGCCATTGGCCTTACCTTATGTGAGAGTGAGGTTCTGAAGTCAGTGTGTAAAGACAGCCACCCATGAATCCTTAACTGAATTTTGTAGTTTTGACTTTATTTATTTTTTTTTTTGTAAGAAATGAAGCTATGAGGTATATCATGTTTAATTACTGTTCAAATAAAAATGTAATTAATTCTGTTTGAATTTTTTTAAGGATCTTAGTGAATTTGGGATAGCACCTAAAGCGATTGTTACCACAGACGATTTTGCTTCCAAAACCAAAGATAGAATACGAGAAAAGGCCAGGCAGTTGGCAGCTGCTACCGCCCCCATTCCTGGAGCCACTCTGCTTGATGACCTCATATCACCAGCAAAGTGAGAAGAATTTAATTCTGATTTTTCCATTCTTGGCTTCCCTGCTTTGAACATATGTGATTATGTTAGCTAGGGAGTTTATTTGCACATGAGAGATGCCTTAGACTAGCTTGAATGAAAAGAGGGACTCTATCAAAAGGGTATTGCACTATTACTGCATGGAGTTTAAAAACTCCAGCCACTGGCCATGCTGCTGGGGCTCACAAGGGCTAGAGTGCTGTTAGAAACAGGGTGGCTGCCCTCCTACTCCCTTTCTCACAGGCCTGTGAACTCTCCTGTCTGCCTCATCCTGCCCTTTCTTTCTGCAAATCACCTTGTTCTCCTGGGCACATGACCTAATGTGACAGCTTAAGACCTTTCTGGTTCCCAGGCCACATGCTTAGAAAGACTGTCTAGAGTCTCCATGTGCCTTTTTCAGATGCCCAGAAGAAAGCTCATCTGATTGACTTCCCCAAGTCAGGTGTCTGCCCCACGTTTAGGGAGGTATGGCTGGAGTGGCAGGATCACGTAGCTCTGACAGGGATAGGGGAAGGGTCTTGGGAGGGACAGGTATATGAGCTGGGCAGGAACCCCAAAACTGGTTATTTCATACTGTTATCTAATGTAATCAAAAGAAATTCATTTTCAGTGCTTTGCTATCCTAGATTATCTGTTGGTTTTGAATTGTTAAGAAAGATGGGGTGGAAGGAAGGACAAGGAGTTGGTCCTCGTGTGAAAAGAAGGCCACGCCGACAAAAACCTGGTATGCGTATTGATTTTTATTCATTCTAAGGCATACGTTTTTAGGTACTAGGGGCCAGGGGTTGAACCTGGGTCCTCGTATGTGGAAGCCAGTGCTCAACCACTGAGCCACATCAGACCTCTGAGTTGTTTTTTTGTTTGTTTGTTTTGCTTATAGCTTTTTTTTGTTTTTTCAGGAGGCACTGGGAACTGAACCCGGAACCTCTCCTGTGGGAGGCGGGTGCTCAGTTGCTTGCACCACATCTGCTCCCTACAGCATACTTTTTACAATTTTATTTTATAGAAGGACCTAAACCGGTCACTCATCAAATTTTTTTTTAAAGATTTATTTACTTACTTAATTTATTTTTTATTTACCACCCCCCCTTTCCCCAGATGGTTCTTTTGTCTGTCTGCTCATTGTTTGCTCGCCTTCTCCAGGAGGCAGCAGGAACTGAACATGGGACCTCCCACATGGAGGCAAGTGCCCAGTGGTCTGAGCCACATCTGCTTCCCATGGGCTGCAGCATGTGCTGGCTTGTGGCATCTGCTCGTTTAGGCATCTAGCTTGTTGCAGTGGGGTGCAGTGTCTAATTCCTTGCAGCAGGTGCAGCAACTAGCTCATTGCAGCAGGTGCGGTCATCTGCTCATCTTCTTTAGGAGGCACTGGCACCTGAACCTGGGTCCTCCTGTGTGGTAGGCGGGCAAACAACTGGTTAAGCCACATCCACTTCCCTACAGCATACTTTTTAAAAAACTTTCATTGTGTTAACATATACGTAACATAAGATTTGTCATTTTATCTTTTTTAAATGTACATTTCAGTGACATTAATTACATTTACAATGTTGTGCTACCATCACCACCTTCCATTACCAAAACGTGTTCATCAATCCAAACAGAAACTCTGTCCCCATTAAGCAGTAACTCCCCATACCTCCCTTTTCCTAGTTGCCCCTGATCTTCTTTCTGTCTCAGTGAATTTGCTTGTTCTAGATATATCACATAAGTGGAATCATACAATATTTGTCCTTCTGTGCCTGGCTTATTTCACTTAGCATAATGATTTCAAGGTTTATCTATGTAGTTGCATGTATCAGAACTTCATTCCTTTTTATGGCTGAATTATATCCCATTGTATGGATATACAACATTTTGTTTGTCCATTCATTTGTTGGTGGACATTTGGGTTGTTTCTACCTTTTGACTAGTGTGAATAACACAGCATACTTTTTTTCCTTTAAACTTTTTATTTTGAAATAATTTCAAACCCATATAGAGAACTTTAAAATCCTGCCCCCGCCCAGATACCCAGATCCACCAGTTTTAACATTTTGCTACATTTTCCATATCATTCTATCTATTTTCTGAACAATTTTTTTTTTTTTTTTTTTTTAAAGATTTTATTTATTTATTCATCCATCCCCCCCCCTGCTGCCCGCGCTCGCCGGGCCAGCCAACCATGCCGTGCGGGCGGGCCCGCCCCCACCAGGAGGCCCCGGGAACCGAACCCAGGGCCCCCCATATGGCAAACGGGAGCCCCACTGATTGAGCCACAGCCGCCTCCCTATTTTCTGAACAATTGAGAGTAAGTTGTATACATCATCATAGACCTTGAACACATAATACTTCTCTGTACATTTCCTAAGGACAGGGATATTCATTTATTTATTTATTTATTTATTTTATTTTATTTATTTTTTTTTTAAAGATTTTATTTATTTATTCATTTATCCCCCCCTTGCTGCTTGTGCTCGCTGGGTCAGCTAACCACGCCGTGCGGGCGGGCTTGCCTTCACCAGGAGGCCCCGGGAACCGAACCCGGCGCCTCCCATATGGTAAACGGGAGCCCTACTGATTGAGCCACAGCCGCTTCCCAGGGATATTCATTTATGTAACCATCTTAATATAACATTTCTGCTGGGGAGGGGTTGCTGGGTACCGTGTACATTATTGATGGATCATGACAAGGTAGGATTCTCTAAGCTCTTTCATTTCCTCAGGGGTCTGAGATGAAAACTGGAGGACAGGAGAATCTCAGTGCTAGGGGATCAAGTGGAGGTAGGGACTCCCCAGCAGCTGCTGTTTCTTCTTTTCATGCTATTGCTAGGGCTGGTGGTCTAAGGAGCTCTAGCTCCTTGGAGGTCATGTGGACCATAAGGCCCTCTGCTTGACAAAGTGGTCATTGAGGGCAATGCCAGCCCCAGTATCAAAGGTGGAAGAGTGGGTATCACTGTTTAAGTCACAGGAGACAACCTGGTCCTCACTAGTAGCCCAGTGGTTCATTTAGGTGGCCCTCTGACACCTGCTTCACCATCTTCTTGATGTCATAGTATTTAGTCACTTTCTCCACACAGCAAGTCACATCTACAACAGACACATTGGGGGTGGGGACACAGAAGGCCATGCCATGAGCTTCCCATTCAATTCTGAGATAACCTTGCTTACCCCCTTGGCAGTGCCAGTAGATGCAGGGATGATGTTCTGGGCAGCCCCACAGCTGTCATGCCACATTTCCCCAAGGGACTATCCAGTCTTCTGGGTGGCATATTTGGTGTGGACGGCGGTCTTGAGTCCCTGCACGATGCCAGAGTGGTCCAGGCAGTTGGTGGTTTAGGAAGCATTGCCAATAATCTTGAAGTTGTCATACTTCTCATGGTTTACACTCATCACGAACATGGGGGCACTGGTAGAAGAGACAGAGATGGTGACTCTTAAGGCACCACCGTTCATGTGAGTCCCAGCCTTCTCCAAGGTAGTGAAGACACCAGTGGACTCCAGAACATATTCATTACCAGCATCACCCCATTTGACGTGGGCTTCCAGTTTATGACAAGCTTCCCGTTTTCAGCCTTGACAGTGTTTTTGAACTTGATGTGGGTAGAATCATACTGGAACATGTAGACCATGTAGTTGAAGTTGATGAGGGGGTCATTAATGGTGACCACCTCTACTTTGCCAGAGTTAAACGCAGCTCTGGTGATCAGGTGCCCAATATGGCCAAAGCTTTTGGTCTGGCCTTCACCATCGTGTCTTCGGATGTAGCTGGCACTGCACGAGAAGATGCAGCTATCTGTCAAATGGGGAGGAGCAGAAAACCAATAAAACATACTTTTTTTTACTTTATTTTGTACATTTAATAATTGAAAATATAAACAATTAAAAGCTAAAAAGTAAACACAGATGAATAAATATATACATTTCTCAATTAAATGAACTGGATACATATAAAATATTTTTTGAATCAAACAATATGTTACACAATATATTTGGTTCATAGTAACGCATTCTTACAGTATTTGTCCTTTTGTGTCTGGCTTGCTTCGCGCAACATAATGTCCTCCAGGTTCATCCATGTTGTCATATGCTTTACGACTTCATTTCTTCTTACAGCTGCATAATATTCCATTGTGTGAATAGACCACAGTTTGTTTATCCATTCGACTATTGATGGACACCTGGGTTGTTTCCAACTTTTGGCAATGGTGAATAATGTTGCTATGAACATCGATGTGCAGATGTCTGTTCGTGTCACTGCTCTCAGTTCTTTTGGGTATATATCCAGTAGTAGTATTGCCGGGTCTCGTGGCAAGTCTATATTCAACTTCTTTAGGAACTGCCAAACAGTCCTTCACAGTGGCTGTACCATTTTGCATTCCCACCAACAGTGAATAAGTGTTCCTATCTCTCCACATCCTCTCCAACACTTGTAGTTCTCTGTCTTTTTAATATTGGCTGTCCTGATAGGTGTGAAATGATATCTCATTGTAGTTTTGATTTGCATTTCCCTAATCATGAGTGATGTTGAGTATTTCTTCATGTATTGTTTTTGCCATTTGTATTTCTTCTTTGGAGAAATGTCTATTGCCCATTTTTTAATTGGGTCGTTTGTCTTTTTATTGTTGAGTTGTAACATCTCTTTATATATCCTGGATATTAAGCCTTTATCAGATATGTGGTTTCCAAATATTTTTTCCCATTGAGTTGGCTGCCTTTTCACCCTTTTGACAAGGTCCTGTGAGGTGCAAAAGTGTTTAATTTTGAGGAGGTCCCATTTATCTACTTTTTCTTTTGTTGCACATGCTTTGAGTGTAAGTCCAAGAAACCAGCACTTACTACAGGGTCTTGAAGATGTTTCCCTACATTTTCTTCTAGTGGTTTTATGGCCCTGGCTTTTATATTTAGATCTTTGATCCATTCTGAGTTGATTTTTATATAGGGGGGTGAGATAGGGGTCCTCTTTCATTCTTTTGGTTATAGATATCCAGTTCTCCCAACACCATTTGTTGAAGAGACTGTTTTTTCCCGTTAGCATGGACTTGATAGGTTTGTCAAAAACCAGTTGACTGTATAGGTGAGGGTTTATTTCTGGGTTCTTAATTATATTGTACTGATTGATGTGTCTCTCTTTATGCCAGTACCATGCTGTTTTGACCACTGTAGCTTTGTAATATGTTTCAAGGTCAGGTAGTGAAATTCCTCCCACATTGCTCTTCTTTTTTAGAATGCTTTTGGCTATTGGGGTGCACTTACCCTTCCAGATGAATTTGGTAATTGCCTTCTCTAATTCTGTAAAGTAAGCTGTTGGGATTTTGATTGGTATTGCATTGAATCTATAAATCAGTTTGGGTAAGATTGACGTCTTCATGATATTTATTCTTCCAATTCATGACCACGGAATGTCTTTCCATTTGTTTAGGTCTTTTAAAATTTCTTTTAGCATTGTTTTATAGTTTTTTGCATATAGGTTTTGTACTTCTTTGGTTAAATTAACTCCTAGGTATTTGAGTCTTTTGTTGCTGTTGAAAATGGAATTTTTCCCGATTTCCTCCTTAGGTTGTTCAGTACTAGTGTACAAAGACATTGCTGAATTTTGCATGTTGATCTTGTATCCTGCCACTTTGCTGAACTCATTTATTAGCTCAAGTAGCTTTGTCATGGATACTTCAGGATTTTCTAAGTACGGGATCATGTCATCCGTAAACAGTGAGAGTTTTACTTCCTCTTTTCCTATTTGGACTCCTTTAATTTTTTTCTTGTCTAATTGTCCTCGCTAGAACTTCTAGTACAATATTGAATAACATTGGGGACATTGGGCATCCTTGTCTTGTTCCCAAGCTTAGAGGGAAAGCTTTCAACCTTTCTCCATTGAGTATGATGTTGGCTGTGGGTTTTTCATATATACCTTTTTATCATATTGAGGAATTTTCCTTTTATTTCTATCTTTTGACGTAAAACATACTTTTAATGGCTACATGTTTCTAGAAATAAAATTGCTGGGTCAAGGGGTGTGCACATTTTTTAAAGGCTTTTTATGTGCGATGCATGATAGCTTTCCCGAAGAATTACGCTAGTTTATGTTCCCACCAACAGTGTATTAAAGCTCTTGTTTCCCATGCTTGCCAATACTTTTTAAAAATTCTTTGTTATGTTGGTAGGGAAAAATGGTAGCTATGCCACAGTTTAACATAGTTGTTGTCTATTTATTTCTTGTCCCTGGTCTCACCAGCTAGACTGTGGACTCCTTGAGGGCAGTGATAATTTCTTTTGGGTTCTCCATGGTGCTGGGGCAGTAGAGGTTACTCACTGAGTACTTTATCGCTGTAGTGTGAGTAGGGCAGGGGCTGGTGGAAAACAATTTCAGAGTGATAGTCCTCTGACCCTAAAGCTGTAGCCCCTTTTACAAGCACAGTCATACTCAGGCATTTACCTCTGAAAAGTCAATGAGCTGGATTTCTATATTTTTAGTCACTCCGGACTAATGTGTTCAATTGTCTTTTATAGATCCTGGAGTAAAAATCTATGGCTGTGCATTACCCCCTGGAGGCTCTGAAGGCTCTGAGGTATTGTATAGGTTGACTGGCCTTCAATTTGGTACAGTAGCATCTGTTACTTTCTGATCATGAAATTTTACGGTCAGAAATAATTTTAGAAATCAGTTAAATCCCATTGTAGTGAAATATCCATACTCTAAAATGATTCTTATTATGTCAGATAATGTATTCAGCAACATGTCAGGATCATAGATACTCCAAGGCCGGACATTCACATTCTTAAAATGGAGTTGTTTGTGTTAGGATCATTTGTTCAGGGACTTGATTTACTCATTTTTAATAGCATAATTGTAGGTTTGATGATTGTTCAGTTTGGAATTAATCACTGATTTAAACGGTATTTCACAGGCTTACTTTGTACCATGCATTGACTCACCCTACTTCCATTTTAAACATTGGAATTAGGATGAAGATGACGACTACCTACCTGATAATGTGACCTTTGCACCCAAAGATGTTACACCTGTGGATTTTACACCTAAAGATAATGTACATGGACTGGCTTATAAGGGCCTGGATCCCCACCAAGCACTGTTTGGAACTTCACGAGAACATTTTAATTTTTTCAGTGAGGGATCTGAGAGGGCCAGCAATCTTATTGGAGATGTTGGACTGAGTAAAGGAAGAAAATTGGGAATTTCAGGCCAGGTAAGAGTGTATGTGTTTTATAAATATGGAACCATTGAGAAATGAGTCTCCTTTTCATATTGTATGTGACCCAGGATAGGCACTCATTCGTTGAATAAAGGCAGACTTAGAAGGGATTGTATTTTCCTAAGGATCTTTTCTGAAGACATGTGAAGCATACACCTTCCTGATTTAAATAATGTACTCCTATGACCTGGGACCTAGAGTTCCTGGTGGAGTTTGTGTGTTCCTAGAAGTGAGAACTGCTTTCCCACACACTTGGACTGAGCAGAAAACCACTCCTATCCTTTGGCTTTACTTAATAACCTTAAATTTCTTTTTTTTTTTTTTTTTTTTTAAAGATTTTATTTATTTATTCATTTATCCCCCCCCTGCTGCTCGTGCTCGCTGGGTCAGCCAACCGCGCCATGTGGGCAGGCTTGCCTTCACCAGGAGGCCCCGGGAACCGAACCCGGGGCCTCCCATATGGTAAACGGGAGCCCCACTGATTGAGCCACAGCCGCTTCCCAACCTTAAATTTCTTAATTGCAGTTTGCCTCTCTGAGTTTAGGTCCAGGTTTTACTACCCGTTGGAATATTCCCTAGTGCTGCAAGCATGTCAGGAACACGGGTCTAGTTTTTGCTCAGGGGGCTTGCTTTTTACCTTTGTGGAGATGGAGAGCTTTTACTGATTGCAGGTACTCTCAGATTGATTCAGAGTTATTTCTTTTCTTTTCTTTTCTTTTTTTTTTTTTAGGAGGTACCGGGGATTGAACCGAGGACCTCATCATTTCATTATTACCTTTTCTTTTCTATACTTTCAACAATCTTTTTTAACAAAAACTTTTACTTGTTGGAGGCCTTTCCCACAAAAGATCAGGAGTTCTTATAAATGCTGTTGGACTAGCAGTGATCTTTAGGCCTCAATTTTTTTTTCCCTACCTACACTGGCCCCCCGCAATGTGTTCAGCATTTCTGCCTTTCTCCTTGGGAAGGCCCCATTTCTGCCCTTGCACTCACTGCTGCCTGGGTGTATCCTCCATCTTCTTCCTGTGCTTGGACCCCAAGGCTGCTTTGGGGCCAAGGCCAGCTCCAGTGCTGGAAGCTTGGTACTCTCTTCTGCACTGTTTTTCAAGAGACTTGAGTCTGTGTGTTAATGTGGGGTTCCCTTTTACTTCTCTTTGATATTCTTCAATGAGAATTGAAGTCTGTTCAACTGGATCCTTAAAATAGCTTTATCCTTCAGTGCAGGCTTACCCTAAAACAAACAAACAAACAAACAAACAAACAAACAAACAAAACAAACCTGTAATTGCTCAATTTGAACCCTTTTCTCTGAAGGCTTTTGGTGTAGGTGCCCTGGAAGAGGAAGATGATGATATCTATGCCACAGAAACTCTATCCAAGTATGACACCATTTTGAAGGATGAGGAGCCTGGCGATGGGCTGTATGGCTGGACAGCACCCAGGCAGTATACAGGCCAGAAAGGTAATTCCATAGACCCAAAACTGATGGTAGGACCCAATATCAGGATATCAGGAAGAAGGGACAGCAAGATTGATGCTGGAGTATCAGCCTCCACAGAGTAGGTGATTGCTGGTCAAAGATACAGGGTGAGAAACAAAGTAGGGGCAAGAGCAGTCCAGTGTGGGAAGTAAGACAGAAGTAGTGTTTAGACCACGCTAGAACAGGCCAAGGCCAAAGTCAGCTATCAAAACAGAGCCAAGGTGGGGTGGAGGGAGAGGCCTGAGATCCGGGTAGCAGCCAGTGTGTGGACAGGTGCTAATGTTGCAGGTCAGAGCTGGCAGTGGGTCAGAGGGAAACACTCGGAGCTCCAGGAACTGGGCAGTGGGCCAAAGTAGGCCAATTCCAGCAATGTTCAGAGGCCAGGTTTGGGGACCAGGCGGAAGAGCCTGCACAAAGAGGAAGCTTGATGTCCCCTCACTTGAGTCCCTGCTCTTAGGGGGCTCTTGTTAGGGCAGAAGATGATCAGTTGCTAATACAACCTGAATTTCAAGTCAGAGTCCATGGCAATTCAGATTCTATAGGTCTAAGTAGTATTTCAGTTTTTCTTTCCAGAAAAGCTTTAGAGAGGAGACAGTGCAGAGTAGGTGTTAGTAGCCTGTAACTTGGCGTCAATCCAACCTGGATTTGGATCTCACCTCCCCACTGTCCAGCTCTGTGACCTTGGTCAAGACTTGTCACCCCTCTGGACATCAGAGTCCTTATTTGTAAATTAAGGATAAAGTCCACGCAGGAAGTTCATCTTACGAGAATTAAATGACATAGCTTGATGTTTGACACAGTACTCACCATAAAGCCTGAATAGGTGGTAGCTACTATTCTTGTGGTTATAATAGTAGTAACAACCCAAATAAATTGCAGGAAGTGACAGTGATGGAAACAATCTGCCTAGACATTTTTAGCTATAGTCAGATAAAGTTTGATCTAACCCGTGTGAAAAATACTTCTAAAATATACCTGTTGAAATAATATAAATATTGCTGAAGAATATATAAATGTGAGCATCACCTCCAAAATGATGTTTGTTTTACCTTAAGTGAAAATGCAGGTGCACAACAATGGGGATTAGCTAAATAAAGATACTCAT
This sequence comes from Tolypeutes matacus, assembly GCA_026826555.1. Lineage (NCBI taxonomy): Eukaryota > Metazoa > Chordata > Mammalia > Cingulata > Chlamyphoridae > Tolypeutes > Tolypeutes matacus. Next base: position 2,332,627 of record JAKSZT010054565.1, on the reverse strand, counting down.
TCAGTGAAAATCCTTAAATTGTTTCTGTTTTTCTCCGTGGATCAATAGGGCTATAACGAATATTCTTATGGCTCTATCTTTATGCACAATTGTTGCTTATTTCTTCAGAATTCTTCAGAATAAATTCATAGAAGTGAAACTTCCAGGTTTTAGAAGAATATGAAATTCCAAGAATGTGAAATGTAACGCCAAATTACTCTCCAGAATTTTAGGACCTTTTTGAAGCTGACATAAAGTTCACCATGAGCTGAAATACAGTGAATCATCTTGTGGAGGAAAGTAGTTACATGGTGGCGTTTGGTTATGAGCTGCTGAAAACCTTAGTCCTGCCCATCTAGCAGGTGGCAGTGCCTGGTCTGGGACCAAACACGCACAGCTTGTGTGCGTGCTCACGGTTATCAGTTATTGGTTATGGGGAGGAAGGGGCTTTTTGTCACCAAAAATGCAGTTCATGCAGATGAATGTTTGACACAGCTATGAGATTCAGAAAACCCTTGACCAGGGACTGTCCTAGCTCCAGGCAGAGAACAGAATTCATTCAGTTGCCAGAATTTGTGATCTTTATCTCTTGTTGAAATTTCATTTGAGAAAAAGACAAAAGTACCTTTTAATTCGTACCAAGATTATATTCCAGGATGATGCATTTTATTGCTTTTTGTTCCTGATTTGAATAGTTGCTGACAAAATGGGTAGGTAGTCTCCCAGTGGTTTTTCACCTATTTGTAGAAATGACTCTCTTGCAGTTATGCCTATGATTTTTATCCATCCTTGTCCTTTTGACTGTTTTCTTGAGCCCTCTTACTCCACAGAGTATATATATTCCTAGGAGTTCCTTAGTGTAGGACCTATAAAATCAGGGTTGAAGAACTTGTTTTGTAGGGCCACAGCCTTGTGTCCTAGCAGCCTAATCGGCTGCCCGTGGGTGGTGAGGGCCGGGCCACCTGTCACTGAGTCAACATAGGTGTGAGCGTTTTGACATTCCCTTCTTTCTTCCCTTTGCTGCTATCTTTGAATGATATCATATGACACGTAGTATTTACGTTCTTGGAGATATAAATCTTCTGACGTCTTTCGTCTTATTCTAATCTTCTCTGACTCTGGAATTAATTAATGACATCATTTTGTAGAATCAGAGAAAGATCTTCGATACGTTGGCAAAATTTTGGATGGATTTTCCTTGGCTTCTAAACCTTTATCTTCCAAGAAAGTAAGAAAACCTTTTTTAAAAAATATATGATTTAGTGGTTAAAATGTTTGCTGCTATGTGATCTATGTTATTATGCTAAAATGGAAAAGATAAGTAAATTCTCTTTTCATAAAGCAACAGCCTAGTTACTCATGATTTTCTAGGAAAACATATTTTACATTAGAAATGTCAGTTAGTAGCTGCATTGTATTCAAAACATCTAATTGCTAATTTTTTTTTTTTAAGATTTATTTTATTTATTTATTCCTCCCACCCCCATTGTTTGCGCTCGTTGTCTACTTTCTGTGTCCATTCACTGTGTGTTCACTGTGTCTGCTTGTCTTCTCTTTAGGAGGCACCAGGAACCGAACCCGGGACCTCCCGTGTGGGAGAGAGGTGCTCAGCTGGTTGAGCCACCTCTGCTCCCAAATTGCTAATCTTTTAACACCAACTTCTTTGGTTATTTCCATTAAAAAAAAATTAGAGGGAAGCGAATGTGGCTCAAGTGATTGAGTTCCTGCCTATCACATGGGAACCGATCCAGGCATCAGTTCCTGGTGCCTCCTAAAGAAGACAAGCAAGACAGCGAGCTGACACGATAGGCTGGCGCAGCGAGCTGATGCAACAAGATGATGCAACAAGAGACACATGGAGGAAAACATAATGAGAGACACAACAAAGCAGGGAGTGGAGGGGGCTCAAGCAATTAGGTGCTTCCCTCCCTCATGGGAGGTCCCAGGTTTCGTTCCTGGTGCCTCCTAAAAAAAAAAAAAAAGACCAGCACACAACAAACAGACACAACAAATGCAAACAATGAGGGGATGGGGAGAAATAAATAAAATAAATCTTTTTTTAAAAAAATTACAAATATGTGGGAGAATGAAATTGATATAATACCAGGGACAATGTAACTTAAGGAAAAGTGGAAAACTTTTAAAAAGCCATAACCCAATTCTGATTCCTCCCCAAATGCTACAAAGTACATTAGCCAGTGTGGGCAAGGTTCAATACATGTAAAATATTTAAGAAAGAAGAAAGTAGGGACTACTATTACTAGAAATGTCAAATAACATTAAAAGAGAATGTGAAGTACATAGTTTAAAAAGCCTGAGATATGCTTGCTCGACTCAGGGTTCAAGGGAAAGAGGACTAAGTCCTGGCCCTGAACTAGCTCCCCTGCAGGGAGGGCACCTTAATCTTATTGGATGAGCCCCTTCTTCCTTAATGCTTTCAGAATTCTCCCTTTATCTTTGGCCTTCAGCCATTTGATTATGATATGCCTCACAGCGAGTTATCCTGTTTGGAGTTCCATGACCTTCTTTCATCAATTTTGTCAATACATTGTAGCAGGTTAATGTCCCTTAGCCGTAGAAACCAAGTCCGGGGCTTCCTGAGGAGGCTCCGTGCTAGACAGGGCTTTGGCCGGGAATGACTCTGAGGAGGGCTGGGTTCACCGAGCCTTTTACAGACAGGCGAAGTTTCTAAATCTGTGGCTAAAACCCAACCTCTGGCTCTAGAGACAAATCAGAACAGTGACTTTAAATGGGAATAGAAATGCTTTAAACCTAACAGGGAATGTAAAGAAGAGTCGTGTCCATGCCACTCCTTTCTGCCATGCCCTTCTGGTTCTTTGTGTTTGGTAACAAGAGCATGTTTGCCAGCTGATTTGGGAGCCTTGTGTCAGAGAAGATGGTGAGGGCTGTGATGATAAAAAATGAGTTAGGTAGAGCAAGGGCAAAAAGAATTGTAGAGAATCCCACCTGAGGGTATCTCCCCTCTGCCTCCCCTGTGTAGGCAGGGACCAACTGTGCCGACCAGGTTTCCTGACAATGATAATACCCAGGCTGCACATGGCAACTACCTGGGGAGCTTGGGAAAATGCACTGATATCAGACTTTCTATGGGTGGGATGCAAGCATCAGTATTGTTAAAACTCCCCAGGTGAGTCCATTGTGTGGCTAGGATTGAGAACCACAGTCATAGAGGATGCTTCCCTTCCTTCAGAGTTGATTCAACTCCTGCTTTCAGGTAGCTTAGAAATCTAAGCAATAGCCTAATAGGAAACTGTCCATAAATGTATTTGTTAGACCAAGAGCAGGAAGACCATTTCGTATATTCATTAGCTAGGGTCTATTCAGTTATTTGAAAGTATCTAATTTCTTTTAACTTAACCTGTTCTGCCATCATTAATGCCATTCAATATTGAAAGTACCTGTATTTCCCAAATAAATTTCCATTTCAGCTGTCAGCTTTTGAATGAGAAATATCTCAGATCAAAAAGTAGAGAGTGAGGTTTCAATTTGGAACTGAAACATAACCAAACATAAGTTTAAAACTAACTTATGCAAGTTGTTTTTTTCTAAACCTCGAGTCACATTTTTCTAGATTTCCTGATTTACAGTGAGCCAATTCTGCCAGTGGGCCAATGCATTGTGCTGGCTTTTACCCCTTTATTGTTGTCATCATATTAAACATGCATATGGGTATCTCTGTAGAGGTGGGCAGGGGTGAGAGTAAAAATATCTGACCTTTGGAACAGTGCGGTTTTGGTGACCCTCCAGAACCAGAATGGATGCTGCTGGGATATGTGGTCAGGCCGCCCCAACGCAAGAACTAGCTGAATGGTAACCTGGCAAGGAGCAGGGTTAACACTGCTCAGAGGTTTTCTTGGTTAAGTCAATTATGATTTTCTTGCAACCTTTTTTAATTTTTTAATTAATTATTTTTTATTGTAGTAAAAAAATATATATAACATAAAAGTCATTTTAATCATTTTAAGTGTACAATTCTGTGACATTAAATATGTTGGCAATGTTTTGTAACCTTCATCACTATTTCCAGAACATTTTCATCACAACCTGTTTTTCTGTTTTTTAAGATTTATCCACCGCCTGAGTTGCCAAGACACTACCGACCAGTGCATTATTTCAGGCCTGTGGTAGCAGCAACCTCAGACAATTCCCACTTAGTTCAGGTATTATCAGAGTCAGCTGGAAAGGCAGGGCCTGACTCAGGGACGCATAGTAGGCACCAATTGAATGCTTCCAAGCGCGGGGAGTTGCTAGGAGAGATGCCTATTCAAGGTATGTGCCGTGGAATAGAATTAAGTCATTACATTTTTTTTAAGGATTCATTTTATTGTTTTATTCCCCCCCACTTGTTGTTTTGCGCTCTCTGTCTGCTCTCTGTATCCATTCGCTATGTGCTCTCTGTGTCTGCTTGTCCTCTCTTTGAGGAGTCACCGGGAACCGATCATGGGACCTTCCAATGTGGGAGAGAGGTACTCAATCGCTTGAGCCACCTCAGCTCCCAGGTTTGTTGTGTCTCTCATTGTCTCTTGTCTTTGTCTCTTTTTGTTGCGCTAACTTGCTGCATGGGCTAACTCTGTGCGCGGGCCAGCTCACCTTCTCCAAGAGGCGCTGGGAAACAAACCCGGGACCTCCCATATGGTAGATGGGAGCCCAATCGCTTGAGCCACATCCACCTCCCAAGTCATTACATTTAAAGTAAGCTGTGTTATCCAAATTAAAGTGTAAAGTTATTTCCTCTCTAAAACTTATTTTACATGATTTTGTATTCTCAAATCGTGAGAATGAAAGTGTTCTATTTTGAATGGTATACATGATAGTATGTACATCCTTTACTTAATACTTGTTTTCTTCCCTCATCGTGGGTTGTGCTGTTAAAATCACAGCCCTTATCTTAAGCTCAACTGTTTCCAACATTTTAATAATTATCCGGGAACAGAGTTAAGACCAGGGACATTTGTAGCTTCACTTTCTCTGCCCAGCCTGGGAAAATATAGGTATTTTTTCTCTTAGTGAGAAAGGGTACTATATCTCTTCTGAAAGCCTAAAAGTAATGAAAGTATCTGGAAGTTTGCGAAGCATGGAGAATCCCCTGAAGGTTGCAGTAAAAGGACCCAGTATGAGAGGCAGACTTGGACTTTTGATGTGCTCATGTTATGCAACCTTGCCATTTGGGAGCCTGATCGGTAGTTCAAATACAATCCATTAAAAAAGAACCCTTGGTTCCCCTCTCCTTTCTCTAAACTTGCTCTTCCCCATCTCAGTGAATGGTACCACTGCTGACTCACTGCTCAGACCAGAACATAGAAATCCTAATTCTTAGCTCCTTTTTTCCCCTTCCTTCCCCTACCATACCCAGTCTATCAGCAAGTCCTTTCAGCTTTGACTCCAGCACACTTGGGTAATCCATCCACTTCTCCACATTTCCTCTGCTTCCACCTTGATTCAAGCCCCCTTCCTCTCTCACCTGCACAATTGCAGCAGCCTCATTGGTCTCTTATTTCACCCCTTTTCCTTCTGCAGTCTTTCCCCCTCAACAGCAGCTAGATGAACTAATGATGACAATCCTCCTTTAAAACCCTCAGTACCTCTCACACTTCATATAAAAGCCCCACAAGGCCCTACATGATCTAGCCCCTGCCTGCCTCTTAAGCTGCATCTTGTACCCTTTTCACCTAGTCCATTCCTTGCAGTTTGGCCTCACGATCTTCTTTTCTGCCCTTGAACCTGCCAAGCATGATCCTTCCTCAGGGCCTTTAGGTTTTCTATTTCCTCTGCCTCTTTTCTTCCCCTAGATATTTTTTTCTTTTTAGGTATCACGGCCGATGATTGAACCCTGGGTCCTCATATGTGGAAAGCCGGCACTCAACCACTGAGCCACATAGGCTCCCCTGAGTTCATTTTTTCATTTGTTTGCTTGTTGTTTTTTTGTTTGTTTGTTTTTAGGAGGCACCGGGAACTGAACCTGGGACCTCCCATGTGGGAAGCAGTTGCTCAACCATTTGAGCCATATCCGCTTCCCTCTTCCCCTAGATTTTTGTGAGTCTGGCTCCTTTTATTACTTTAGAGAGACCTCCCAAGCCTTCCCTGACCGCTGAGTGAGCTAGTTATCTTTCTTTCCATCCTCCACCATCAGCCTACCAGCTCATCACCCTCAGTCACATACATCACCCTATTTTATATTTTTCATAGCTCTCCTCTCACAGCAATGCTCTGGTGTTGATTTTTGGCTTTTAATATCCATATCCCTCACTAGTGAAAATGCGGTCTTGTCTGCATTGTTCTCCCAGACCCTAGAGAATTGCTGGCATGGAGTAGGCACTCACTGAGCATTTGTGATGTGAAGCCATGCTTGTTGGGTAACTGTGCTCTGAACTGGGACTTGTGCTGGGCAGGACTGAAGAAGGGGTGGCCACTGCAGACTGGAGGTCTGGAGCCTGGGATGTCAGGGTCCTCATGCTAGGACCACTCACCAGCCCTATAAACATCCAGGTATTAACCTCCATTTTTGCCAACTGTAATATAGGATTGTCATTATGTTATTACTGTCAGTTCACAGGGATAATATGAAGAAGAATGAAACATTAAACATGAAAATATATCACCTGTATAAGTTTGTGATATTGAAAATATATGTACAGAGAAATGCAGAAAAGATTTTCATCTCTTCTTACTCCTGTTTTTGTTTAGGTTCAACTACTTCAGTTTTAGAGTTTCTGTCCCAAAAAGATAGAGAGAGAATCAAAGAAATGAAACAGGCAACTGACCTTAAAGCTGCTCAACTAAAGGCCAGGAGTCTGGCTCAAAATGCCTTGAGCAACAGATCCCAGCCCTCCTCTTCAGATGTTGGACACTGCTCTTGGCACACGGCCTTGGGTGGCAAGTCAGCCACCACAGGAACCAGCAAGTTCAAACCTTTTTCAAAAGACCCAGAAAAGCAAAAACGATATGAAGAGTTCTTAGCAAATATGAAACAGGGCCAGAAAGGTGAGTGCTAGGCCTGGGTCTCCCACCTTTCAGCCAGGGGTAGCATTCTTGCTAGGCTCGTCCAAGATCCTGCTCTGCTGGTATGTTTGCTTTGTCCTGCTGCAAACAGTGCAAAGGTTTTAAGACCGGGCGCTTGACTTTGGAAAGAAAGAACAATTGGCCAATTGTGTTTTTCTACATCTCAGGTCCAAAGGTAGCTGTTTAAACAGAGAACTTGCCTTGGCTGTGGCCAATGCTCAATTACAGTCCATTGGCTATTTACAAATGCTTGACTTCTCAAAGTTTTACATTTCACACCAAGAAAACAACCTCATCACCCATTTTACCTTTTTTTTCCTTAAAAAATATTACCATTTTTTAATTTAGATATATTCACATACCATATTATCTATCCAAAGTGTACCATCAGTGGCTTTTAGTATAATCATAGTGTTGTGTACCACAAAAAACTTTAGAACAATTCATAACTCCATAAAGAAACACTCCACATCCCTTAGCAGTCACCTCTCAAGCCCTCTATCCTTCCCCAGCCCTACATAACCACTAATCTAATTCCATCTTTATAAATTGATTTATATTTCATTTTATATAAATGGGATCATATATAGTACCACGTGTCTGGTTTCTTTCACTTAGCATAATGTTTTGTTTTTGATTTTTTTTTCCTGATATTAACATCTTGTAACATTAGCATACATAACATTTGTTCAATTTCAAAGAAAAATAGTCTTACATATGCTATATTACTCATATTTATATTTCACATGAGGTTTTATATGCTATACAGTTCCATGTTAACATTTTTTAGCTTTCTTTTTAGTAATATACATGACCTTAGTCTTTCCCTGTCATCCACTGTCATAACCATATAATGGCACTGCTAGTTACAAACATTATGTTGTGCTTTCACCTTTTCTGTTCATTTCCAGAGATTATTTTTACCAGTTCTGTACAAGTTAAACTCCCATTTTCTCTTAACCATCCAGTCCTAAATCATAGTCTAAAATTTGACTTAAAAAGATAGTTGGCCAAAAAGTTGTATGTATTTATATAGGGAAAAAACATCACTCTTTGATCTATGAAGTAAATATGGCAAGAAGGAGGAGAGGGATTCCTGTTATTTGCAGTAGTCCTTGTGAGAGGGTGTCAGCAAATTAAAGGGGTGGTTTTTCAAAGGCAGGTCTTTGGGGAATGTAAAGTACATTTTACTGTGCTTTGTGCCTTACAGAGAACCTACAAGCCCTAGTGTGTATTTGTTAAATTTTTAAAAGTTAAGGAAAGGAGTGTTTTTCTGCAATATAGTTGGGATGAGCTACCACTGTCTGGGAGTAGTGACAAGTTCTTGCTTCCAAAGATTTAACTGTCAGTCCCCAAAATGTTTTTCTCTGTTACAAGCAGAAGACAGAATTAAATAAAAGTATCATTTTGTGGGAGAGCAAACATTACCTGTCATGTATGCCCTCCCGCCACCCCTCATGGCAGCCTTCAAGACAAAGCTGGTCAGTGTTCAAGAATAGGATTTTTGTTTCTTAGGTGAAACACACAGGGTTGGAGTGATGTCCACCAGGTGTTCCACTTTAAGCCCCCTTTTTTTCCCTAGAAATGAAATAGTTTCTTGTTCTCTGTACCATAGATGCTCTGGAAAGTTGTCTGGATCCCAGTATGACCGAGTGGGAGCGAGGCCGTGAGCGGGATGAGTTTTCTCGAGCAGCCCTGCTGTATGCATCTTCCCATTCGACCTTGTCCTCCAGGTTCACTCATGCCAAAGAGGAAGACGATGCAGATCAAGTCGAAGTCCCTCGAGACCAAGAGGTCTGCTGCTATCATCATGTCCCTACCTGGTGAATTTTTAAATTGAAACACTGTATAGCCAAATATTTTAAATCCCTCAGTGAAAATATCAAAATATACATGGAATAGTTGAATAAGAACAATTTTATGATTTAGCTTCCAGCAATTACCAAAGTTTATAGCCCAAGCTGTTTTGTAATTTTCAAAGATTGTTTGAAAAAACAAATTCTTTTTTAGGAGGTACTGAAGATTGAACCCAGGACCTCGTACATGGGAAGCAGATGTTCAACCACTGAGCTACATTGCTCCCCAATGAGAGTTGGTTTTTTCATTTGTTTTATTTTTAGGAGGTACAAGGGATCAAACCATGGGACCTTGTACATGGGAAGCAGGCACTCAACCATTTGAGCTACATCTGTGCCCCGGTTTGAAAATTTTTAAGTGGAAGAGCAATCAGATCACTTGTGTGGCCACTAGATGAAACAGGATGATTGTATTTTTCCAGAATGATGTCAATGACAAGCAGTCAGCTGTGAAGATGAAGATGTTTGGGAAGCTTACTCGAGACACATTTGAGTGGCACCCTGACAAGCTTCTGTGTAAGAGGTTTAATGTTCCTGACCCTTATCCAGAGTAAGTTGGATAAATTTGCCTTTAAACCAAAACAAAATCTGTTCCCCATATTAAAGCTAACTTCTCCCCTTACATACTCATATAAATTCCCTTTTTCTAGATGAACTTATTTATAAATCCTTGGAGTTGAAACATTTGCAGATTTGCTTTAACTTCTATTCATTACAAAAAAAAAAAAAACCTCCAGATAGTAAACCTTATTCCATTTTGAAAATATGAAACTGAGATCTGTCAAGTTACAAAACTTAATGCCTGTCTGATTTACCACCTTTTAAATCCTACACTTATAGTTTGCATTTGAAAATTACATTTAAAAAAGCATAAGTCCACTTTCTTTTTTTTTTAACCGGGAGGTCCTGGGGATCAATCCCACATCCCTCCATATGGGAGACAGACGCCCAACCATTTGAGCCACGTCCGCCCCCAATAAGTCCACTTTCTAATTCTCTTTAAAAAGTTCAGCATCTTATTTGGTTATAAACACTACAAGAAAACATATACAGTTGAATCAAAGTCTTGTGAGAAATTTTAGGTACATTTTTAGCAGTGGACCTTTTCTTTAATGGAATATTCCAAGTTAAACTCTAGCCCTTACTATAATAAGGAAAAACTCATGGATTCTAAAGTCAGCCATTCTAAATTCTTGAACTGCTTTGAGAAGTGAAAACTTCTTAAGGGACCTTTTTAGCCAAATAGAACTGGTAAAAACGTGAGATGGAAAGTGTATTAGTCAGCCAAAGGAGTGCTGATGCAAAGTACCAGAACTCTGTTAGCTTTTATAATGGGTATTTATTTGGGGTAGAAGCTTACATACAGTTACAAGGCCCTAAAGAGTGCAACTCAAGGTACCATAAGAGATACTTCCTTACCAAAGTCTGTTGCCACATGTTGAAGCAAGGCGGTTGTCTGTCTCTGCAAGGGTTCAGTCTTTCTTTTTCCTCTTAAGGCTCCGTGGGCCCAGCTTCTTCCAATCTCACCTGTAGGCTGGAGGGCTAGTTTCTTTCTGGGTCCAGCTGCTCTGGTCTCTTCACAAAGTGAGCTAGAAACTATCAGACGAATGGCTCATCTCTCTTCCTGGTGCCGTAGGATCAAAGCTGACAAGTTCTCTCCTCTTCTGTGTCTATGGAGCTCTCTCTATTCCTCATTGTATCTTCTGTGTGAGCATCCGTTTATATAGCCCACCAGGGAGGCGGGGACTGTCCTGCACACTCTAATGATGTGGTCAAATCAAAGCCCTAATCTTGACTTAATCATGTAAACGGAAAGTCTTTGAATTTAAATCAATCAAAGGGTATCATGCCCAGAGGAACAGACCAGTTTACAAACATAATCTATGTCTCTTTTTGGAATTCATAAACAATATCAAACTGCCACAGAAAGCTTTACAGAAAGTAAATTTTTTCCTAGCAGTTATTATTAAAATCATATGCTTTTTCTTTTTAACCCCCAGTTCAACTTTAGTTGGATTACCAAGAGTGAAACGTGACAAATACTCAGTCTTCAACTTTCTGACACTCCCAGAGACAGCTTCCTTGCCTGCACCTCGAGTATCAAGTGAAAAACTACAGCAGCACCAAGTCCTCGACAGTGAGTAGGGCTTATGCAGGTCTGTGTGTTGGCTCTCAACTCTTAGCTTATTGGGAATACGGAAGTAGAAGGTCATCTAGTCCTAGGGATACAGAATGTGAGCCCTCCTCCCTCCATCGGACAGTGGCTCATACTGCGACACCAGCTAGTGTTGTAATGCTCCAAATGTATGCTACTTGGGGTTGGGGCTCTGTCTCAGTATCTGCCACATCCCCAACATCTTGCACAGTACCTGGCCCACAGAAGGTTCTTGAGGTAATGAAGAACTTGCCTTTTTGTGCTATACATTTTTTTCTTGTTAATTCTAATGTTATATCTGTGTCCTATCTTTCAGAATCAAGAAAACCTTCCAGATGGGATACATATAAACAAGAAAAGAAAGAAGATTCCATTAGTGAATTTTTAAGTTTGGCTAGGTCAAAAGTCGGTACACCTAAACAAGAGGCCAGTCCATTAATAAACAAAGAGGAGGAGCATGTAATGGAATCCCTCTCAAATAAGGTAATAGGGCTTCCACACTCTCTTTGCCAGGCTCACTGTGGCCTTTGCCTTTCTCTCTGGTGATGTCTTCCCTCATTACTTGATAGCAGAGGTCGGCAAACTTTTTCTACAAAGGGCAAGGTATAAATATTCTAGGCTTTGTGGGCCATATGGTCTCTATTGCAGTTACTCATCTTTGCTGTTGAGTGCAGCAACCACCATAGACAGTATGTAAAGATTGGTTGTGGCTGTGTTCCAGGAAAACTTTATTTACAAAAACGGACAGCAGGTCAGATCTGGCATGTAGGCTGTAATTTGCTAACACCTGCTCTCTAGTCCACGAGTTTCAATCATAGCTTTAATCATGCCTTCCTAGAATGGCTTTTACTAGCATCAACCATTGAAGCAAACTTCAGTGTATTCATATTGGAAAATAAATTTTACAAATAATAAGTATTCTTTTCTGTGGAGAATATAGAGAAAATAGTTCTTGCTTTTTTATTTTTTTAATTAGTATTCTTCTGATGTACATTTTGGGTTTTTTTGTTTGTTTGCTTTTACTTTTAGGAGGACCTCATACATGGGAAGCAGGTACTCAACTACTGAGCTACATCTGCTCCCCAGTGAGAGTTGGTTTTTTGTTTGTTTGTTTGTTTGTTTGTTTTCTTTTTAGGAGGTACTAGGGATCGAACCCAGGACCTCATACATGGGAAGCAAACGCTCAACCATTTGAGCTACATCTGCTCCCCTCAGTTAGTTTTTTTTGTTTTTGTTTTTGTATTTATTATTTTTGTATTTTATTTGTTATATATTATTATTAATTTTTTATTTGCCCTAAGGAGCCTGGACTTCTTCCCTGCCTTGAGGAGGCAGCCTCAAGCCTGCACTCCCCAATCTCTAGCCTACCCTCAAGGCTCTCAGTTTTTGTTTTTGTTTTTTCAGTTATTTTTAATACCTGCTATCTTGTCCCAGTTTTCCTCATGTGGATATTTGTAACTCTGCTTCACAAATTGGAGGTGGTGTAGTACAGAGGACAGACTATTGACCAAGAGAGAGGACAACTGGGTTGTAGAGTCCAGACCCACCTGTTGATACAGTCCAGGAACGTGGCATTTTTGCCAGTCTCTTGCCTTCTCCAATGTGGGTTCTTTGATGGAGAATGGAAGGACTGCCATGGTTCTGATGCAGGATGGTCCTGCAGCTCTCTTGCATTGCTACTGTTTACACTTAGCCCAGTAGATTACTCTCATTGTCCTGTCTGGTGATAAGCAGCTTACCTTTGCTTCGTGATTATTTAATTGAGTTTATACAAAGTTACTGCCTTTTTATTGTGTTAATCTGAATGTCTGTAACTTGGGTTTATTTTAGAAAGGTGATGTGTAATTGCAGAAGGAAATTCCATGACTATTTTATCAACGTGGTCCTGCCTTCCTCCCATTCTGGGGAGAGCCCAGTTTCTTCTTCAGCATTTTCCCATAATAGATTGTCTTCAAAATCTTTAATATCAAATCTCTGAAGGCTTGGATAGACTTTGATTGCAGTTACAAGGAAGGATTGTTAGCAAAGTACATAAATAATGCTGGCAATGTTCAAAAATGAAATGTGTGTCTTAGGAGTCTTATTTCACTCTTAAAAATAGGACATAGCACTGCACTAGTCCTGACTACATTTTTCTGGGCCCTTTGCAATTCTGCTAAATGATTAATCTCCATTAGAACCCTTTCTATTGGAGATATCAGCTGCTTCTACCTGTTGGCACATTCCACAATTATTGACTCAGAAACATCGCAGAATGTGTGTGTGTCATCACTGTTTAATTCAGCAGTGTGTGAGGATGGATCCCCATGTATGTGAGCATAAACATAATATGGGTGTGTGTGTGTGTTATTCTAGAATTTGAGCTCCTTTCACCCCTCTATTCCTGACTCTTACTTCGCTGTTAATATAGATGGAAAACGAAGGTGCAGATTCACAGACTGAGGAAGAAGGACTTAGCCGCCCATCCATGGACTTATTCAAGGCCATCTTTGCCAGCTCCTCAGATGAAAAGTCCTCATCCTCCGAGGATGAGCAAGGCGACAGTGAGGATGATCAGGCAGATGTTGGGGAGGCCAGCTTCAGAAGTTCCCAAGAGACTGCGTTCATGGAAACATCAGTTGTGGCACATAGTACGTCAATATTTCAGATTTTAGAATCTAAAGGATGAAAGGATGATGGGTCTAGAGAAGCTGCCTCTTTGCTCAGTCTGTAATAGTAAACCAGGGCAATTAGCAGTTGCTGACTTTTAATCTTTTTTATAGATTTCATTGGGGTGGAGCAGAGTTCTTTCTTTTCTAAATCTGGTACAAATCTCAGGTATGTTTTTAGGATAGCTGCGGTATTGATTGTCCTGCTTCCCTTAGTTGAGAAAATTTCAAAAAGAATAAGTTTCTTTTTGAAAAAACTATTTTTTTTTTTTTTTTTTTAAAAAACCTGGTTGATGATAAAGTGCCAGGATTATTAGAATACATTTGGTCATGAAGTATACAAGGCCTCTTCCTGCTTTCATTTCCAAAGGGCAAATTGTCTATTCTGGATCGACCATCAGATAGAAATTGCCTGGCGCACAGTAGCCCTGGTGAATGGCATCTGTTGTCATGACTACAAATCTCACACTTGGTTCGGAGGCATAGCTGCTCCTGCTTGTTCTCGATGCCCCAGCCAGTAATTTTGGGCACAGGAAAGGAGGCCATCCAGGGCTTGTGATCCGGGGGGGGGGGCTTTTCAGATGCTTGGGTGAGTGGACAAAATCTCCCATCTCTTAGCAATGTCTGCCTGCTCCTGACAGACTGTGGTGGATTCAAGTATAGCTTTTAAAGGCCTTTAATTAAAAAAACTAAATAGAAGTAAAAAATTTTTGTTTGTTTTTAAGTCATTGCAAATGTCAGCCCTTTTCTATTTCTTTGGTAAGAAAAAGAAAAACGTATTTTTTTTTGTTACAAAAGTCATATATACTTGTATTTTAAAAGTTAAACTATATTGAAATGTGGAAATCTTAAGTCCCTTGTAATCCTGCTTCCCAGAGATAACCACTGTTAATACTCTGATGCAGGACTTTCTGGACTTTTCCCTGTTTTGTATCTTTTCTACTCTGAAAATATAATAATCTGTTTAAAAATGAGACTATTAATATGAACATGGTACTTTATTTTGAGTGAAATTAGTCTCAGTTTTCTGAAGTGGAGAGTAAGGTTATTTGTACGCCTTTATTTTTTTCTCAGATGGCCCTTCATAGAGGATGTATTTCAACTCTTTGGGTTTCCCGGTGATCTGGAGTTTGTGCCTGTAGGCACACTTGCCACCTGTATCATGGCCCTTTGTGCACTTAGCCATCAGTGCCTATGTTGCCTGACTCTCCCCAGAGTGCAGAAATGGGGTCTGCTGTGTTCACTGCTGAGTCCTCACCACCTGGAATAAACTAGTTAAGCATAGTAGTGAACAAAAGCACACATTATCTAGTGGCAACCAACATCAACCAAAAACTCAAACGCATTAATATTTGGCAAAGAAATGAAATTAATACCCTGTTGTTTTTCAGCTAATGAGCCGACACCCAAGGAGCCTATACCTTCCTTCCCAATACAAAAGATGCAGATAGATGAAAGAGAAGAGTTTGGCCCACGACTGCCTCCCGTCTTCTGCCCCAGTGAGTTGAGAAGTATACCAACATTTATATGTGGGCACTATAGGAAACTATAAAGTGGGTAATAAAATTATGTTTTATTTATATATCTTGCCATGATGGCACAGATTTGTTAACCAGCCTTCAACGAGAAGAGTATCACACCTAAAAAGCAAAGAAAAGTAAAAGATGTGATATTTTGAAAAACTGCATGCCATTATTCTAGGCTGCGGGAGTCATGTGCATGAGCCTCTCTAATCCTTCCTGTATCCTTAAGAAGCATAGGGATTCTTATTATCCCCGTTTTACAGATGGGAAAACTGAAACTTGGAGGGGTTAAAAAATGTAGCCAAAAGCAGAGCTGAGATTCAGACTGTGGCCTATCTCTGAGCTTACCTGAGGATGTTAAATTAAGAAAGGCTTATGGACATTCTGGGTCTAACTTCATTTGGCACATAAAGTTATGGCATGATCCTGGTTAAGTCACATTGGTCTTATTTTGAGTTTTCTGGCAGCTTTTTAAGTCTTTCACTGGTATGTCCAGTGTCTGGTATTCCTCATTGATGGTGTCCGTCACTTTATTTTGTTCCTTTGAATGGGCCATCTCTTCCTATTTCTTTGTATATCTTGTGATTTTTTTGTTGGATGTTTGAATATCTTAATGTGTTAACTCTGGAAATCAGATTCTCACCCTTCCCCATGGTTTGCTGACACACACCTCCCCCCCCTTCTTATTGTTGAAGGTTACCATGGTCTATTTGTTTAGGATTTTCCCAAATTATTTATGCAAAGATTATATCCCTTGACGTATATAGTTACTAAACTCTTTGTTCCTTAAGCTTGTATTCAGCTAGTGTTTTGACAGATTTCCTTGAATGCCAGGAGCTAACAACATCAAAACAAAAAAAGAAAGAAAACACCTTTCCCAGTCTTTGCAGATTGGCTCTGTGCAGGTGCTCTCTTTCAGCACTTAGCCAGCCTTACAATGAGTCTAAAGAACAGCCTGAAACAAAAGCATAGGGTCCTTGCAGGTCTTGTTCTAGGCATGCATGTGTAGCTTTACCAGTGCCCTCATATACACAGACACTCTGAATGCTCCCACTTTTCCCCAGGAAGTTTGCAGTCCTTCCTCCTGGTCCCAGGTACTATTGTATGGTTTCATCCAGTACTCCTTTGCCCTAGGCAGCCCTGCCAGCCACTCCTGCATCCAGAGCAAGTTCTGGGACTGGCAAGACCAAGATGAGCATCCTGGATCAGTCCTACATGCTGTCACCTCATGGATTGACATAGACACACATGCACCCCAATATACACAGCACAGGATTACTATTCTCCGTCTGGGACCCAGGACCAGGGACTCACACTGGGAGTGAGAGTTGATGCTGCCCAAGATACGGAGGGGGTGGGGGAAAGGCCAGCAAGTGTGCCACAAGATTTTCCTATCATTTTTAAGTTGCCTTTTTCTTGATTAGGTGCTCACCCAGTTATTGCAATTCTATAACTGTTTTCCAGGCACTGAAAAAGTTGGATCTGCTAGTTTCTGCTGGTTTTTCAGTTTTGCTGTGGTGGGGTGGAACCCTGCTTGGATCTTCTCACTCTGCCAATTTGCTTTTTGGCAGCTTTTTATGCCTTTTTTTTTTTTTTTTTTTTAAGATTTATTTTATTTATATATTTCTCCCCACCCCCTAGTTGTTTTGCACTTGCTGAGTCTGTTCATCTTCCTTGTTTCTTTGGGAGGCACCAGGAACTGAACCCGGGATCTCCAGTGTGGGAGGGAGGTGCCTAATGGCTTGAGCCACCTTCGCTCCCTGTTTTGTTGTTTACCTCTATGTGTCTCTTGTTTGTGTCATCTTGTTGCGTCAGCTTGCTGTGCCTGCCCGTCAGATCAGCTCGCCGTTTTGCTCGTCGTCTTTTTTTTTTTTAGGAGGCACTGGGAACCTCCACTTCTTGCTTTTGTTGTGTCTCTCGTTGTTTTTTTTCTTGTGTCTCTTGTTGCGTCAGCTTGTTGCATTAGCTTGCTGCGCCTGCCTGTCATGCCAGCTTGCTGCCTTCTTAGGAGGCACTGGAAACCGAACCAGGGACCTCCCATGTGGTAGGCAGGAGCTCAGGTGCTTGAGCCACATCTGTTTCCCTTTGGCAGCTTTTTAAATATGGAACTACAATGTAGTGTGTATTATAATCCATTAATTTCCTAGTGAGGCAGAAGCAAGTCCTAGGGCAGGATTTCTGTTTCAATGCTATTCTGTCTAGATCAGACCCCTAATTCAGTAATTAAGTAATTCCTTAATTTATTTAGCCTTTATTTTTCCTCTATAGTTCATGAGTTTATTGCATTTTTGTTTCAGATGCTCGTCAGAAACCTGAGGCACCTCAAAAGGAGAAGCATAAAAAGAACAAAGAAAAACACAAGACCAAGAAAGATCACAAACGAAAGAAAGAGAAGGTGAGTGACTTCTGGATGTCGCATAGTTGGTGTGTAGGGTCTGAAGTGCCTGCTTCTGTCTTCCAGGAATAACACAAAGCCAGTCAGAGAGAGTATCCTGTGGCCAGGAGGTGGTGAACACAGGTCTCTATTCCTTAACAGATAATAACACTAAGTGTCTTTTTTTTCTAAGGTCCGGGACGTCCGGGGATTGAACCCAAAACCTCCTATGCAGAAAGCCAGCACTCAACCACTGAGCCACATTGGTTTCCCTGAGTTGGTCTTTTCATTTGTTTTGCTTGTTTTTGTTTTTGTTTGTTCAGGAGGCAGCCGGAACCTCCCGTTCGGTCCACTGCTTGAGCCACATCTGCTCCCAACATTCAGTGTCAACCCTCAGCTTTTCAGAAGTTTTATTTTCCTTTCAAAGCCAAATATTTTAATTTGTTCAATTGTGGGTTTTTATGTAATTTTAATTTTTTATTTGTGAACATTGAAAAGCAGGAAAAAGCATTTTTAAGTATCTTAGGTTAATGGTTGCACATTAAATAATAAAACCGTATTCACTGATTATTCATTCAGTATTAAAGGAGGGTGTGATTTTGAATATTCTTCAACTACTTGATCTTCGTTGCAAATAGATATTTTAGTCTGTAGCTTGCCCTTTGAATGGAAGGAATAGAGTGTGCCCTCACTGTTGACACTACCTATCTCTATACTTATGTGTGCATTTAAAAAGGATTTTGTTTATGTCATGGCAAAATTCATCAAGCAACTAATTCTTTTTTTTTTTTCTTTTTTTTTCTTTTTTTTTTTTAGCAATTTTATTGAGATAAACCATACAATACATCCAGAGTGGGTTGTTTTGGTCTAATCACAGAGCTGTGCATTCAACACCACAATCAATATTAGAACATTTTCACTACTACCAAAAGAAAAGCCCCCCCACCTCTTAGCAGTTACTTTTCAATCCCTCAATCTATCCTCTGCTATACATACTTGCTAATCTAATTCCATCTCTATAAATTTATTTATATTTACATTTTATAGAAATGGAGTCAAACAATATGCATTACTTTGTGTCTGGTTTCTGTCACTTATGATAATTCTCTCTTTTTTCACAATTGATGAAAAATTAATATATTACTATTCACTACAGTCCATAGTTTGCTTTAGGTGCATTTTAGCTCAGATACCACCGTGTTGTTAACATCTTGTAATATTAACATACAATTGTTCTGCTTCATTGAAGAACATTCTTAAATTTGTACTATTAAACACACGTATTGTCTGCAACAGCGTTCACTATTCAAGCAGCTAATTCTGTTCTAATAAACCAACCAGACTGTAGAGTGATTTATACTGATCACTTTCTCAAAGTGTTGATTTATTTGAATCTTCTTGGGAAGATTCATGAGGAGTGGTTAACAGTATCACAGGCCTAATCCCAGGGATGAAAAAAACATGATTTATAGTTTATCCAGGTTCAGGAGATACCATTTTATTTTATTGCTAACTAAAAAGTAAATTCATACCAACCAAAAAGTTTATTTAAAAAATTGTACAGGGAGCAGATGTGGCTCAAATGGTTGGGTGTCCGTCTTCCATATGGAGGGACCTGGGTTCGATCCCCGGGACCTCCCAGTAAAAAAAAAAAAAAAAAAAAAATAGTACATAGATTCCAATTCTGACCCAATCAAGATGGTAGAGTGAGAAGTTTAAGAACTCTCCCCCCCCCCTGCAGAAGCTTTGAATGATCAACAAGAATTAGCAGAAACACCTTTCTCAAAGCTTCAGAAAATAGTTAAAGGATTACTGTAACATGGCGAACACCAAATCAAGAAAAAAGCCACTTAAAAGCAGTAGGATCTCCTGGGACCCTGGCTGACCTGACCTCTTCCACAGTTCCCTGGTTCAGCACAAAGCTGGCCCGAGTTCCCAGTGCAGAGCCCTGGGAGCAGAGTGGCCCTCCTGCATGTACTGGGAGCATGCATGTCATGTGGTGGCCTGAGGGACTTGTCCCAGAACTTGCCCTGCATGTAGAGGTGGCCCACCAAGCTCTTCTATAGTGGGGAGAATGGGCAAGTGGCTGCCTGGGGCAAGGGATTGCTGGCCTCAGGACATATAGTTCATTAGGGAAATGCAAATTAAGACCACAATGAGATATTTCTACCTACCTTTCAGAATGGCTAGAATGAAGAATAGTGATAGCAGCAAATTCTGGTGAGGATGCAGAGAAACTAGATCAGTCATTCATTGCTGGTGGCAATGTAAAATAATGCATCCACTGTGGAAGACAGTTTGGCAGATTTTTAAAAAACTAAACATGAAACTACCATACAACCCAGCAAATGCAGTCCTGGGCATTTATCCCAGAGAAATAAAAAACTATGTTTACACAAAAGCCTCTACATAAAAGTTTATAACACCTTTATTAGTTAATAGCCCCAAACTGGAAACAACCATTTGTCCTTCAGTAGACAAATGGTTAAACTGTGATAAAGCTATACCATGGAGTGCTACTCAGCAATAAAAAGGAACAAAGTTAATGCATGCAGCAACCTGGATGAATCTCCAGAGATTCATGCTGAGTGAATAAGGCCAATTCCAAAAGGTTAAATGCTGTATAATTCCACTAATATAACATCCTTGAAATGACAAAATTATAGAAATGGAGAACAGATTAATGGTTGCCGAAGGTTAAGGGGAGGGTGGGGGCAAGAGATAAGTGGGAATGACTGTGAAAGAGCAACGTGAGGATCCTTATGTTGATGGAAATGTTCTTTGCCTGTATCAATGTCAATTTCCTGGTAATGATATTTTACTATAGTTTTGCAAAATGTTACTATTGAGGGAAGTTGGGTAAAGGATATACAAGATCTCTGTTTTTTCTTACAAGTGCAAGT
The DNA here is from genome assembly GCA_026826555.1 of Tolypeutes matacus. Taxonomy (NCBI): domain Eukaryota; kingdom Metazoa; phylum Chordata; class Mammalia; order Cingulata; family Chlamyphoridae; genus Tolypeutes; species Tolypeutes matacus. Next base: position 2,312,169 of record JAKSZT010054565.1, on the reverse strand, counting down.
TAATCTACAATTATATCAAAATAAAAACTTTAAGAAACAATCAAAAAAGCACCCATAGTCCTATGACCCAGAGAATACAACTGTAACATTTTGGCATACTTATTTCCTTTCAATCTTTTGTTCTTGTTGTTGTTGTTGTTGTTGTTGTTTACCAGGAGGTCCCAGGGATCGAACCCAGGTCCCTCCATATGGGAGACGGACGCCCAACCATTTGAGCCACATCTGTCCCCCTCAATCTTTTATTTCTGTATCCACACATTTTCTAACTTATTTAATTATTTATTTATTATTATTATTATTTTTAATATTTTTATTTTACCAGGAGGTCCCGGGGATCGAACCCAGGTCCCTCCATATGGCAGACGGACGCCCAACCATTTGAGCCACATCCGCCCCCTATTTCTAACTTATTTATTTATTTATTTTTTTTAATTTTTTTTTTTTTACCGGGAGGTCCCGGGGATCGAACCCAGGTCCCTCCATATGGCAGACGGACGCCCAACCATTTGAGCCACATCCGCCCCCCAATTTCTAACTTATTTAGAGCATACTATATAGAAAGTTTGGAATCCAGTTTTTTGTGTTCGTGGGCATTTTTGCATGTCATCTACAATATTTAGGAAATCATGTTGTAAAGGCTGCTTTACCATAAGTTCACTTGTAACTCTCATTTCTTATTGCAATTTCTTGGTAGGTTAATTTAATGTCCTCCATGTCTTCTTTTGGACTATGGCACAGGCTTTCAATTTGATTAATGCTATTGTTGGGTACCCAAAGTGATCTGGGCTCACTTTAATTAATAGATTAATAGATTAGCAACAGCTCCATTATTGGGTACCAGAAAAGTGGATACCTGAACATAAAGAATAACTAAAGCTCTCTTCTAGTGAAAGGAAAAGTCTTAGTGCTGACAGATTTGAGAACCAATTTCCATTTGTTCCTTCCAGTGTAGCTGCTGTTTTGTGACCTTCTGCTACTTTCTCTGTGATTTTCCAGGGTGCTTGTAGTTTTCAGTTGCCCAACAAAATAAGGCCAGCCAAGTTCCCGGAAGGTGGAGGGCTATGTCTCCATATGAGATCCTGCCTCTATCTGTGGTTCAACTGTGTCTGTCGCTGGAGGACACAGCTGTTCTGTCTCTGGTCCACCCCATTGAGGCTCATCCCCATTGAGGGTTTTTGTTTTTGTTTTTGAATGACCCCAGCAGCCAAATGCCTCATTGGCCTTTCATTGGAGATAACTCCCATTTGTTTTTTCCTTTTTTTTTTTTTTTTCTTTCCTGAACAGAAGAAGAAACACAAGAAGCACAAACACAAAGGCAAACAAAAGAATAAAAAATCAGAGAAAAGTAGTAGTTCGGAGAGTACCGACAGCAGTGACAGCCAGAGTGATGGAGAAGGGCCCGCAGACATGTCACCCCAGGAGCTGCTGAGACGGTAGGCCATGGGAGACAAGGGGCTTTTCAGAAACTTTCCAAAGGCGCTTTGAAATCTTCATGTATTTGTTTGCAGGCAAATGCCAGACATGATAAATTTGTATTTTAACTAGGTCTTTTGAAAAAGCTGTTAATTTTGAATTACATAAGTCGTATGTGAATAGATTCTCACTGTGAAAATTTAGATGTTACAGAATGATAAGCTTAAAGTGCCCCCCCCTTTTTTTTTAAAGATTTTATTTATTTATTCATTTATCCCCCCCTTGCTGCTTGTGCTCGCTGGATCAGCTAACCACGCCGTGCGGGTGGGCTTGCCTTCACCAGGAGGCCCCGGGAACCGAACCCGGGGCCTCCCATATGGTAAACAGGAGCCCTACCAATTGAGCCACAGCCGCTTCCCTAAAGTGCCCCTTGACCATTTCCCCAAACCCCCTTCTCTCTCCAGAATAACCTCTGTCAGTTTCATATGTGAAAACTTTTTTTTATGTGACATTTGTATAATCGAGTATCATTAAAAAAATAAATAAAATTTTGAAAAAGAACTTTTTTGTACAACCACACATACACACACACACACTCCTACATACATGTGTATACACACATTTTTCTATGCATTTTTAAATATAAATAATGTAGTATGAATTGGTAGGATATAAGTATTTATGATGACTAAATCCTGCCAAATTGCTTTCCAAAAGTGCCTATATCCATTTAAATTATGAAAGCATCTTGTTATTACATCACTTATTACAAAAAGTTTGCTAGTTTGTTTGATGGGTTAGAAAAATGGTATCTCCTTTTAATTTGCATCTCCCTGATTATTAATTGAGGTTGAACCTCTTTTCATATGTTTTTCAGCCCTTGCTAAATGCTTTTCTGTACATAGCCTGCTTGTGCCTTTTGCTCATTTTTCTATTTCCTCTTGATTGTTTGACTGTTTTACTGATCTCTAGGGATTTTTTTTTAAATACTAGCTATTAATCTTTTGTCTTATAGGGTGTCACAAATATTTTCTATCACATGTTTGTTAACTGTCTTTGTTACAGAGAAGTTTTAATTTTTTGATGCACTCAGATTTATCAATTTCTTTTTGTTGACATGTTTTACATTTTTGTCTTTAGGAGGCCTTCCCTACCCAAGGCTATATATACACTATCCTAATGCTTCTATAGTTTTGTGCTTTGTTTAGCTCTTTAATCTATTTAGATTTGGGGAGGGGTTACAGAGTAAGGTGGGATCTGACTTATTTTTCTCCAAATGAATAGCTAGTTGTATCAGGGTGAGCAAGCCGGCTGTGATTAGAAACAAACCCGCAACCCCAGTGGCCTGACATCAGTGGAGGCATCAGGGTCAGAGGGAAGGGAAGTCCCTCGGGATCCCAGTTGCTTCCACTTCAGCACGTGGCCTTCACAGGAGGGAAACGCACTGGAGGTTGTTGTGGTTCTGCCTGAAAGGCACGGTCATTGCTTCTACCCACAGTCCTTGGACCACAGCCAGTGCATGGCCCCACTGGGCCACCACAGGCCTGGGAAGAGGAAGTCCAGCTATGGCTCTGAGTGAAGGGGAAACCAGAATGAGTCCTGGCCACCCCGGCCTGACCCAGTATTCTGCCTCCTGGCAGAACTGGACAGTTTTGCTGGATAAAGAATTCTCGGCTGGCAGTTTTTCTCTTTCAGTTTCTTAATTGTATCATACCACTGTCTTCTCGCCTCCAAGGTTTCTGAAGAGAAATCTGCACTAAGTCTTTCTGGACGTCCTTTGTACGTGATTGTTTGCTTCTCTCTTGCTGCTCTGAGAATTTTCTCTTTATCTTTTACATTTGACATTCTGAATAGTATGTGTCTTGGCGTAGGTCTGTTTGGATTTATTCTCATTGGGGTACGGTGTGCTTCTTGGACATGTAAGTTCATTTCTTTCGTGAGAGTTGGGAAATTTTCGGCTGTTATTTCCTCAGATACTCTTTCTGCCCCTTTGCCTTTCTCTTCCCCTTCTGGAACTCCCATGACACGTGTGTTGTTGCATTTTGTGTTGTCATTCAGCTCTCTGAGCCCCTGCTCAATTTTTCCATTCTTTTCTCTGTTCTTTTCTCTCTTCAATTTTAGCTGCTCTGTCTTCGGTATCACTTATTCTTTCTTCTATCATTTCGAGTCTGCTGTTATACGCCTCAAATGTGTTTTTGACTTCACCTATTGTGTCTTTCATTCCCATGAACTCTGTTACTTTTCTGTTCAGGATTTCAAATTCTTCTTCGTGTTTGCTCAGTGTCTTCTTGATGTCATTTATCTCTTTAACTATATTGTCTTTCATCTCATTAATTTGATTTTGGAAATTTGTGCTCATCTCACTGATTAGTTCTCTCAAATTCTTCATCTCTTCTGGGACTTTGATGTATTCCTTTTCATGGGCCATGTCTTCTATTTTCTTAGTATGGCTCGTAATTTTTTGCTGGTGTTTAGGCATCTGGTTAGTTTGTATTTTACTTAGATGCTTTATCTTTTTCTCTTTTATAGAGTTTTAGTGGCAGAAGGCTGTGAGTTACCACAGCTCTTTGATTTTTGGCTCAACCTTGATTGTTAGGATTGTCCTGCTGATTGCTCAAAACTGGGCACTGGACCCAGTAATTGGTTGTAGAGTCGTTTCCTAGGGCCTTGGGCAGTGAGGCTATCGAGGCCAGGAAAAGCCTCTCCTATTTATTTATTTATTTGTTTGTTTGTTTATTTATTTATTTATTTTTAAGATTTTTTATTTATTTATTCATTTATCCCCCCCCCCCCGCTGCCTGTGCTCGTCGGGTCAGCCAACCACGCTGCGCGGGCGCCTCCTATTTATTTTGAATTTTCTTATGTGCACTTCCTTGGTCTGTCAGGAGCTGGCACTCATTGGCAGCTCTCAATTCAATGCTTGGTCAGAGTGTATTTGTTGTGACACAGACCAGATTAATGTGACAGAGCTTCCTGTCTGGGGGCTAAGAGCCTTGTAATTCAAACTTTCTGAGACAGTTCTCCAGTCTTCTCTGGTAGCCCCCTCCCTTTTCCCAGCTAGGAAATATTTCCACTCCCCTCTGAATCCTCAACAATCAGTCACTGTTAGTAGAGGAGGAGATTGGGAGGTTTGTATATCTTTAGCCCCTTGAGGCTCCAAGGCAAACAATGGCGCAGCCCCACCCGGCCTGGAAGGGCTCTCCTCGACCAAACCTGCGAGTCAAAAGCAGGGTCAGCCCCAGGCCCTCTCTCCCCTCTCCTGTGGAGTCCTCAACAATTAGTCCAGGCTAGAAGAGAGGGAGGTTGTGAGGGTCGGATTTCTCCAGTGCTTCCTAGGCTCCCAGGGCAAAGCACCGTGTGGAAGGGTCTGTGAGGCTCTGCAGCCCAAATTTGAGGGTCAGAACCTGAGTCAGCCTAAGGCTGTGTCTCTCTCTCTCCCCTTTCCAGGACTGGTAGATCCCTGGAGCCCCCTTTATCTGTAGTCGCAGGCTCAGAGCCCCAAGAATTCTAAAGAGTGTGGGGGAGGGTGCAGGCAGCAGCCTCCACTGCTGGTTCCAACCACAGTTCTGTTGTCACAATTTCCCTCTTTTGTCCTTCTCTCCTCTGGGTGATGTGCATTCTTCACCTGCTGTCCTAAACCCTAGAAGATCTATTTCGGGGCTGTTTCAGCCTGTTCTCTAGCTATTTTTCTGGTGAAGAGATTCCCATGTTCTACTAGTCCGCCATCTTCTGTAGCTGGATCTTAACCTAAAGCCCTGTGTCCAAGTGGAGCTGTTCCAGGACTCTCTATTCTGCTTTCTTAGCCATTATGTGTATATATATATTTTTTGTTGTTGTTGTTGTTGTTCTCTTGTATTAATTACTAAATTAATTTAGTAATTTCACTGTCTGGAAAGGCAAGTATCACCTCCTTGTTCTTTTTAACTTATTTCTTTAGAATGGGCAATACATTCTCCTGGCTCAGAAATCCAAAGATTGTATTGATATATCAAAAGAGATGAGCACTTAGTTTTTGTTTGTTTGTTTGTTTTTTAATTATATATCCCCCCCCCAGATGCCTCCCTCATCTGTCTGTTCATTGATTTCCACTTGTTGTCTGCTCGCTGTGTCCGCTTGTTATCTGTACGTCTTCTTTTTTTTACAAGGCACTGGTAACTGAACCAAGGACCTCTCACGTGGGAAGCGGGTGCCCAACTGCTTGAGCCATATCTGCTCCCTTCTTGTTGCGTTTTCAACTAGTGAAGGCAGGATCAGAGCTTGTCTTTACAAAAGGGTCTTAATATAAGATGTGTGTGAGTGAGTCCCTGTGTTTTAAGGGTAACAGAAGAAGTGTTTTAAGGATACAGATTAGGGAGAAGGTCCCACCCTGATCAAGATGGCAGAGTGAGATGCTTAAGGGCTCCCCGCTTCCTGCCCTCCCCGCCCCCGCACAGAGGCTTTGAACAACCAGCAAGAACTGGCAGAAACATCTTTTTCAAAGCTCTAGAAAACTGTTAAAGGATTGCAGTAACAGTGCGAATGCTGAATCAAGAAAAAGGCTGCTTAAAAGTGGTAGGTTTTCTTGGTGCCCTGGCTGGCCCCTCCTCCACCCCTTAGTAACTTAGTGTGGAACTGGCCTGTGCTCCCAGCACAGATCCCTTGTCTCCTTGTGCGCATACTGGGAGCACATATGTCTAGCCCAGTCCATGAGGTAGTGTCCTGAGATAGTGAAGCAAAACACTGGTCCTGTACTTGCTATTCCAAAACTAGCCCTGCATGTAGAAGGCAGCTCACCAAGCTCTCCTACAGAATGCTGTGGGAGAGAAGGCAAGTAATTGCTTGGGACAAGGGATTGCTGGATGAAGGACATACAATGTAGTACTGGGACCGAGGAAACTGTTTTCTAGGGAAGAGGAGACATTTGCATCTGTGTAAATGGAGAAATTCCTAGGGCCACATGCACATGCTTGAGACAAGACACACAGGCAGAAAGGATCAGGGCAGCCCCTAGACTGGCCTAGAGCTCTTCTCTAAACTCATTGTAGGGAAATGGATGTGGCTCAAGTGATTGGGCTCCCATCTACCATATAGGAGGTCCAGGGTTAGATTTCTAGGGCCTCCTGGTGAAAGGCAAGCTGGCCTGTGCAGCAAGCTGGTCCAAGTGGAGTGCTGGCCCGCACAGAGAGCTGGCGCAGCAAGATGACACAACAAAAAGAGACACAGAGGACAGACAATGAGAGTCACAGCAGACCAGGGAGCTGAGGTGGCGCAAGAGATTGAGTACCTCTCTCCCACTCCAGAAGGTCCCAAGATCGGTTCCTGGTGCTGCCTAAAGAGAAGACAAGCAGACACAGAACACACAGAGAGCTGACAGTGAACGCAAAAAAACAATGGGTTGGGTGGAAATAAATAAATAAATCTTTAAAAAAATTTTTTTTAAATAAAAAAAATAAAAAACTCATTTTAAGTTCTGAAGGTGAGCACTTGCACGGGTCAATCTGTAAAGCTTGGGAAAGGAGCTTTCTTTTTTTTCCTTCTTCTTTATTTTTTGTTAGTTCCTGGCATTCTAGGAAAGCTCTAGCATAACACTAGCTGGATACAAGCTTAAGGAAGAACTGCCTCAGATTCTAAACTCCAGCAATAACACATTAAAATATCAAAATGTTGAGGTTTCAGCAAAAGGTTATAAAACATACAAAGAAATGGGAAGCAATGGTCTGGGCAAAGGAGAAGATTAAAGCATTAGAAACCATCAATGAGGGGAGTGTATGTAGCTCAAGTGGTTGAGTGCCTGCTTCCCATGTATGAGGTCCTGGGTTCGATCCCTGGTACCTCTTAAAAACAAAACAAAGAAACAAATGAAAAAACCAACTCGAAGGGGTGGTGTAGCTCAGTGGCCCTGGTACCTAAAAAAAAAAAACCATCAATGAGGGATCAGACCCAAGATATACCAGACAAAGACTTTTACCAAAATGGTCCTAAGTGAGCTCAGAGAACTAAAGAAAAGCATAGACAAAGAACCAAAGGAAATCAGGAAAATGATAGATGAATACAAAGAGAATATCAGTTGAGAGATGGAAATTATGAGAAGGAACCAAATAGAGCTGAAGACCATAGTAACAGAAATTTTAAAAATTCCCTGGAGGGGTCCAACAGCAGATTGTAGCTAGCAGGAGAAAGAATCAGTGAACTTGAAGATAAGACAATTGAAATCATTCTGTTTGAGGAGCAGAAAGATGAAAGAATGAAGAAAAGTGAACAGAGTCTGAGGAACCTGGGGGACACCATCAAGTGTACCAACGTATGTCTTGTGGGAGTCCCATAAGAAGAAAGAGAGAAAAGGGCAGAGAGAATATTGAAAGAAATAATGGCTGAAAACAACCCAAATCTAATGAGAGACGTGAATATACACATCCAAGACACTCAACAAACTCCAAACAAGATAAACCCAAATAGACCCAAGCCATGACCTATTATCAAACTGTCGAAATGCCAAACATAATTCTAAAAGCCGCAAGAGAGAAGCAATGTATCACATACAAGAAAGCCTCAAAAAGATTAAGTGCTGATTTCTCATTGGAAACCATGGAGACAAGAAGGCAGTGGGCTGACATATTTAAAGTGCTGAAAAAAAAAAGTTGCCAGCCATGAATTTTTTTTTTTTAACTTTATTTTGTATATTTAATAATTGAAAACATAAGCAATTAAAAACTAAAAAGTAAACACAGATGAATAAATATATACATTTCTCAATTAAATGTAATGGATACATGTAAATTTTTTTTTTGTTGTTGGTATTTTTGTGAATCAAACAATATATTACACAATATATTTGGTTCATAGTAATGCATTCATACAGTATTTGTCCTTTTGTGTCTGGCTTGCTTCACTCAACATAATGTCCTCCAGGTTCATCCATGTTGCCATGTGCTTTATGACTTCATTTCTTCTTACAGCTGCATAATATTCCATCGTGTGAATAGACCACAGTTTGTTTATCCATTCATCTGTTGATGGACACCTGAGTTGTTTCCAACTTTTGGCAATGGTGAATAATGTGGCTATGATCATCGGTGTGCAGATGTCTGTTCGTGTCACTGCTCTCAGTTCTTCTGGGTATATACCCAGTAGTGGTATTGCAGGGTCACATGGCAAGTCTATATTCAACTTCTTTAGGAACTGCCAAACAGTCCTCCATAGTGGTTGTACCATCCTGCATTCCCACCAACAGTGAAGAAGTGTTCCTATCTCTCCACATCCTCTCCAACACTTGTAGTTCTCTGTCTTTTTAATAGTGGCCATTCTGATAGGTGTGAATTGATATCTCATTGTAGTTTTGTTTTTTGGTTTTTTTTTTAAAAGATTTTATTTATTTATTCATTTATCCCCCCCTTGCTGCTTGTGCTCGCTGGGTCAGCTAACCACGCCGTGCGAGCGGGCTTGCCCTCACCAGGAGGCCCCGGGAACCGAACCCGGGGCCTCCCACATGGTAAATGGGAGCCCCACTGATTGAGCCACAGCCGCTTCCCTCATTGTAGTTTTGATTTGCATTTCCCTAATCATGAGTGAAAAACACATTTCTTCATGTGTTTTTTTGCCATTTGTATTTCTTCTTCAGAGAAATGTCTATTTTAGTCTTTGGCCCATTTTTTAATTGGGTCATTTGTGTTTTTATTGTTGAGTTGTAACATCTCTTTATATATCCTGGATATTAAACCCTTATCAGATATGTGATTTCCAAATATTTTTCCCCATTGAGTTGCCAGCCATGAATTTTATATCTGTCAAAACAGTCTATAAAAAATGAGGGAGCTCAAAGCAGATGTAGCTCAGTGGTTGAGCACCAGCTTCACATGTATGAGGTCCCAGGTTCAATCCCCCTTACCTACTTTTAAAAAAAAAGGAGAGATTAGGACATTCCCAGATAAACAAAAGCTGAAGAAGTTCCTCACTAGAGCAGCCCTACAAGAGATGCTAAAGAGTGTTCTGCACATTGAAAGGGAAGGACAATAGACAGTTGCTTGAAACTGCATGAAGAAATAAGGATCTCCAGTAAGGGTAACAACGGGTAGATATAAATGCCATACTATTGTATTTTTGGTTTGTAACACCACTTTTTGCTTCCTACAGTATCTAAAAGGCAAATGCTTAAAATGTAATGATAAATCAGTAATTTTGGATTCATAAAATAGAAACATGCGATTTGTGACAAGAACTACATAAAGGTGGGGGGACAGAGGGGTGTAGAAACATGGTTTGTGTATTTCGTTGAATTTAAGTCGGTATCTAAGCAAAGAGGATTGTTATAGATTTAGGTTGTTAAATTTAAGCCCCATGGTAACTACAAAGAAAATATCAGAGAATATGCAAGATCATAGAGACAGAAATTAGATTACAGGGGTAGGGGGTGGGCAGGGGGAATGGAGAGTTAATGCATAATGGGTGTAGGGGTTCTGTTTGGGGAGATGGGAAAGTTTTAGTATCAGAAGGTAGTGAGGGGACCGCACCATTATAAATATGAGTGTTTCCTCCCCCCTCCCCCATATGCTTGGGAGTGGGTAAGATGGGAAAGTTTGTGTTATATATGTTCCCACAGTATAGAAAAAGAATGAGCAACTGAAGAGACAGTGACAATGAAATACAATATGTGATCCTGGGTGGGATCTGTCAGGGGAGGAGAAAAGGCTCAAAGGAACATTACTGGGGTATATGAAAAAAATGGACATAGGTAAACTTTATATCATTGTTATATTTCTTGAACTTGATAACTGCACTTAAGTAAGTGAATATCTTTGTTCTTAGGAAATGTACATGGCAGTATTAACTGTTCAAGGAGCATATTGTATACAACCTAAACTAAAGTGTTCGGAAAATGGATTGATAGATGGGTGGAAGAAAAGGAAGGAGAGGGAGGGAGGGAGGGAATTATCAAATGTGGCAATATGATCAAATTGGTGGATCTGTATATCTGGGGGGATAAGGGTATGTTGGAGTTCTCTGTATGAGCTTTGTCTTATTTTTCTAACTGTCCTGTAAGTTTGAAATTACTTCAAGATTAGAGAAAAAAAAAAAAACATTAAAGGAAGCTTTCATGGTGTGTGGTCATCCCTGTTTTATGGGTGGGATCATGCCACCCTCAGAGGGCTGTCTGCATCTTGGAGCTGTTTGGGTTCTCAGCCTGTATCTAACTTTCCTTCTCTTTCTGTTCTTTGTTCTTTTGCAGGCTGAAATGTCTCCCAATGAAGAGGCAATAATTCTGCCCTGGCCTGTTCCAATACCAGGTCTCCTCCATGATGGAAGATCATTGATTGTTCAGTTAATACATTGTATAGACTGTATTTATTTGTAAATTCATGTTGTAAAATAACTTTCAAAACTTGACATTTCACAGGCTGTTTTGGAAGGTTGCAGACATTGATTCCTATTTTTAACTTCAGTTAGTGGCTGAGGGAATATTCGAACTGCACAGTTTAATAAAAGTGCAATTTTTTCTATTTTCTTCTTGATTTTTTTTTTTACTTCCTGAAATTTTAAAAAAGAGATCAGAGAAGAGCTCATAACTGGTTCTGTTATGAAGAATGCTGGCTCCAGGTAAAGACAGCTTGGATTTAAGGACTGGTGCAGAGGGGCCGCAGTGCGTTCCCTCTCCCCCTGTTGCCCTAGCCAGTGGGCCTCCTCCCTCTCATGGGTGGTGGGGGTGGCCAGGGTCCTGGCCAGTGGCCTCCCCTGTAGGGGAGATGTCACTGAAATGTCCTTGGAGAGGGCCACATCTTCAGAGCCCAAGAATGGGAGAGTTCCTGCCCACGCTCTGAGTCTCATCTGCTCTCCTTGCCCTGAAGCCCCGCATCTGTGAAAGTGAATAGAAAAAGCAGAACAATTTTAAAAGGGAAAATGGGGAGGGAATCACATCTAGTTCCCCCAACTCAAGATGACAACCCTTAATATTTTGGCATCATTCCTTCCAGTCTTTTTCTGGCCAGGGGGCTGTTATCCTGCTAGAGGTAACCTTTTGTTCTCTGTTATTGTCATTGGGGTTGTGACAGATGTTTCTCTCATGCTCTTAAAAATCGTGGGTACCCGCCACTCATCGCAGCATCATGCGGGGCCATTCCAGAACTTACTGCGTTTCTCTGGATTTGTACCTGGAGCCGGCTGCCCGACACAGAGGTCACAGAGGCTTCCTGAGAGGGAGACAGGGGCTGCAAGGAGTCGGCGAGGCCTGGCCGCCGAGGTTAGACGCGCGGGGCTCGTTCCTCCGGGGCCCAGAACTCCAAGCCCCGCAGGCCGAGCGGCCGCGCCAGGCCCAGGGTGGGCGGGTGGCGCTGCGTGAGGTCCGAAAACTGGGTGCGGAGCCGGCGCGCGGCGCCACAGTTCGTTCGCGGCCCAGCCCGCATGCCGGCCACCGGCGGCCCGCTCTGAGATGGCCTCCCCGTCGCCGCACTACCCCAGCTCCCTGAAAGCCCCAGGCAGGGGCGAGAAGACTGCGCGGTCACCGCGGGACGGTGCGCGGACACCCCGCATGCTGCCCTGGGCCACCGTGGCCATAGCCTACAGCCGCTTCAAGCAGCCCATCTCCGAGGCACATCGAGCCCGGATGTTGCTCACCCTTGACCCTCTGGACGTGGGCGACGACAAGCCGCGGCCCAAGAAGCCCCCAATGCCGGAGAGGAAGTTCGGGGGCGACCAGGAGCTCCTCTCCAAGGTCAGCTCTGCCTTCGGGGAAGAGGGCGGTGGCCGGTTCCTCACGGGTGGGGGAGGGCGTGCAGGCCAAGGAGGGGACCCCCAGTGGAGTCCTGGGTGGTGTGCCCTAGTGCTTTGCTGTGCTTTTAGTCAATATAATTAATTTTTAATTAAAATTAAAGCAGAGCACAATAGAACATTCCCAAGGGTCAAATAGAAAAGATGGAAAGATTGTTTAGAAGTTTCCCCAGCACCCACCTGCACATACCTGGTGGGCAAAGGCTGGGAGGTGGGGCTTGGAGGTGGCTGGGCAGGGCCTGCTGGAGAAGCTGCTGGGGGGCCTGGGGCTTCCGGCTGCTGCCCTTGGGGGAGACAAGGACCCTGTGGTGGGGAGGACAACTGTTCCAAAGCCATGTACATGGACCTGATGGGCTCGGGCTAAGCCACCCCACAGTGACACAAAGGCCTAAGGGTCAGCGACGGGGCCCTCCCAGTCCATGAAACAGAGTTAGCTCTGGAAGCAACAGAAAGGTTTGAAGAATTAGGTAAAAGATCCAACCCTAACTACACTTCTTATTCTCTGATATTTGAGAGATCATGGCATTGATGAAACAAAGGCTGGTTACTGGGAAAGGCAAAGAATCTGCAGACAATTCGTAGGGATGAAAAACAGCATTTACAAACCAAAATCCTCCATGGAGACTTTAAAATCAGCAGAGAACTGAAGCAGAAAATTAGAAAACAAGCTCATAGGATCCCCTCAGAATGCCGAGAAAAAACATCAAGTTACAGTAATTATGAGAGAAAATACAACACAAACACACACATGCAAGAGAGCTCCAGAAGAGCAATATACCTTACACATGTAAGAGTGTTGGAGAGAAAGAAGAGGAGGAGGAAAAGAATACACAAAGTAACAAGGATGCTAATTTCTCTGAGCTGAAGAAATACTAGAGTGCTCATATTGAAAGAGATCAAGTTCAACATTGGAGGAAACTATAACCTCCATCTGGTGGATGCCTGAATTGCAAGGAGAGAGAGACCTTACCTTTCCCAGATGGGAAAGCCTGGCGTCTGCCTGAGATGCTAGACTTTTAGGGGCCCTCAGCCCACAGCAGGGCTTGTCAGTTGGCTGACAGATCCCTGCCCCCCTCCACTGGGAAAGGCTACACTGGAGTCCCCCAAGGGGAAGCTGAAAAGAAGGGAAAGCTATGTCGTAGTGCTTTGCTGCACTTTTTGTCATATTTATTTTGATTTTTAATTAAAACTAAAGAAGAGCACAGGAATTGTATTTTGCTTATTTACATTTGCAATGAAACATTCCCGAGGTTCAAATTCAAAAGCTATAAAGGTGGTTTACAATGACGTTTCCCCAGGACCCCTGCCCCTCAACTACCCCATTAACAAATGTTCCTTACAGTGATATTTTATGCATGTACCAGCAGATACATGTATTTTCCTCTCCCCCACTTTTTTACACAATAGTGAAAAAAATAGCATAGCTTACACCCTTTCTGCACTTTTTTTTTTTTTTTTTTTTTTGGTTCACTTAGGGTATTTTAGAGATCTCTCTGTATCAGCACATAAACAGACTCCTTGTTTGTTTGTTTGTTTTTTTGTTTTTTTTTTTTTTTTAAATATGGAACGCTTCACGAATTTGCATGTCATCCTTGCGCAGGGGCCATGCTAATCTTCTCTGTATCGTTCCAATTTTAGTATATGTGCTGCCGAAGTGAGCACCTTGTTTGTTTTTATAGATGTATAGTATTCCATTGGTTGGACATTCCCTGATTTTATTTAACCAGTCTCCTACAGATGCACATTTAGGTAGTTTCTGATTTGGGGAGCCTGAGGATTTTATGATGGGCCAGGCTGATAGGCTGAGAAGTTTTATAAAGTGCTGAGGCTTGTGACCTAACTGCTGATCTCTAAAAAAAAAGGTAACAGAAAGACATTTCTTCAGGCCTGCAAAGACTCAAAAAGTGCCTCTCACTATACAAGGAAGCGCTCCAGCAAACATAAACAACAACCACAAAAAATCAGAATTAAGAACTCAAGGAAGAGTGGTCTCAAATAAACAGGAGCAACGAATGAAAATAGTACAGTTTGGAGGTGTTTATATACTGAAGTTAATGTGGTAGTGTAGTGTAGTTTAATGAATCTTTAAAGTGAAGATACGTAATGAAAAAATAATGTCCCAAAACTAGTATGCCAGGTGATTTTTATCAAAATGTCTGAGAAGGTTTGCCCAAGGACATTCGCAATAAATTGTGTTTCTTGGCTTTGATTTAATGCACACACTGAGAGACATGTTCCAATATTTTTTATTATTTGGCTCAAAACCTTCCCCAGATTCCTGGTGTGTTTCAGGTGAGGTTGGGAGAGCTGGGAGACCTTCTAGGCCCTTCCAAATCTGGTTCAGCTCCCTGTTCCCATCACTCTCTTCTCTGCCTTGCTGACCGCCTGGGGCCACACTGCCTTCAAGCCTTGGGAACTTTGCCCTTGTTCTTCAGTGCCCCTTGCCTCAGCTCTGCTCATACCCTCTCTCCCCAAGGACATCACCTCCTCAGGAGGCCCTCCCTGGCCAGCCATCTAAAGTAGCCCTGGTCATCAGTTTTGTTTTCATAGCATTGGCCATGGACTGACGTCATGTCCTGGCCCTGTTTGACGGCTGTGTGCCCACCTTCCCCAACCCCTTCCAGCAGGAACCTGTTTATTTCCCCACTGGGCCCACTGGGCCCCCAGTGCACTTCTAAAGGTTGGGGTCTTTGCTTGGATTTCTGCTGTATCCACAGCACCGAGACCAAGGCCGGAAAAGGGGGGTGGGGTGCCCAAGATACATTTGTTGAAGAAATGCATGAAGACGACATATATGAAAAAGAACAACCAGCTTCGTGTCTCGACACATATGGGACCATCCTCTACACGCCATATTTGTCAGTGCCTCAGAAAATGTAGGCCTGGCTTTGGAACCTGCCTTCGCAGCTGCCGGGGTCCCTTTCTCCGCCCCCGCCCTGGACCGCAGGGTACTATGCACAGGGAAAAGCCAGAAGAAGGAGGTCGCCAGGAAGGGCCGAGTAATCCCGGGTTAGTGGGGTTGGACGGATTTTCTGTCTTCTTCCTCCGGCGGATCTGTATGTCCAGGACGAGTTTCTGGTTGTGTATTAGGAGAAAGAACTCAAACCTGTGGTTTCGCGGAGAAGGGAGACAGCTGTGGAAGCAGCGAGAGGTGGGGTGCGGCCCCCCGGGAAGGCGAGGGCTGGGGGCTTCCGGCGCCGGGAGGGTAGGGGCCAGCGGGCGGGAGCCGCAGACTGCGCGGACGGGTCACGTCCCTGGAGCCGGGGGCGGTTCCGAGCCCCTCGCCGCCTGCGCCCCACAGCACGCGGCGGCGAGTCCCCATCCCCTGTCCCCGCTCCCCGGGGTCTAGCCGTTCCCTGGCCACGGAGAACCCTGTTGCCCCCGCAGGCACGCACTCCTGCGTCTCCATACTGCGCCCTCCCGCGCAGCCCCGCATGCCACGCCACGCCCTGTACCCCGCATACCCTTATCCCTGCCGAGCCCGCCTCGTCCCGAACGGGTGTTCGTATCCCGGAGTCCCCGCATCCCCGCGCACCCTGGCGCGGAGCCCAAACCCCCTCGTATCCGCGTTCCCACATCCCTTCATGCCCCCTCATGCTCCTACAACCCAGCAGCCCCGCACCTTTCCCCTCCCTGCGCTGGTCTCGGAACACAGAATTTTCAGACATGCTCTGTCTTTATTTAGTAATTATTTAATGACATGGGGAAAGGAACGTTATGAAATATGCTGGTTATTACAAAGTAATGGGTAGAGGATAACTTCACTTATGGTTTAAAAAAATTTAAAAAAAGTTAGGGAAGCGGCTGTGGCTCAGTTGGTTGGGCTCCCGCCTATCATATGGGAGGTCCAGGTTTCCTGGGGCTTCCTGGTGAAGGGACTCTGGCACCTCACAAGCAGACAGAAAAATGCACAGCAAAATGGACACAGCCAGCACAAGTAGCAAGGGGGGGATAAAAAAAAAAAAAAAAAGTATCAGCATGTGTAGAAAAAACTGGACAGATATCCAAGTAGCAACAGTATTTAGTTCTATTCAGTGATTAAATATTCTTTGTTTTGCTTTTGTGTATTTTTTTTGAAACATGCTTATTTCTCAAACAAACAAAATAGGCTCCTGGAGGGAAAGTTATTAAATGCCAGGAGTTGGGAGCCCAGCAGCCAACTTCTGATCCCAAGGAGGACAGGGCCAGCCTGGCACCCATGGTCAAACTCAGTTGCAGAACATTTGTTCCTTTCTTTTCCTATTGGATGCTGCTTGTAAGACTCCCCTATACTTGACATTCTCAGTGTACTTGTATTTCATGGGCCTCTATGGAGGTTAACTGGAGTAAGAGCAAAATGATGCTAGCAAGTTTTTAATCACTAGGAAACAGAACTACTATGCTACACGAAACACACTAGAAACCAAGTGCTCCAACAACACAAAAACCACCTAAAACACCAGCTTTGCAGGTACTCTCTGACCTTCCTTCATTTTCACCTTCCACTGCCAATCTGTGTTTCAGGGATTCTGGAAGAGGTGATTTTTCTCACAAAGATACTAACATAAATCTCAACAAATCTGAATGAGGAATGTGCCATTCTTTGTTTTTAAAAAGTTCTTTGCAAAGTTACCAAATATAGAACAGCAGATTACACCTATATTGGTGCAATTGAGGCTCAAAAAGCCCAGATTTTCTCCCCCAATGTTAAGCCTGCAAGAAACAATTTATTCAACTAGCAAGCAGTATATAAAAATTGATGCCACCTTGAACCTAAAGTGTTTCTAAGGTATTTCCCAAAGCTCTGCCTTTTTATACTATAGCATTTCCAAGAAGGATCAAGAACTGCTGTGAAAAGTCCAAGAAAGAACCAAAACCAAAAAATAAACCAGGACTATTTTCTGTTTCACCACCACCTCTCCAGTACACTCTCACCCCTCCCTCCCTTTTACAGTGAGTTAGTACTGCCATCTTTGCCATAACATTTTTCAGGCGCCAGGAAAGAAAGGTACAGAGAGAATTCTATTAACAAAATGACATAAATTTTTGGGAAAAAAGATTTTAAATTAAAATATTGCATAATCACAACAAAGACCAAAATATTCCTAGCTTTGCCCTTGGGCAACCAAGAAAAATCAAACTGCTTTATAACCAAAAAATTAAAATAAAAAAAAAGATTTGCTGAAAATAAAGAATACTGTGCTTGCAACCTGAGTACTCTAATTAGATCAGTCCAAATCATAGAAATAAGTTCCTTTGTTAGAGCAAGGAAAAAAAAATCCATTTCAAGACAACGTTATTCAGGATGAAAGGCAGGTATGTCTTCAGTGAGAGAACTGCCTGCTATCAGATGATTTCTTGCTAATGTTTCTGAAGATTTTGGACCTCTCAATTTTCTTGGCTTTCTGGTAACCAAATCCGCCACCTCCTCCTCTCTTTTTAAGTTTGCCTTCATTGCTGTTCATGTTCAGATCAACAAAAGAAGTCACCTTGCAACCAAATGACAGAGCAACCTGAGGCAAATTTAAGTTATTAACATTATAGATTGTTTCAAAGAATCATATGTTCAAATGTATGACATATTCATGGGCTGACTTATGAAGGAAGTAGCTCTTTTCAATCAATTTCTCAAGCTGAGACTGAATGTCAGAAATTTTGGACCAGGAAAACTCAAATTCACTTAATGGTACCTTGGACTGCTTCAAGGAATGAAGGAAACCCAATTCTTCTGGGCACTAAATGAGCAAGGCATGTCCTCTACCACTTCCATTTCTGTTCTATCTACACGATGAATATATTCCTTTGGGTCATACGGAACAATGCAGTCGACTTCAGGAATATCTAGCCCTCGGGCTGCCACATCTGTACACAACAGTATCCCTGAATCTGCATTGCAGAGCTGGAAGAAGGTGGTTGTCCATTTATTTTGCTTCTGCCGTCCATTAATGGCCAAGACAGGCAAATCAATGTAGTTCAGCAACTCGTAGTGGTATTTCACAGACAAACAGGATGAAAAGAATACCATCATTTTCTTCTTTCAGTTCTTCTTCTTTTTTTTTTTTAGATTTTATTTATTTATTTATCCCCACCCCCTTGCTGTTTGCACTTGCTCTGTCTGTTCGTCTTCCTTGTTTCTTTAGGAGGCACCAGGAACTGAACCTGGGACCTCCAATGTGGGAGGGAGGTGCCTAATCGCTTGAGCCACCTCTGCTCCTTGCTTTGTTGTGTCTCTCACATTTTTCTTCTTGTGTCTCTTGTTGCGTCATCTTGTTGGGTCAGCTTGCCATGCCTGCCAGTAACGCCAGATCTCTGTCTTCTTTAGGAGGCACTGGGAACCAAACCAGGGACCTCCCATGTGGTAGGTGGGAGCTCAGTCGCTTAAGCCACATCTGCTTCCCTTGGATTTTCTTTTTCTTTAATTCTTCCTCTTGGATCTTCTTAAGGACAGTAAAGAGCAGAAGGAGTCTCTTTTCAGAGGGACAGACAATGTATCCCTGCTCAAGACCATCCACGGTTGCATTAGTTTTATCATCATCAACGCCAACATACAATGCCTCCTTTTTCAGAGAATTTCTTGCCAGATCTTCATCTTTTCAGGTTTCTGTGGCAGAAAAGAGCATGGTCAGCCTGCATACTGGCAGAAGTTTAATAATTTCCTTTAATTCCTCTTCAAACCCAACATCCAAGATATGATCAGCCTCATCAATAACCAGACACTGTAGTTTTTTATACATAAACCCTTGGGTATTCTGCATATGGTCCAGGAGCTGACGTGGTGTGGCCACAATGATGCTGATCCCATTTGCAAGTTTCTGTGCTTCAGCAGATCTGTTACTACTGCCCATTATCAGACCATATGTGTGGACGTGGTGAGTCATTAGGACGTGGTAAGTCATTAGCTCCTTGAGAACACCAGAAGTCTCAATGGCCATTTCCCTAGTAGGGGAAAGAATACAGGCTCCTGTTCCATTCCTGGGCATGATTTTTTTTTTTTTTTTTTTTTTAATTTTTAAAAATTTACCTTTTTTTTTTCTTTTTCCTAGGCATGAATTTTAACTTAAAAATGAGTTCAACAGGGGGATGGATGTGGCTCAAATGGTTGGGTGTCTGTCTCCCATACGGAGGGACCCAGGTTCGATCCCCAGGACCTCCCGTTTAAAAAAAAAAAAAAAAAAAAAAAATGAGTTCAACAGCAGGGATGAGAAATGCCAGGGTTTTGCCACTGCCTGTTTTTGCAGCAGCTAGAAGCTCTTTGCTTTCCAGGAGTGGCCAGATTCTTTTATGTTGAATTTCAGTCATGTTGGTAAAGCCCATTTCTCTTCTCGCCTTCAGGGTGTTTTCACTGACAGGATTAGCTAGGGATGTGAAGGAAGTATCCTCAAAAGCTTCTGTCAGTCCCAGGGGCAAGCCAAGCACTTCATTATCATCTTCCTCATCTGGCTTCTCCACACTACATTGTTTCTTCAGGAGCTCCAGCACTGTCTTCTTCAGTCTCCTCTTTATCTTCGGGTTTTTTGTTGTTGTTGTTTGTTTGTTTGTTTGTTTGCATCAGACCCAGCATTTTTCTCTTTTTCTTCTTTAATTCTGAATTGGGTGACTGTGTGGCTGTTTTGCCATTGGTTAATACGGTAGATTTCTTTGGGGATTTTTAAACTTCATCATTTTTCACTATTTCAGTAGACATGTCTCTGTTTTGTGTTTTTGATAAGCCCACATCCACAGACTGTTTTAGGGACTTTTTAACTTTTCCAGCTTCCACAGTGTCTTCGGATGCATCTCCATCTTGGGTTTCTGATAGGCTCACACCTGAGGCTCCATAGCGTTAGGTTTCCCTGCCGCAATTTTAGGTTCGGCTTCTCGATCTTCTTGCGCAGCAGTTTCATTGGTAGGTGAGACGTGGTTTCAGCGCGGGGCCTCCAGCCAGGTTCCTCTGCTTCGTAGCTGACGTCACTTCCTTTGGGGCTGCACCTGCATGCTTCTATTCTTTCTTTATTTTTTAACAGCTTTATTGAGATATAATCCACATACTATAATTTACCTACTTGAAGTGTACAATTCAATGGTTGTTAGTGTAGTCACAAAGGCATGCAATCATTTATTGCTACAATCAATATTAAAACATTTTCACACACCCATAAAGAAACCTGTACCCGTTAGCAGCCACTTCCCATTTCCCCTCAATAAGCCGTCCCCCCTCCCCCTTCAAAAAAATCCTAGGCAACCACTAACCCACTCTCTGTCTTTCTAGATTTATCTGTTCTGGACTTTTCATATGAAAAGAATAATACAATATGTGGTCTTTTGTGATTGACTTATTTCACTTAACATGAAGTTTTCAAGGGTAACCCAAGTTCACTACTTAATTCCCTTAAAAAAAAAAAAAAAAGTCCAAATATTCTGTTGTATGGGTATACCACACTTTCTTTTATCCACTTATCAGTTCATAGACATTTGGGTTGTTTTCACTTTTTGGCTTTTGTGAATAGCACTGCTATAAGCATATTTTTCCCTTGCTGCTTGTGCTTTTGGTGTCATATCTAAGAAACCATTGCCTAGTCCAAGGTCACAAAGATTTACATCTATGTTTTCTTCTAAGATTTTGTAGTTTTAGCTTTTACGTTTAGGTCTTTGATGGATTTCGAGGTAATTTTTGTCTTTGGTGTGAAGTAGGGGTTCCTCATCTTTCTTTTGCAGGTGAATATATAGTCGTCCCAGCACCATTTATTGAAAAGGCTATTTATTCTCTTCCAATTTAATTGCCTTGGCACCTTTGTCAAACAAACAAACAAACAAACAAAAATACCCCAAAACCTAACTAAGTGTGAGTGTTTATTTCTGGATTCTAAATTCTATTCCATTGATCTTTTTTTTTCTTAAACTTTATTTTTATTTATTTATTTTTCTACCCCTTCCCCCCACCCTCACCTTCACCCTCACCCTTATCCCCACCCTGCTGTTTGCTGTCTGCTGTCTGTGTCCATTCACTGTGTGATCTTCTGTGTCTGTTTCTTTTCTTTCTTTTCTTTTTTTTTTTGTCTTCTCTTCTCATTTTTCTCCTCCAGGCTTCACCGGGATTCGATCCTGGGGACCTCTGATGTGGGAAAGAGGCACCCTGTTGTTGGCATCACCTCAGTTTCTGGTTTCTGTCACGTCTCACCTTGACTCTCCCGTGCATCTCTCTTTTGTTGCGTCATCATCTTGCTGTGTTGCTCACCGTGTCGTCCGGGCTTGCCTTTACCAGGAGGCCCCAGGGATCGAACCCGGGTCCTTCCATATGGTAGATGGAAGCCCAATCGCTTGAGCCACATCCGTTTGCCTCCCCTGATCTTTATGTCTATTTTTTATGCCAGTACCACACTGTCTTGATAACAACTGCAGCTTTATAGTAAGTTTTGAACTAGAGAAGTGTGAGTCCTCCAACTTTATTTTTCTTTTTCAACATTGTTTTGACTATTCTGGTTCCCTTGAATTTCCATATGAATTTTAGAATGAGTTTGTCAATTTCTGCAAAGAAGTCACCTGGGATTTTGTTAGGGATGGCATGCAATATGAAGCTAATTTGGAAAAGCATTGCCACCTTAATATTAAGTCTTTGGCTCTGTGAACATGCGTGTATTTCCAGTTATTTAGGTCTTTAATTTCTTTCAAAAATGTTTTGCAGTCTTACGTATCAGCTTTGCACTTTTGTGAAATATATTCTTAAGTATGTTTTTTTGATGCTATTATAAATGGAATTGTTTTCTTACTTTTATTTTGGACTTGTAAGTGTGTAAAAATACAATAGATTTTCATGTATTGATCTTGTATCCTGTAAACTTGCTGAACTCATTTGGTCTATCCTTTTTACAGATCCCATTTAAAATTATGAAAGGGCACGAGGGGGCGGTGACTTCCTGCCATTTCTGTGTGGATGACACGAGGCTCCTCACTAGCTCCTATGATCACACTGTGAAGCTGTGGGTAGGTGGCCCAGTGTCTGGTTCTTCTGGAACTAAAATGTCCCCTACGCTTATTTCACTCTTGTGGAGAGTACCCCAGCACTGAGTTCCTGAACACTCAAAGATCCCAAAGGTTTGAGCAAAGCGCAAGGAGGAACAAATGAGGGCACCCCCTCCCACCCTCACCCACTGTCTGGTGCTTAGATGCAGGCGGGAGACGAAGTTAGTGTAGCTGCTGCCAGCCTGTAGATTTGGAAACAATGAGAGCAGGGGATCAAGAAAGGTTGGTGGCAAGGCTCCAGGATGTGTAAGTTCATTGAGGGTGGTGGGCCACACTTGTGGGAGATGTTTGTGTGGGATGTGGTGGGAGGTGTGGGAGGTGGGCAACATGGGAATCCCAGTGGGTTCCGTGTAATATTTTGGGTAATCTAAGCACCTCTTAAAATATATGTATATATATATATATATATATATAAATAACATTTTTGTAAGCAAATACACATATATGCATATATACTTATATCTCATTTTGCAAATGTTTGTATGTATTGTGAGAATTTTGATTTTTACCCACAATAAAAAAAAAAAAAAAAAAAAAGAACACTGGTTGGCAGCCCCCCACCTTTTTGAGCCTCCCTGGGGTTTCTGAGCTGTGTCATGTCTCACAGTCTCCTTCTCTATTCCCAGACCAAGTGGCAGTAAGTGGCCAGGGCTTGGGCATGCCCATGAGGGGCTGTTGGGAGAGGCAGGCCTGAGCACAGATCAGCCCCCCAGGGGACAGGAGGTTGGACAGGAAGATGATAGGCAGACGAGGTTGCAGAAAGGCGGCCGCCTGGAACCCTTCTGGAGCCTTCTGTGCATAGCTGGCAGATCCTGGCAGGCCGGTTTGGGGGCATTGCTGGTCAGTCAGGAGGGGCTGAGGAGGGACAGCAGTGGCAAGGCCGCAGGCGGCGGTGTGGCTGGGCCTGTGGCCTGTGGGGTAGGACAGGTGGTTCTGAGTTCTTTCATCTTTGGCTCCAGGGGCAGGAGGGGGCAGGGTGGAGTGAGTCAAGGTTGGTTCCCACGTTTCGGTTCAGGTAGCTGGGTGGACGACAGCCCCTCTCCCTCTGAGTGCTCCTCAGAGGAGCATCTTCTAGGTCATCAGTGGGTGGGTGCCAAGTCCAGGCAGACCAGGCAGGAGGGACTGTCCAAATGGGTTGAAGCCCCACATTTGGGACCCACTGCCTGTATGACCTCCTGAGCCTCCCTGAGCTTCCCTGTACGTCACAGGACGAGCCAGTGCCTGGGACTAGCCCAGGGCCTACCTGGTCCATAAGAGGCCCATCAAACACCAACCCCCTCCCTGCTGCTTCCCTTCCAGCCCGAGGGGAAAACCCTGGGGTGGCCAAGATCCTCCAGGGCGAGGGGCCTCTCCTTGCTGCCATCACTCGGGTTGGGGGATGGTAACTTTGCAAGTGTGCATTTTGTTTTGCCAACTTCAGATTCTTCCCGCTTTCTTCACATGTTTTGAGTCCGCAGAAGGAGTCACGGAGGTTTCTTCTGTTTTGGCTAAAGGGCTCTTGTCTCTGTCTGGGAAATCTGCTTGTTTCTACTTTTCTGGCAGTTGCTATCCCGAGATTTGGTCGTTATCCCAAGATTAGGGACCATCCATGGAGACATCCTTGGTTCTCCCTGCTGTCTCACCACCCTTGCCCCACCTCTTGTTCAATGCTCCATATGAGTTACTTGGGCCTCTGCTACCTCTGATACCCTCATTCCATGAGCCTTAAATCCTTCTCCCCAGCCCAGGAAATAGATCCAAGGGCTCCCGCCTCAACCCCTGACTCACAGCCCTACTCCCTTCAGCTGCTTTCTCCCAGCAGGCCTCGCACCCCTGCTGCTCCCTCTCTCTCCTCCCTTCTGCCCTTCTTCATGTCTTCATCCCTGCCCTGGCTTTTGTCCCGCTGACTGCCCTTCCAAGGAGCCCTCTCTTCTCCCCAGCAGCTGCTCCTGGACCCCCAGCTGTGGCTCTCCCTGTCCCAGTCTCTGCTCTCATAGCCCCCTTCCTTTCAGTAGATGACTAAGCCATTACCCTGTAGATGTTACCTTCTCACCAGAATGTCCCCTGCAAACTGCCCGCCATCACTCCCGTCTCCTGTCCCTCCTCCCAACTCTACCCCAAACTGAAACATCTGATTTCATCTTTTAAAAGCCCCCCTTCACCTCATTGCGGAGCACTGTGAAAAATTTGGAAAGTCCGTAAAAGTATAAAGAAGCTGAAAAAAAAAAAAAGATACACGCCAACATTTTCACAGCTGTTAACTCTGGGGTGGTGAAATGATGAGTTTTTTTCTTCTTTGTGTTTTTATGTATTTCCTGTAATAAAATCATATTATCTTTTTAACATGAGAAAAACTACCAGAGTATTTTTTTCAATGAGTGGAAAGCAACAACTACTACTCTGGTAGTCCCCTCCTCCCCATTCATTCAAAGCCTGGCCAGTGGCCCCACTTAAATTGTCAGCCCACAGGGGTGGGTCCCGCTTCCAAATGCCAGGTGAAGAGGGAGCTGTCATACCTGTCTTGCCTGTCTTACTTGTCCATGGACGCTGCTCCTTCCCTTGGCCATCTGGTGTCACTACTGAATACGGTACCAGCACAGCCTCAGGGACACTGGTTCACTCTAGATCCCAGGATGACTCTTTTTTTAGTTCACGGTCACGTTTTTTCCTTGGAGCCACTGGGGAGACTAGATCCCCAGGCTCTTAGAACCTGCTCTTTCTTCCCAAGCACTTAGGCCCTTGAGGTCAGGCCACCAGCCTGGCGTCACCTGCCCCTGGTGAGTTCCTCTCTGGGATCCCTTATGTTCCTTCCTGCTGGAGGACTTCGATTAGGGCCTGCTGGATTCCCCCCGAGATGCCTCCGTTGTTTCAAGTCTCATGGAGCAGGGGATGGGAGTCTGCATGTGTGGAGAAAAGAGTTTGCACAATAGCCTTAGAAAGGCCTGTTTGCAAGGTTGGCCCTTGGTTGGCTTGAGGAATGGGTAAAGCATTCCTAATCTGATGTGACACTTGCCCTAAGTGATACGGTGGCTTGCTGGGCCTAGACTGTGCAGACAATGTGGTGTGTGATGGATATCTGCTTTCCTTCTGGGAGTCTGGAATTTTGGTGCATGCCAGGCAGGGGCTGCCTATGTGATAGCCCCCAGTAAAAGCCCTGGTTCAGGCATGCTCCTCCGGTAGACAGGACTTGTCATGTGTTGTTATGACTTGTTGCTGGAGGAATAAGCATGTCCTGTGTAACTCCACAGGGAGAAGACTCTTGGAAGCTTGCGCCTGGTCTCCTCCCGTAGATTAGGTTCTGCCAAAGTTCGATGGCATTTAAGATTGAAAACGAAGCAGACCACTCTGTATAGCAAAATAGTAGCAGTTTATTAGGGAACTTGCAAACCAGATAACTGGTCTGGGCAGCTGCAGGACATTCCCAGTAGCTCTCCACGTCGCCCAGTGGGTTACAGGGGGTTATATCGAGGTAAGAACAAGGGAGGCACAGAGCCAAACTGGGATTTGCAAGATGGTAAACATGTTTCTTTGAAGATACTGATGTATAGCAGGAGTGGTTCTAGTATAGATAGCTACAGCGCTTAGGAATGAGCATGTGAGCTTTAAGATGTACCTCCCGGGTGGGGGCAGGGCTGAGGTTGTCTTATCTAGGAATTTATGGCTTCTCTGGTTTATGGCCTCACACTCCATGCCTCAGAAAGCCCTCTCTTACATTCTACATGCCCCGCTTCTGTGACTATCCCTAACTGAGGCGCAGGCATACTTGGAGGCAGAACCCACACCACCACCATGAAATACATATACTAATAGCTATGCCTGCTAATGACAAGAGGAAAATCAGTAAAGCATCCCCAGTCCCCACTCTGTTAGGTTAAAAGGCATTATTATCCAAGGCATTTCATTTCCAGTGGAAATCGGCAGCTGTTCACACATCCAGCAGTCAGTCTGGTTATGAGTTGCAGCCACTTCGGTTGCGCATTTCAGGAATTCCTTTCCTTCTGCTTGTTCTGATGTTACTTCTATTCTCATAGCTGAAGGAGTGGACCACGGGGTCCTGAAATGTCCACAGACTTGCCCAGTTGTCGGTGTGCTATTTAGCAACCTAATTGCTTCCTGTAAACGAGGTGCCCACCCAAGCAGAGCAGTTGGGAGATAACTGCTGCAGATGTTGTGGGTTTTTTTGTTTGTTTGTAGATGTTGTTTTAAAACACCATTTTCCCCTTCTCTCAGGCCAGCAGCCTGGGAGTTGTATGACAGCTGAAACTGCCAGGCAATTTCTCTTTCTTGTGCCCAGTCCTGGACTTGATGACCTGTAAAATGGGTGCCTTGCTCACTGTCCGTGTGTTGTGGGTACCCATACATTCAGGAAAGTGTCTTGAGTCCTCACATAGTTGAAGCTTGACTTGCTCATCGACGTCCAAAAGCCTGTAGCAGTATCTACACAAGTTAGTGTGCACTTTTGTCCATCTGACAGAGCAAAGGGTCATATATAATCTGTCAGCATTGCCTACATTCCCCGTGGTATCTGCCCCATATTATGGGTTGGGGACACCTTGGTTGAGCGCATGTTGGACAGTATTCACAGGCCGTAAGCACATCACTCTATTCCAAAGGGAGATGTAAGCTTTTACATAATTCCCGTACAGTCTTATGACCCTCATATCCTGATTATGGTGCAGCCAGTCTGCTTGGTTGTGGTTTTCATCAACCCATCTAATTTTAGCTATGGTATCGGCTTCCAAATTTCCCAAAGTCGTGCATGCTGTCTGGGCTAGAACGTGCCACATTGTTGTGTTGGCATCAGAATTTTGTGCCCTTGGGAAGCGGCTGTGGCTCAATCAGTAGGGCTCCCGTTTACCATATGGGAGGCCCTGGGTTCGGTTCCCAGGGACTCCTGGTGAAGGCAAGCCCGCCTGCATGGCGTGGTTAGCTGACCCAGCGAGCACAAGCAGCAAGGGGGGGATAAATGAATAAATAAATAAAAAATCTTTAAAAAAAAAAAAAGACTTTTGTGCCCTTACCCAGATATCTTCCTACAGGGCTTTACCCCATATGTCTTTACCAGCTACAGTCCATTTCTCCTGTTGTCACTGTCCCAACCAGAGTCAGACCATGGTACATGGCCCAACTCTTGGTGCATATGGAGATTGGCATAGGCTCATGGACTATAAGCATCCAGACAGCTGGTAGCTCAGCCCATTGACTGCTCTGATGGTCTCCTTCATCCATCTATATGGCATCCGTAGTTATTTGAACTGCTATTGTGCGCTATTGGCAGGGGGCGGAGGTTGTCCCCTGCAGGAACCCTCAGTATACGAGGCATCCTCCCATGGGCTCCTACACCCTCTATTATTATTATTATTATTTATTTATTTATTTATTTTTAAAGATTTCATTTATTTATTCATTTATCCCCCCTTGCTGCTTGCGCTCACTGGGTCAGCCAACCACGCCGTGCGGGCGGGCTTGCCTTCACCAGGAGGCCCCGGGAGCCGAACCCGGGGCCTCCCATATGGTAAACGGGAACCCCACTGATTGAGCCACAGCCGCTTCCTACACCCTCTATTATTGATGCTACTTTCTCTGTCTCTCACATGGATAGTGTAGGGGAGTTTGGATTTTCTGCACACTTAACTGTCCCCAGTAATTTACATAACTCCTCAGATGGTGGGCTATTATGGAAAGAACTCCATTGTTGTAAATAAGCAGGTCATTGTAGTGTGCTAGCCTGTGCTCAAGCACTTTTGGGTGGAATACAAGTGTCTTTGACCCTTCCAGTTATTGGCAAAGACATTGTTACAAGCTCAGTTTATGTAAGAGCAAGATATCCTGCTAATGGTTGTTTTTCACTAAGACTGTGTCGTTGGTCTGTTCTTTTCCATAGCTGGGACCAGAATCTGAGTGGTACTCGCTTCCCATTTTGTTTTTTTGCCACAGGCCCCACCCCCCACCTGAACCCTTCTGGGTGGCTGGCAACATCCAATCCACAAGCTTGCCCTGCTATTAAAGTACCTAGAGACTGGATCTGTTTTACAGCTATTTTTGCTTTTTAGAATGCCTGCTCCATCTCAGTGTCCCAATATCAGTGAGTCCCCCTATTTATTAATCTATATAATGGTCAAAGTATCTGAGCTAGGTGAGATATAAAGGGTCTCCAGTAATTTTAAGCTTATAAAGGCTTGCAGTTCCTTTGCAGTGCAGAGAGTTGGACACATTTGTACGTTATTTATGACCACTGCCTGAACGACCTTTCTCTCTAATATTTATTAGGGAATGGGAGAAATCCATACAATGTACTTTCGGGAGGGTAGTGAGGTACCCAATTTGCAATGTTAGATTAGTTTTTACTACTCTTATGGCTTTTCTGCTATACTCATCTATCACCTGTAGAGGGCTGTGGCAGTTTGATATAGTTATGAATTCCAAAAATAGATATTGGATTATGCTTGTAAACTGGCCTGTTCCTCTGGACGTGACTAAGTTATGATTAGGGCTTTGATTGGGCCACGTCAGTAGGATGTTGAATGTTGAGGACATAAAACTACATGGCAGAGCAGAGGAGTTAGTTGGAGTTTCGTTGTTGGAGTTCTGATGCTGAGTTTTAATGCTGGAGCCTGGGGAAATAAGCACACAGAGGAGCTTGGTCTTGAGGAAGGAGAGAAGGCCCGGGAAAAGAGACGAGCTGTTTGCCTGACAGTTTACAGCTGGCCTTGTGGAGAGAAGCAAAGCCTAGAGAGCCTCACAGTCTACAGCTGACCTTGTGGAGGAAAGAGAGGAGCTGAGCCTGGAGAGAAACGGAGCCCTGGGAAGAGAGGAACCCAAGAAGCCTGAATGCTGGCAGACGTTGGCAGCCATCTTGCTCCAACACGTAGCCATAGACTTTGGTGAGGAAAGTAACTTACGCTTTATGACCTGGTAACTGTAAGCTTCTACCCCAAATAAATATCCTTTATAAAAACCAACCAATTTCTGGTATTTTGCATCAGCACCCCTTTGGTTGACTAATACAAGGGCCATTAAATATCCAGGGATTCCCACAGATGAGTGTGCATTCAATACGGACTATAATGTGCAAATGGTTTGTTGGAGACCAGAGGTGAATAGCTCTGTGTGAGGCCTCCAATTGCCTGCTGTTGCCTGTATTTGCAGGCAACTGTGGCCCCACCCTTAGTCTTCAGGGGATAGATGTTACCACTGCCTTGTACCAGATTTACTTTCCTTGGGAATGCTGTGGGCGTGATAACCAGTGGCACAGATTTAGACATAGGCAAAGAATGATATCTCTTCTCCTTAGGCAGCTTTGGCCAGAGTCCTACTAATACAGAATTAGGTTGTTTATTTTTTTCTATTGGGGGGTCTGTGACAATTAGATCAGCCCATAATTGTTTATGGGTTACACATACAGGCACCCTTTATCTCTTCCCTTGCAAGGTCTCTTTGGTTACCTTCCTTATCCTCTTTGACCATATTCTTTCCATCTCAAGTCTGCTATTGCCTGTGCTACCTGGTGAATGGCCTGGTCAACTAATGGGCTAAGAATAGCTGCTAGTGTCCCATACCAGGCTGGAGATATGGTTTGGAACATCTCATTATCAGGTTCATGAAAGTGTTCAGCATAACTGCATGCTTCATTCCTAGTTCAGTGACTATATTCTGTGATTCTTCTATAGATAACCATTTGCTTATTGTGGACAGCATATCCCCTTCATTAGGCCAGGCCAATTTTGCATAGTAATAAATTTTGAATGCCATCAGGTCTTTGACATGCATGATAAAGATGCTGATAAAGAGAAGGATGTGTAGCTATGCTAGCCATTTTTGCCATTGCCACTCCTGAAAGACTAATACCATCTCCCCCTATACCCCATAATCTTAGTAACCAAGGGACTGTATTCTCTCAGCCCTTTTGTTTAAACTTTTCTACTTTTACTAATTCTGTGGGGGTATACTCACTCATTACTATTTGCTTCTGAGCAGAGATCTCTTCTTGAGGGTTATCAGGATCCTTGGTTGCTTTCATTTTTGTAATTATTAACAGCCTTGCTTGTTTAGGCTTGTCTTCAATTCAATTTCCTCCTCCCATTCTCCCTCTTCTGCACTCTCCCAGAGGTCCCATACCTCCAGATCCCAGACTTCCCTCTTGGTTCCTGCTCATACCTGCTGCTGTGGCATCTTCTTTCCATGCATTTTTGCAACTTTACATGCCATTACATCTAATTGACCTTTAGGTTTGTACCTTTTGTGCTAACATATCAGCATTGTGGGAACATGCTAACTTAATATCCTTTTTCTAGAATTAAAGCCTCTTCTAATCTCCTTACTTCAGCTTCTGCTTTTTTTTTTTTTTATGGTCAAAAAACTTATATTTAGAATTAGCCAGCTGGACTCAGTTTAGATGATCCCAATTTTGTTGGCAACATCCAAAGCATCATAGTCAGGTGCCAGACGAACATATGCCTTCTTCTCTCCATCAGGCCTGATCAGTGTGTTGACCTTGGCCACATCAATGTCATAGAGCTTCTTCACAGCTTGTTTGATCTGGTGTTTGTTGGCCTTGACATCCACAATGAACACAAGTGTGTTGTTGTCTTCAATCTTCTTCATGGCTGACTCAGTGGTCAGAGGGAACTTGATGATGGCATAGTGGTCAAGCTTGTTTCTCCTGGGGGCGCTTTTCCGAGGATATTTGGGCTGTCTCCTGAGACGCAGCGTCTTAGGCCGCCGGAAGGTGGGTGACGTGCGGATCTTCTTTTTTTGTGTGGCTGTGGACGCCTTTCAGTACTGCCTTCTTGGCTTTCAAAGCTTTTGCTTTGGCTTCGGTTTTGGGAGGGGCAGGCGCTTCTTCGCTTTCAGCGCCATCTTCGTGAAAAGGGAGCTTCTGCTTTTAATTGGGCTTCAGTAGCATATCTAACAGTCCATAACAATAGTGGCTGCAATCGCTTCTTTCCCTTGAGATTTCCATTTGCCCCCCCAAGTTCTTCTGCAGGACAAATAACACTCTGGCTGGCTTTTGGGGCACCCTGGTACTTGTGTACTGGGCCACACTGTTTCAAAAAAAGGGCTACCTCCCCCCACATACTGGAAGTTGGCCACTCCAGAATTTTCCCCCATGGATTCCCATTTCTCTTGGCTTGTTTTGTTTTTGGTCCTGACTGGCTCATCAATTGTCTGGCCTGTAAACCTACAGAATAGGCTCCACCAAAGTTCGGTGGGCACTTAAGACCAAAAAACAAAGCAGGCCACTCCATATAGCAAAATAGTAACAGTTTATTAGGGAACTTACAGACCGGGAAGCTGGTCCTGGACAGCCACAGAACATTCAGAGTAGCACTCTGTACCACCTAGGAGGTTACAGGAAGTTATATGGGATAAGAACAAGGAAGGCACAGAGCCAGGTTGGGATTTGCAAGATCATAAACATGTTTATTTGAAGTGGAATGGTTCTAGTACAGATAACTATCATGCTTAATATGCATGTGTGCTTTAAGATGCATCTGTGGGGGAGGAGGGGTTGCCTTATCTAGGAATTTTTGGTTTCTCTGGTTGATGGCCTCATAGCTCCGGCCTTCACCCCATGCACCTTTCCCTTTGCTGATTTTGCTGTGTATCCTTTTGCTGTAATAAATCTTAGCCATAAGTATGACTACACAAGTCCTCCTAGCAAATCACCAAACCTGGCCATGGTCTTGGGGTTCTTTCCCTCCCACCCAGAAGGCCTTGGGGTCCTAATGCAGAGTGATCTCTGCATATCAGGGGTATTGTCACAGATTTACCCTTGTGGGGCCAAAACGTCCCCACACCCTTGTACTGTATTTTTGCATAACAGTGCACACAAGACCTGTCTTATAATTCTTTACCTTGCCAATAACATTTGTTTCAAGGGGACTTTCTACCTCTGCTTATCCTGAAGAGCTTTTGACACATTTCTTACTAAAAAGTTTTCATCTTCATCACACAGGAATCCTTTTGTGTTTGGACCTGCTTTGTTCTTATCACATTTTCTGATCATTAACCCTCAGCATGTTTTTTTTTTTTTTTTTTTTTTTTTTTTTTAATAGCTCTGATCTTATTCTCTGTTTATTTAATTTTATTTTTAAAATATATTTTTATTTATTTTTAAAAGATACTTAGATTACATAAAATATTACATAAAAAAATACAAGGGATTCCCATATGTCCCATTC
Organism: Tolypeutes matacus; assembly: GCA_026826555.1. NCBI lineage: Eukaryota > Metazoa > Chordata > Mammalia > Cingulata > Chlamyphoridae > Tolypeutes > Tolypeutes matacus. The sequence goes on along the minus strand of JAKSZT010054565.1, from coordinate 2,279,878 downwards.
CCCACACTTCCCACTTTTCCCCACATTAACAACCTCTTTCGTTACTGTGGTACTTTCATTGCAATTGATGAACACATGTGGGAGCATTGCCACTAAGCACGGACTATAGTTTACATTGTAGTTTACACTCTCTCCCACTCAATTCTGTAGGCTATGGCAGGATATATAATGGCCTGTACGCAGCATGGGTTTTAACAGTTGCCAGTGTCCCACTGTTGGATGTCCTGTAATTTGTTTTAACCATTCCCCTTTAGATGGACACTTAGACTGTTGCCAGTGTTTTTGCCCTCACCCATAATGCATGATGAGCACTTTGATGCATAATTCTTTGACCACAATTCTGATTATTTCCTGTGGAGAGACTCCTGGGAATAGAATTACTAGGTCAAAGGCTGTGAGCTTTTTTGAAGTTCTTGAATCTTATCCTTAGATTCTGAAAAGACTTTTTGACCAGTTGAGAATGAGGGAATGATTGGTTGGCACCTCTGCCCCTCAGAGCAGCCAGTTTCATCCGGTTCCTATGGAATTGTTTGGGGAACTTTTCCATAGATGCCGTGGATGGCAAGATGTCAGAAAGTTCTTTCGTGTTTCTGAGCTGAGCAAGAGCCATAGGACGTTGGGGTTCTCATACTTTGCTGCTATAACAAGCTAAGAGCTGCTGGTTAGCTCACTCCACAGCTTCGGCAGTGACTACTGTCTTTCTTTCTTTCTCTTGTTTATTTGAGGACGCTGTCAATGGAGTTGTTATTCGGAATTTTGAGCCTCGACCCAGAGCTCCTGTTATAGAAAGCAGCATCACGGCCGACAGCAGAAGGTGACCTTTCCTTCGTCTTACCCAGGTCAGGAGAAGGGAGAGTAAAGGAGGCTGCCTGGGTACAACCACATCACGGACATGCCAACACACTTGGAAAATTTGAAGTGTTAAAAAGATGAAATTTATTGTGGCTAATGCTCAGCCAGTCTGCATTTTCTTCATGAAGTTTCTTTCTGTAGTCATATATGTGGGCTGTTGCACCTGCAAGGGGCTTGAGCGATTTGGTCCAGGCCCTCCTTTCACAGGGGAAGTTGAGGCCCTGGGAAGCAGAGGCCCACCCAAGCCTCTTGTCTGGGAAGGTCATCACTGCCAGACGGCCACACACAGAGAAGGGCCCCTGGATTATGTTTGCTAAAATCTACTTCCACAGATGTGCGGTGAGCCCTTAAAAGACAAAGGGTTTTGCTTGAAAATGGATTTACTTTTACCCTGAGCAGGAGCTACAAAAGAAATTTTTGTAAAAACCGGTATAGGAATTTAAGTTTCATGGGAATTTATTTTATAAATAAATTGTAAAATTTTTAATTTGCAAAGTACTATATATGAAGTGCATTTATATCATTTTACTGAAAGTACAAGGAAACATGTCAGAATGAAATAGCTGCCTATTAAACCATTTTCCTACAAAAGGGTAAGATGCATGAGCAGAGCAGAAAGCAGTTGAGCCTCCTGCGTTGTAGACATTCCCTTAGAATTCAGTAGGCTGCAGAACTGAAAGAATGATGCCTTAAATGCCCTAACTGTTAAGAGAACCTATTTGGGTGGCTAAAGGATTAAGGAAGATGATGGAGCCATAATGCCTTTTGTTTTAGCTTCTCTCCGTATCCAATGAGTTCTAAGAGGAAAGTTCCTAAGAAACACGTGGGTAGGGGCCTTGGCACAGCGGTCCCTCCAGTCAACCTCGTGTAGGTCCCATCTGGGGTCCATGGGGCTTCACAGAAGGGTGCGGATTTGGGGATGTCTCTGGAGAGCAGAAGCTACCCATGCAGATGCCTCCAAGCAGTGAGACTCTTGGAGCCATGTGGCTTGGGGGTCCAGGGCTCGCACTTGAGTCTTCAGGGGGTGGGGATTTCCTCTGGTAGGAGGGCAGGTGGGCGTAAGGCCACACTCCGGCGTGTAATCATTCACATGCATTTTACAGGCAAGACTAGGGCCATTTAAAAGTATTTTTATTAAAGCCATGTGCTAACGTTATTTCCCGGGAGCATTTTTTGGAAGACTAGGGTATAATTTGCAATTTCGGTCCTAAATTATAAAAATTTTCTATGAAGAAAACATCCTCATAGAAACCCTAGGTGTCCTTGTCTCTGTTGCTAAGACCCTATGTGTGTGCATTTTATTTCCAGAATTGTCGCAGCATCCTATGACAAAACAATCAGGGCCTGGGACCTGGAGACAGGAAAGCTGCTGGTATGTTTGTCTTGCCCTGGTGCGGGGGTTGCAGCCACGCCATCTGGACTGGGTCCCAGGCTGCCTCAGGCCGGGTGTGTGGTGGGGAGATGACAAAGCTTCAGTCTGGGAGGGACGGAGCGTTTTTTCAGGGACCCAAGACGGAGATAAGAACATCATGCCCTAGTAGCCATTGCCGATGACAGAGGGCAGGGATTGGGTAAGGAAAGCCTCTTGGAGTTGGCAGAATGTGGGATGGATTTTGAAGGATGGGAGATGTGGATTCGCTGAGAGAAGGCAGGGGTGGGGGATTACACGGGGAAGGGGCCCTCCTCTGTGGGATGTTTGGATTTGATGGAGCAGGAAGTGAGGGCTAAACCCATGGGACCAAGGCCATGTGGCCAAAGCACAGGCTTCTGGGACCTTCCCTACTTGGTCTCTCTCCATCTTGGAGGGCGCCCCCATCTATCCATCCAAACAGGTCGGAGACCCCAGGATCCCCTCCTTTTCCTTCTCCTGTGCCCCAGCAGCCCTAGCCCTGCTCAGGAGGCATCCTAAGGATCTCCCCTCTCCTGCCCTCCCTCAGACCCTCTTCTGCCTTCTTCTTGTTTTCTCTTCTTAAATAAAACCACAGGGAGAGGGTATAGCTCAAGTGGTTGAGAGCCTTCTTCCCATGTATGAGGTCCTGGGTTTGATCCCCGGTGCCTCCTAAAACAAAAAACCATAACCTTTCTTCTTAGTGTTGGAATGACTTTGTTCTATTGTTATTTTAATAATCTATTATTTATTCTAAATTTTTCTTTTTACAAAGACAAGATAAGCCAAGTTGAAAAAATAATTATAAAAACAGCCTTAAAACCACCACCCAGAGATCTTCATTAACATCTTGGTTTATTTTTTCCTATACATATACATATACATATGTTTACATATGAAGACATGCATGTGTTTGCTAACAAAAATAGCACCATTATATACATTCTGTTTGGACCCTGATTTTTTCCCACCAAACAATAAATTGTGGCTAAGGGACATCTATGTTATCATTTGTAGAAGACCAGTGGGATTCTGTGGTACGAAAATTTCATTGCTAATTTAAAGGCTATAGGAAACATGAAGCTTTTTTTTTTTTTTTTTTTTTTTAAGATTTATTCCTGCCCCAGCAGGCCCTGGGAATTGAACCCCAGACCTCCTACATGGTAGACGGGAGCCCAACTGCTTGAGCCACATCTTCTTCCCAATGAAGCTTTTTAAATTTCCCAGTTGCCCTCCAGAAAGTTGTGCCAACTATACCCTAGGCAGTCAATGAGAGCGCACCATCTCCCACCCCTACAGGCTGCATATCAGGATTTTAAAAATTCTGGCCAACTTGATAGGTAAAGAATGAGGTTGGCATTGATTATTCCTGACATTGAATGTTTTCCCAAATGTTTATTTCTTATTTTTTAAAGTTCCTGCTCTTGTCTCTAGCCAGTTTTTTCCTATGTGGGGTGCTTGTCTTTTCCTCCTTTAAAAGTACTTTTGTTTTTGCTACACAAATAACCCATGCCATTTGCCACCTACGTGGCTGAATCAGTTATCTACTGCTGCTCGACAGATTGCTCCCAAACAGCCGACATTCAATATTTCATACAGTTTCTGGCAGTCAGAAATCTGGGAGCAGCTTGGCTGGGTGGCTCTGGCTCAGGTCTCTCAGGGGTCACCATCAGGTGGCAGCTGGGGCTCCTGGCATCTGAAGGCCTCATTGACACTGGAGGTTCCCTTACAAGCTGGCGCCTTCACGTGTCTGTGGGCAGGAGGCCTCATCTCCTCTCCATGTGGCCTCTCCATTGAGCTGCATGAGTGTCCTCAAGACGTGGCAGATAACTTTCCCAGAGCAAGGGATCCAAGAGAGGCAATGCCTTAGATGACTAAGTCCCACACCAGCGCTTCTGGTGTAATCTGTTCCCTTGAAGCATGTTGCTAAGACCAACCCTTTTGGAGGGAGGACCATCAAAGGATTTGTGGGTGTGGTTTAAAACCGCCACAATGGCAATATCAGAACTTAGAGCATCCAGAAAGATTCCCCTTTCCTACACTGGGGAGGCGTTCGTGGTGCCAGCCTCCCCCATGGGACTGCGAGCTGCCCGGGGAGCTGGGGCTGTAGCGTCTTGTCCATAGTGCCAGGCACAGAGCAGATATTCAACAAACACCCATTTACCCCAACTAGGCAGGAATAAACGTGGCCATTCCTTGAAATTTGCCACCAGTTCCCGTGTGCTCTGTCTTTCCATCTTCATTTGTCCTGGAAGCACAAAGAGAAAAGAGAAAACTTTGAAGATATTCATGAAAAATAATTAATTAATTAAATTTGAACAAACTTAAAAATTCGGTTCCTTATTTGCACTGGCCTCATTTCAAATGCTCATTGACCACATGCGGCTGGCGGTGGCTGCATAGAACATTTCCATCATCACAGAAAGTGCTATTGGTCTAGAGAGAAAACAGTGTTAATTTTTTTTTTACTAAAGTAGCTGTAGGTTTACAGAAAAATCATGTAGAAAGAACAGATATCCTGAAATACCCCCTCACACAGCTAGTTTTCCCTTTTATGAACACTTTCCATTAGTGTGGTGCTTTTGTTAAAATTGTGGTAGTTTGAGATCATTTATGAATTCCAAAAAGATAGATTATGTTTGTAAACTGGGCTGTTCCTCTGGGTGTGATCTCCTTTGATTGTATTAGATTCAACTGAGATGTCTTTGATTAAATTATATTTAGAGTAGGGCTTTGATTCGACCATGTCAGCAGGGTGTCAGCAGCCCCTTTGGTGGGCTATATAAACGGACACTCACAGAAGAAGACACGGAAGAGGAGAGAACTTGGTCTTTTGGGTCCCGCCATGTGACAGAAACAAGAAGGTTCAAACAGCTAAAGCCCCGGGAGAGCTGAGCCATTCGCCTGATAGTTTGCAGCTGAAGAGACCAGCGCAAGAAAATACAGCTGAGGGGGCGGATGTGGCTCAAATGGTTGGGCGTCCGTCTGCCATATGGAGGGACCTGGGTTCGATCCCCAGGACCTCCTGGTAAAATAAAAATAATAATAATAATAATAAAAAAAAGAAAATACAGCTGAGAAGGCCTGGAAACAAATGAACCCTCCAGCCTACAGCTGAGATCAGAAGCAGCTGGGTCCATAGAGCCTGAAGAGGAAGAGGAAGGCTGATACCTTGCAAACATCACCTGCCATCTTGCTTCAACACGTGGCAACAAACTTTGGTGAGGAAGTACCTCTTATGGTACCTTGAGTTGGACTCCTTAGAGCCTTGTAACTGTAAACTTTTACCCCAAATAAATACCCTTTATAAAAGCCAACAGATTTCTGGTACTTTGCATCAGCATCCCTTTAGCTGACTAATACACAACTGATGAAGCAATGTTATTATAATTGTATTATTAACTGTAGTCCATAGTTTACCTTAGGGTTCACTCTTTTTTTTTTTTTTTTTTACCGGGAGGTCCTGGGGATCGAACCCAGTTCCCTCCATATGGGAGACGGACGCCCAACCAGTTGAGCCACATCCGCCCCCCGGGTTCACTCTTCATATTGTGCCATTCTATTTTTTTTATCCTGATTATTTACATATATATATATATACACACACACAAACTAAAATCCCCCGTTTTAACTGCTTTTGAGTATACGATTCAGTGCTGTTAATTACATTCACACTGTTGTGCTTCCATCACCACCATCCATCACCAAAACTTCTGACTTACGAATTTTCGTATTCTGCTTGTTTCATGTAAGTGAGACAATTTTTCCTCTTGTGTCTGGCTTGTTGCACGAATCATGTTGTAGCATGAATCAGAACTTCATTCCTTTTTACGGCTAAATAATATTCCACTGTATCTGTATACCACGTTTTGTTTATCCATTCAACAGTTGGTGGACACAGGTTGCTTCTACCTTTTGGCTCTTGTGAATAATGCTGCTATGAACCTCAGTTTGCAAATATCTGTTCGAGTCCCTGTTTTCATTTCTTTTGTGTATATACCTAGTAGTGGGATTGTTGGGACATATGGTAATTCTGTTCTTAACTTCCTGAGGAACCAGAAAACAACCTTTTGATTGTTGCCCCATTTCAGTGGAAGGTCAGGCACGATAACATCATAGTGTCCTGTAAGTTTTCTCCTGATGGTAAATACGTGGTCTCTGGCTTGGATGTGGATTGTGGAATCTGTATAATGGATGCAGAAAACACCACCACCGTGTCATACCTTAAAGGTGAGTTGTGCAGGCTCCACGCGCTGGTCTGTTCACCATGGTAACTGCCACTGGGCATCTGACTGATCTTGACTTTTGATTGTTTTGTTTGACGAAAGCTTAATGGTCTGAGTCTCATCACTGAAGTTGGTACTCTGACTAATAAAAACTCAGGCAGTTGACTCTGAGTCTGATTAAGGCTTTTCCGTTCAGTCTTGTGCTTGTAACACATGAAACAATGATCTGCTCCAACTTTCTGTGGACATTTAACACCTAATCTTTTAATGAGTAGAGGCTCAGCCTTATATTTTGGAAATATAAAATGACACGTAATCATTGGATGTCGGTTTCTTGGCTGTGATGCTGTCCTAGCTTGATGCCAGGTGTCATCACTGCAGGAAACTGGGTGAAGGGCATATTGGATTTCTCTGAATTGTCTCCTAAAATTGCACTGCACAGGACTCTACAGTTATCTCAAAAAGTTAAAAAATATGTAATATTGTAAAAAGTTGGGTAAGTATGCCTCATCTCCTCCCCAGGGTTGTGAATTATTAACAATAAGTTGTTGGGTGGCCTTCCTGAACTTTGCACGTGCGTGGTGTGTGTTTGCACATGCGTGCACACTCATGTACACACTTCCCATATGTCCTTTATGATTATTTTTATCAACATGCAACCGTGGTATGGGCAGTGCCCCACAGCTGGCATGTCTTACTTTCCTTCTCGCACTCAGACTTCTTGCTGCACACCACACTTCTTCACGCTCCACCCCACCTCCAGGCCCTTGCAGATGCTGTTCCTTGAGCCTGGAGCACCCTTCCTTCCCTGCTTCCCTTGCTAACTCTTAGGTCCTGTCCTGACCGCTCCAGGCTGGGCCAGGCTCCTGCTGGCTGGGAGCCATGGTGAGTCTCATGACGTCACATTGTGTTACTGCCCTGGGCACACCTACTGGGTGCTGCCTGCTCAGTGTCTTCCCCATCAGGCTGTGCTTGTCGTTCAAGGCCTGGCACATGGTAGGCATTCAGGAAACATTTGTATGAGTGAAGAGTCCCTTCCAGAACCTGAGGCTGTGTTTACATCATATTGTCGCTGGCTGGGTTCATGTGGTTCACGTGACCAGGGTGAGGCTTCCAGGTCACGTGAATCACGTGGCTCAGAACATGGCACATGTGGTGACGCGTTGCTTTCCCTGTGCCTCAGATCATCACAAAAAGTCCATCACAGCATGCTGCTTTGACCCCGACAGCCAGAAGGTGGCTTCCGTCTCCTCAGACAAGAGCATCAAGATTTGGGATGTGACCTCCCAGACCACGCTGCTCACCATCACAAAGTGAGCTGGGCCCCCGGGAGACTGGGTGGCATCCTGCAGCCGGGAGATGGGTGGGAGGCCCTCACTCATGCCTCCCGGACTCAGCGTGCACACCTTCCTTACACCTTCAGATGTGAGCCAGCGTGCATGCAGAATGGGGGCATTATGAGGAATCTGGGGAGAAGGAAGGAGGCAGGTAGGCCTGGGGGAAGCCACCAGCTGTGACCTGGGTGCCAGGCTGGGTGTCAGATGCACATGTCTCAGTGTGAGCCAACACTGGAAAATATTTCATGGAGCTCCCTGCCCCACAAAGTGACTTTCAAGCATCTCCTTAAAAATGGAAGCTCCAATGACCCATGGCCGGCAAAGATCACCTTGCAGGTAGACACCCACACATGGGGTGAGCCCTCTCTAGCAGCCCATAGGCCCCTCCAGCAAGGATCACAGAATGTCTCTGCACCCTGTCAACCTGCTGGCCCTGCTTGATGGCGAGTCCTGCTGGCCTGAGCCAGCTTTTCCCATGGTGGTCTGGCCAGGCATTCAGAGTGTTTAGTTTCCCATCCTGTGCCACCTTGGGCCTCAGTTTCCCCACCTGAAATCTGAGCATAATAGTGGTGGCTACCAGGTGGGGGCTGATATGAGATCTGGAGATCTTAGCTCACACGAGAGTCCTTAGCTCAGGGCCAGCCACACAGGCATTCAGCATGTGCTCCCTGTACCTGAGAGTTATTTCCATAGAAACCTGGGTCGGGAGAAGCGGTGCCCCCCACCCCCCCACCCCCGCTCCTTAGGACCACTTTGTGGGGGCAGCAGAGGCAGGCTCAGCTCCAACCAAGGGGCAAGTGTTGCAATCCACTCCATTCTGTTGCCCCAATAGTGATTTAAAGGTAAATAAGAGAAGAGTCAATTGGTATTTTTGGTTTACCTGAATTTGTGATTTTTCTGGAAATGCAGCTTTTAGCAAGAAAATACAGAGACAAGGAGTTTCAGTGCTACAGGACAGGGCTGGTTTCATGAGTGTGCAACCTGTGGGGTCATATATGCTTTTTTAATGCTCTGCTGTTAATATCTTGGAATTCTTAATAATGAACAAGGCACCTTGCATTTTAATTTTACTCTGGGCTCTCCCTGAAAATTACATAGCTGTTCCTGCTAGCGGGTTTGAAAAATGTATAATCCCAACTAATTTTGCAAGGAGTAAACATAAGCACTTTATTATAAATTTTTTTGCTTCAACCTTCAAAAATTATTTAGAAAACTCAGGAGAAGGAAAGTCTATTGTATTTAGTCAAATTTTGCTTACTTTGTTCTTCCTTACTTCCTGATGTTTCCTTTTTGTTTAAAGAACTTCCTTTAGCCTTCCTTTTAGGTAGGTTTGCCAGCAGAAAATTCTCATAGTTTTTCTTCCTCTGAAAAATGTCTTGATTTCCCTCCATTCCTGAAGGCTTTTTTTTTTTTTTTTTTTTTTTTAATTGTTGAACATAGAGATCTGGAATGCCTGTTCTTTTCTTTCAGTATTTGAACTATGCCATGTCACTTCCTTCTGACCTCCATGGTTTCTTTGTATGCTTTAACATTCTTCTTTGTGCTTAACTAGTGTCTTCTTAATATCCCTTATCTCTTTAGCTATATTTTCCTTCATCTTCTTGAATTGATTTAGGAGATTTGTTTGAATATCTATGATTAGTTGTTACAAATTCTGTATCTCCTCTGACTTTTTAATTTGTTCCTTTGGCTGGGCCATATCTTCCTATTTCTTAGTATGGCTTGTATTTTTTGCTGATACTTGGGCATCTGATTATCTTGATGAGTTTATTTTGAAGGTCTGTTTCTCATCTTGGATTTTGTTGTTGATTGGATTTGTGTTAAGGCTTTTCTTGACACTAGGCTCATCAGTATTTTCCAGCAAAAACAGGGCCAGGGACTCACATAGGAGCGCAAACCAGTTTTTTTTTCTTGCTGTCTGTGTCCATTCGCTGGGTGATCTTCTGTGTCTGTTTCTTGCCTTTTCTTCTCATTTTTCTCTTCCAGGCTTCACCAGGATTCCCTAGGGACCTCTGATGTGGGAGAGAGGTACCCTGTCACTTGCGCCACCTAAGTTTCTGGTTTCTAGTGCATCTCACCTTGGCTCTCCCCTGCATCTCTCTTTTATTGTGTCATCATCTTGCTGCGTGGTTTGGCTTGTTTGTGGCTTGCCTGCTCACCTTTTTTTTTTTTTTTACCAGGAGATCCCGGGGATTGAAACCGGGTCCGTCCATATGGTAGACGGATGCCCAACCACTTGAGCCACATCTGCTTCCCTAAACCAGTTCTAATGAACCCTAGGAAGAGGGTCAGGAAAAATACCAGAAAGTCCTTTTTTTAGCTTCCCAAGGTGTGCTTTCCTGGCCTTCCCAGTAGATGGTATTCTTCAGCAACCTATTCCTCACAGCCCTAAGAAGGCAGAGTATTTTTAGCTCTCTGTAGGCTCTGACTTTGATGTGGTTCAGTGGTGCTGTGGTGCCTATCTGGTGACAGGCTAAAGCAGTGGGATCCAGTGGTCGACCAAAAGCTGGACTTGTACTGGGCTATGTCCCCCACTGTTCTTGGGGAGGAGGACCTCCGTGGCCCTTCCAGCCCACAGCAGCTTGTCAGGCAGGAATTGGACTTGACCTGAAGCTACCTGTCTCAAATTTGGAGGTGGGGGGCACTGACAGCCATGGTGGCCCAAGTTTCTCACAGTCTCTCACCTTGTTTTCTCAGACTCTTCCTCCAGACTCCCTGGATGCTGCAAAGTTCTCCCTTGGTCTCTGGAGTCCCAGAATAGTTGCTTTGGACAGCTTTTGCCTGTCCACAAGCTGTTTTTAGAAGAAGAGTGAGCTCTGCAGCTCCATACACCACCATACACCTCTCCAAGGTTTCTGATGAGAAATCCTCTGTCACTTAAATTGCTTTCCCCCTAGAGGAAAGGTGCCACTTCTCTCTTACTACCCTCAAGATTTTTTCTTTGTCCTTAGTTTTTCAGAAGTCTATTTATGATGTGTCTTGGTGTATATTTCTTTGGGTTTATCCTGTCTAGTGTTCACCCAGATTCTTGAATCTGTAGGTTTATGTCTCTGATAAATTTTGGGAAATTTCAGCCACACTACTTCAAGTATATTTTCATCCCTACCATCTTTCTTCTCTCCTTCTGGGACTCTGATAGCAAGAATGTTACATCTTTTGTTATAGTCTTATAGGTCTCTGAAGCTAAGTTTATTTATTTTTTTCAATCTATTGTCTCTCTGTTGTTCAAACTGGGTATTTTATATTGCTCTGTCTTCAAGTTCACTGATTCTTTCCTCTATCCTGTTCATTCTTCTGTCAAGCCTAACCTTCACCCATTGAGTTCCTTTTATTTTGGTTACTGTATTTTTCAGTTCTAAATTTTCCATTTGATTCTTTATATCTTCTATTTCTCTGCTGAAACTTTTTTTTTTTCATGTTTCAAGCAAGACTGTAATTGTCAATTGAAGCACTTTTACAATGGCTGCTTTAAAATCCTTGTCAGATCACTCTAATGTGTGTCATCTTGATGTTGGCATCTATTGACTATCTTTTCTCATTGCTGTTCTTGGAGTATGATGAATGACCTTCAAATGTGTCAAATATTACATTATGAGACTGTGGGTCTTATTTAGATCTTTTTTAGCAGGCTACCTTGTTATGCCATGCAAGAGTAGAAACTTAGGCTCCCTTTGCTAACAGGGGAGGTGGTGGAGCTGCAGTTTTTCCCAGGGTGTTTGGCTAGTGTATGGTTGTTATTGCCTAAGAGTTTTCTGTCTTTCAAGGCTGCTTCTGGGGACTTTTTGTCTGCACCCACTGGTTTTCTTGGTTCTAGGCTTTTCCAGCAACCAGTTTGGGTTATACGTGGCAAAAAGAATACCCAGGGAATGTACTGCATATTCTTTGAGGTCTCTAGCTTGTCTGCCTTTTCTCTACCTTTAAGAGTTTTATGTTTGTTTTATATGTAATGCCCAGGGTTTTTAACTGTACTCAGCAGGATGAATAGGGAGAAGTGCACTGGTTCCATCTTCTGGAAATGCAAGCCTAACATAAGCAATTTTTTCAAACTTTATACTAAATAAAATTGTCTTTTATGAGAAGTGGAATTTATTTGAAACAAGAGACCCATCCTGAGAATAGTGAGAGTCCTGGTCTTAAACCCCACTGACAACATCTGAATTCAAGGGGGTCTTTTGTCTGCCTCCAGTATATGCCAGATGGCTCACAGACCACCAAGTTCTGGAATTTAGGAAGTTTTACCAATGTCAAGCTCCTGGGAAGCTATTTCTTCACCATTGACCTTGCCCAGTTTGTGCCTTTCAAAGAACTGAAATGGGGTCCAATACTATGGCCTGAGCTGCAGAAAACATGTTTTTTTCAATCTGTTTGAAAATGACTGATTTAATTGTCCAGGCTGCTCAGCGATGCTCAGTTATATTTAGGGGCTCACTTGAAAACTGTTTATAACAGAAGGTGATAATCACAGGGAAAATACTTTGAGATTCACAAACAAAACAAAAGCAGAAAAATACTGATAGATTTTTTTTTCCAAAAAAAGAAGACATTTAAAATTGAGACCAAATAACCCAAATCTTTATCAACTAAATTAAACACTGATGACAGCTGAGGAGAGAGCCCTCCAACCCTCCAAGAGCTAAGCACTAACATGTATACCCCTCCATCTGTGTTTCAGGGCGCATAACAATTTAATCTCAAGCTGCTGTTTTACCTTCAGTGGCCATTTCCTGTGTACAAGCTCCTGGGATAAAACTTTAAAAGTCTGGAACGTCCATACAGGGGAGTTTCGAAACCATGGAGCCTGTGTAACTCTGATGCAGGGCCATGAAGGTTCTGTGAGCTCCTGCAATTTTTCCAGAGATTGTGAGTAATTAACACCTAGCAGGATTCCATACTGTAGAATCTGTGGGAATGCCAGGCAGTTTCTCATGTTCCATTCATAGGAACTTGGTACTATATGGGGGTTGGGGGTGGTTTCCAATGCTGCCGTCAATAAGAACGGCCAAGAAGGAGAGTCAGAGGCACAAGTTTACGGGCAACAGAAACTCAGCTCAACGTGGCTTGAGCAAACAAAAAGAATTTATTGGGAAACGGATGTGGCTTAAGCAATTGGGCTCTCGTCTACCATATGGGAGGTCCCAGGTTCACTTCCCAGGGCATCCTGGTGAAAGCAAGCCGGCCCGCACAGCATGCTGGTCCACATGGAGAGTTGGCCTGCACAGAAAGCTGGCACAACAAAAAGAGACAAAGAGGAGAAACAATGAGAGACACAACAAACCAGGGAGCTGAAGTGGCTTGAGTGATTGAGTGCCTCTCTCCCACATCGGAGGTCCCAGGATCAGTTCCTGGTGCCTTCTAAAGAGAAGACGAGAAGAGAAGACGAGCAGACAGAGAGCACACAGAGAATGGACACAGAGAGCAAGACAGTGAGCGCAAAAACAACAAGCGGGCTGGGAATAAATAAATAAAAATAAATCTTTTTTTTTTTTAAAGGAATTTATTAGCTCCTGTAATAGAAAAGTCCAAGCGCAGGTCTGACTTCAGGCATGGCTGGATCTGAGGCTCCAAGTTAACATGGTCCTGGCTCTGGCAGTCCTGGAGAGAGACCCACTTTCTGATGGTGCCCTCATAAGTCCCTGAGGAGACTCCCATTGGCTCAGCATGACACACATGCCCATCTCTGAACCAATTACGTTAGCAGGGCATGAAAGGCTCTGATTGGCCAGGCCTTGGTGACTGGCCCATCCCCCAGAGCTAGGGGTGCGAGTCAGTCCTCTCTGAACCAGAGGGACTGAGAGTAGGCAAGGGATGGTTTCCCAAGGAAAATTGGGGAGCTGCTGCCAAATGAAGGGGCATGGATGTGAACCGGGCAATGACGAACAGCTGCCATGAGTGGCCAGCCCCATGAGGGAGTGAATGCTCCTGATACTCAGGAACCACGTTACGCTCCCCCATCCTCATGAGGTATAGAGCTCCTGGTGGGCCAACCTTGAGAAATGCTAGGGTGTTTGTGAAATGTTTTCCTCTTCAGAAGCATCCTATGTCAAAGTAAACCTCATGCTCCCACTGTGGGGTGCCCCACTAGCTCTGTCCTCAGCTTTATTGGGTTCAGAGTCACATAATAGGCTGGGGGTCATGGAGTCACAGCAGGAAGGGGTTTCAGTGTTCTCCAAGGGCTGTGGCCTCCCCAGAGGATATGGTACTTGGCTGGGGAACACGGCCCCCCAAGACTCTTTTTTTTTTTTTTTTTTTTTTTGTAGCCTCTCTCCTCGTGTCTGGAGGGTTAGACAAGACTGTGGCTGTTTGGGATGTAGGAGAAGGCTACCGGAAGCTCTCACTGAAGGTACAAGTGCTAGCATCAGGTAGAGGATGGGGACAGTGCTGGGTACCGTTACTTTGTCATCCCATGCTGGGTGTTGGGTGCCAGGATGCAGCAGTGGGTGAGACAGAACTCAATGACCCCTGATGGAGCTGACACCTCTGCGAGGAAGGACAGATAAGCAACCAGCAAACAAATCACCAACAATGATGAGTGAAACAGAGAAACCACAGCAGGGTGACATGATGGAGACAGACTCCAGGACTAATCCAGAGTGGGTGGACAGGGAGGGCTTCCCAGAGAAGGTGGCATCTGAGCCAAGTCCTGGATGGCAAGGAGGAACTGGGTGAGCAAGGGTCTTGAGAAGGCATTCCAGGCAGAAGGAATGGCAAATGCAAAATCCCGGAGGTAGGAAAGTGTCCAAGAACAGCAGAAATTACTTGCAGAGGACAAATGTTGTAATGAGACATGCACAGAGAGCTGGGGAGTTCCCAAAAGGGGGGCAGTGTTTCATCAGAGTGTGTTCGGCTGCAAGTTAGAGGAGACCTGACTCAAAGTGGATCTATCATAAAGGGATGGATTATCTGACACAGTAAGAACCCAGGGCTTAGGCAGTCCCAGGATGGGCTAACTCAGTGCCCCCTTTCTACGTCCCCCCACCCATCAAGATTTCTGCAAACTTCCAGGTCTTGCAATCTCAACAGCACCTCTGGCTCTGAATTTTTGCATTCAGGGCTCTTGGTCTCTCTGTGCATTTTGATGCAAGGTAGACTGTGATGCCTGCAGCACCACAAAATTCAAAACCACCCCCCACCCCTGCAAATCTCTCTGAGCTGCCTTCCCCTACTGTTTGGGGGCGGGGGGCAGAAGGAGTTTACATCACAGCAAAGTAAAGAGCTTGAAACAGAAGGGTAAACCGCCCTGTGTTCAAAGGTCCCTTGTCTGCCTGCCAGGCTGTTCTGGTCTCCCTTCCCCTCTTCTCTCTCCTTTCTCTGTTCTGCTCAAGCTTGGATTCCTCCCCTTCCCTGTGCATACCAGCCTAATCTTCCTTCCTATTCCCCTTCCTCCTGCTGTACCAGGTCGCCTCACCTTCTACCTCCTTCCAAAACAAGAGTGAAGATGCTACTGTGAAGCCCTGGCACCATTAAGTGTCTTAAGCAGTGTGGGCTCTCTTTCCTCTGAGCTCCTTTGGTTCACAGTTACTTACAGTCACTGCTGTGGCCTTTGACTTGGCATTTCCTAAACAAAGAGGTGCTCTGGGATCATCTGGGAGGATAATCCATCTTTTCCATTGTGTTAAACCCCACACTACTTTTTTTTTTTTTTTTTTTGGTACCGGGTCTGGGGATTGAACCCGGGACCTTGCATGTGGGAAGCTGGCGCTCAACCATTGAGCTACACTGACTCTTCCGAGTTTTGTTTTGTTTTGTTTTGTTTTTAGGAGGTACTGGGGATCGAACCCAGGACCTTGTACATAGAAAGCTGGCACTCAACCACTTGAGCTACATCTGCTCCCCAAACACACTATTTTTTTTCCCAAAGATTTAGATTTATTTTTATTTATTTATCCCCCCCCCCTCGCCACTTACATTCACTGTCTGCTCTTTGTGTCCATTTGCTGTGTGTTCTTCTGTGTCTGCTTGTCTTCTCTTTTCATCTTCTCTTTAGAAGGCACCGGGAACTGATTCCGGGACTTTCTGACGTGGGAGAGAGGCATTCAATTGCTCCCTGGTTTGTTGTGTCTCTCACTGTCTTTCCCTGTGTCTCTTTTTTGTTGCATCATCGTTTTGCATCAGCTCTCTGCTCAGGCCAGTTTGCTTTCACCAGGAGGCCCGGGAACCAAACCCGGGACCCTCCATATGGTAGACCGGAGCCACATCCACTTCCCCACACTGCTATATTTAAAAACACAGGCAGTGCCATGTTGTACACAGGCACCGCAAGCCTTTGCACATCGTATTCCACTTTAAATGTTGATGAAACCAGGCAGCAATGCTGGTTTCCTGACTTTGTTGTTGTTGTTATACAAAGGCATTTTTTCTAGGTCCTCCTTGAAATTTTATTTTTCTCCAGGGCCACGATGACTGGGTGATGGATGTTGCCATTAGCAGCAACAAGAAGTGGATCCTGTCTGCTTCAAAGGTAAAAGCGGGCAGCCTTTGGGAGACTTAAATTCTCTACCGCCTCTGTCAGAATTGGTGATAACAGAAGTGTTATTGCCAAGTAAAATTCCCAGGCAGCTCCATCTAGGCCCACAACTTGCCAGCCAGGTCATTCTCATTCAGGAAGCTGCCTGGGAGCATGGGAAACAGGTGCTCATGTAACGGGATGGCCAGGGATTTCTGTGTCTGCACCACTGACATCTGAGCTTGGTGGGAACAAGAACCCAGAATGGCGAGGGACAGAGCTCACCAAGGGCCTTGGAAGGGAAGCATCGGTTCAGGGATAAGAAGTAGAGGCTGCCCGGCATTCCCAGGTGGGCCTTCCCTCCCTGTTACTGCATCTTGAAGTTTCTGTTCCATTGGCTCATCATGCTGCTGGTTCCTGGTTCCTGGTGTGAGCTCCAGAGAGGTGAGGTTCCACCTTGCCCCTTGACTTTCATAAATATATGGTACCAGAGATTGAACCCGTGACCTCATACATGGGAAGTAGGCACTCAACCGCTGAACTACACTCGCTCCTGCCCCAGGAGGTACCGGGGATCGAACCCATGACCTCGTACATGGGAAGCAAAGGCTCAACCACTTGAGCTACATCTGCTCCCCCTTCACTTTTATTAGACCCATGAGGGTTTCTAGCCTGGGAGTTTCTAGGGCTGTGAGACTGTTGGCAAGATTCCGCCTAGAACGACTAACTTTCTAAAGAGCCAACCCGAGATATTGCCATACCAGACCAAAAAACATAATGTTGTAATATAGAATCATTATGTCCTATGTGTTAGGACTTTAACATAAAAATATGAAAGATGGCTGTTTATTGGAAATTATATATTATTCTATATATTTTTTACTTTTCTGTTACATGAACGCTCTGATTTAAACAAAGCAACATTAGGACTAGTTAGCAGTGGCCATTAGCAGTAATTAATAGTAGAGCCAATTAAACAAATAACATGTGTGAGAAAAATATCAAAATATTTTATGTTTCTTTCTGTCCTCTGATAACAGTAGTTTATTTTGATTTTTTTGAAAAACTCTTTGTTGGAAATTTACATTTTGTAGGCTACAGTACTGTGTATTCTTAAGATAAATAAATGTAAGACTTTTGAAAAGGAGAACATAAATTTAATAGGGTTGATTAGGCAAATATCACCTATATTTAATAAAAAGCCATGATGACATGCTCTTTCTGTCCCATAATACAATAGGATATTTTTACTCTGTTTACTTTTCCAAAAATACTTCTCTGAACTGCCTCCAGCCTTTAGGATCTCCTTCTTTTCTTTTGGGTAGCAGTAAAACTGAATACTGTCAAACATAAAATTCACTTTGACTTGTAACTCTGCTCTCATCAAGCCCATATCACACCGATTCCTGGTGTCAGCCCAATGTGACAACATCAAGCTACATAGCCTCTCAACAAGAGCATTTGGATTTTACTTACCAGCCCCAACAGGCTTTTAGCCTTGTAGGAATTAGTTTCCAGTGCTCCAAAAGTGTCCCTCCACCTTGCATCTCCAGCCTTGTTTTAGTAGAGCAGCTGTTTGTCAATCAGGTCCTTTGCCTCAATAAATTCATCAGATAGACAATATATATCTAAAATATCCATCATTTTTAAACACTCTGAAGCACATTGGATGTCATCATAAATTAAACCTCTCTTTCATGGGGAAAATAGTTTTAAAGCACAGAGGTCATTTGAACTTGTGAAATTGAAGTTGGATTCCAAGTAAGTTTATCGCACTCTTTTTTAGCAGTGTTGTGTACAAAGCATTCAGGACATTTCGCAGGTACAATCTTTTCATTTTCTTTGGTAAGAAGTTCATAGACTTAATGGAATTTGCCAACTTTTACATTTTTGCTGTCGGTTGAGTATGCAGATCAATGAGAAAAGTCTACTTTGCATTTGGATGTCAATGTGCTTTTGTCTGATGTTTACTGCAGTTTCATTAAAATCTTCTGAGAAATCAAGAAGAGGATTTGAAACCTCAATTTTCAAATCAAAGTAGCTAAGAGCTAGAGGGAACTTTAAAAAAAATTATTTATATATATTTTTTAACTTTTAAATTTTGAAATACTTTCAAACTTACAAAAAAGTTGCAAAAATAATACATACCCCACCCAGATATCCAGATCCACCAACTTTGAACATTGTGCCACATTTGCTGGATCATTCTATCTACCCAACTATCTGAGAACATTTAGTTTTTGTTATTGCCCCATTCAACCCATTACTCTATATACTGTAGAAAGCATGATTGTTGGCAAAATCTGACAGATTAGGCACGACACTGCAAGGGACCAACACATCTGTTATCAAAATTCCCCTTTTTTTGTCCCACAGGACATTTTAGTGCAACTGCTGAAGCATGCTATGTAGCATTACTTGGTACATTTGTTTTCTATCGCTGCTACAGAAACTATGACAAACGGAGGTGGCTTAAACAACACAAATTTATTCTCTTACATTTCTATAGGATAGATGTTCGATACGGGTCTCTCTGGGCTTAAATCATGGTGTCAACAGGGCTGCATTCCCTTCTGAAGGCTCTAGAACAGAATCCACTCCCTTGCGCCTTTCCAGCTCCTGGAGACCACCTGCCTTCCTTGGCTTGCCGTACCCACTCCTCCATCTTCAAAGCCAGTGATGTCGCCTCTCTCTGGGCCTTTCCTCTGTAGTCACATCTTCCTCTGTCTCTTCCACTTTCAAGGACCTTTGTGATTACATTGGGCCCACCTGGAAAATGCAGGTTGCTATCCTTGGCTTAAAGTCAACTGATTAGCAACCTTAATTACCCCTTGTCATGTAACCAAAAATATTCACAGGTTCTGGGAGTTAAGACAGGGAGATCTTTGGCAAGTGGGGAGGAGAGAAGGTGGGAGGGAGCTTATTCTGATGACCATGCTCAATTTCAAAGAACAATTGAAGGAATTAGATGATAATGAATGTTCATTTGAGTGGTATTCCCAAGTTAATTCAGTGGTCACCATTTTCTAAAGATTATTGGTCGTGGTGATTTTTTAATAGACTTTTTTTTTTTTTTTTTTTTGAGAACAGTTTTACATTTACAGAAAAA
This sequence comes from Tolypeutes matacus, assembly GCA_026826555.1. Classification (NCBI taxonomy): domain Eukaryota; kingdom Metazoa; phylum Chordata; class Mammalia; order Cingulata; family Chlamyphoridae; genus Tolypeutes; species Tolypeutes matacus. The sequence continues at coordinate 2,260,524 of JAKSZT010054565.1, read as the reverse complement.
TTGAGCAGATAGTACAGAGAGTTCCCACATACCTCCTCTCCTCCGCCCCCACCCCAAGTTTCCCCTATTATTTTATTTTTTCTTTTAATTTTTAATTTTTTAAAAAGATACTTACATTCCCCTATTGTTAACATCTTGCATTGGTGTGGTACATGTGCTGCAATTTGCTGCAATTGATGAACCAATATGGGTATATTGTTGACCAAAGTCTATAGTTTACATTAGGGTTCACTCTTTGTGTTGTACAGATCCATAGGTTTTGACAAATCCATAATGTCATGTATTCACCTTATAGTATCATACAGAATAGTTTCACTGCCCTAAAAATAAATACCCTGTGCTCTGCCTATTGATCCCTTTCCCCTTTTCCCCAAACACCTAACAACCACTTATCTTTTTCTGTCTCTATAGTTAGGCCATTTCTAAAATGTCATATAGTTGGAATCATAAGAGTATATAGTTTTTTCATATTGGCTTCTTTCACTTAGAATATGCATTTAAGATCCCTCCATGTCTTTTGATGACTTGATAGCTCTTTTTTTTTTCTCACTGAATAACATTCCATTGTATGGATGTGACTCAATTTTTTTTTAATCCATTCACTTATCGAGGGATATCTTGATTGCTTCTGGTTTTTAATAATTGTGACTAAAACTGCTATAAATAGGCATGTGCAGATTTTTGCATGGACATAAATTTTTTATTCTTTTAGCTATATCCCTAAGAGTGGAATTGCTGGGTAATATGGTAATTCTATGTTTAACTTTTTGAGGAACTGCCAAACTGTTTCTACAGTGGCTGTACAATTTTACATTACCACCAGCCAAGCACAAGCATTCCAATTTCTCCCCATCCTGGCCAACACTTGTTCTTTCCCATTTTTTAAATAATAGCCAGCCCAGTGGGTGTGAAGGAGTATTTCATTGTGGTTTTGATTTGTGTTTCCATAATGGCTAATGATGTCAAGTATCTTTTCATGTGTGTGTTGGTCGTTTATTTATCTTCTTTGAAGAAATGTCTATTTGGATCCTTTGCCCATTTTTTAATTGGGTTGTCTTTCTTTTGTTGTTGTATTGTTGGAGTTCTTTATATATTCTATATAGTAAACCCTTATCAGATATATGATTTGCAACTATTTTCTCCCAGGTTGTATTTTCACTTTCTCCATTGTCCTTTGATACACAAAAGTTTTTAATTTTGATGAAGTCCAATTTATCTAATTTTTTAAAGGAGGTACCAGGGACTGAACCCGGGGTCTTGTATGTGCAAAGCATGTGCTCAACCACTGAGCGACACCCACTTCACTATCTTTTTTTGCTTGTCTTGTTGGTATGATATTTTAGGAACCACTGCCAAATCCAAGGCCACAAAGATCTAGGCCTATGACTTCTTCTAAGTGTTTTATAGTTTTCGCTCTTACATTTAGGTCTTTGGTCACACTTTGATTCAAATTTCATTCTTTTGCATGTGGATATCAAATTGTACCAACACCATTTATAGAAAAGACAATTTTCTTCTCCCATTTAATTGCCTTTGTACCTTGGCCAAAAATCATTTGGCTATAAATGTAGAGTTTATTTCTGAACCTATGCTATTTTGGTTATTGTAGCTTTGTAGTAAGTTTTGGCACACAGGAAGTATCAGTTCTCCGACGTTGCTCTTTTTCAAGAGAGTTTTGGCTATTCTGGGTCCTTTGACTTTCCATATGAAATTTAGTATCTGTTTGTCAATGTTTGGAAAAAAGCTGGCTGGGATTTTGATAGAGATGGCACTGAGGTTATAATCACTGTGAGGAGTATTGCCATCTTAACTATATTAAGTCTTCCAACCTATGAACACAAAATGTCTTTCCATTTATTTAGGCCTACTTTAATTTAATTTGTCTTGCTCTTCTTTTGTTAAAATTATCCTAAATTCCAAGATTATTCAGTTTAGAAATTTATCAAGCTCAATTCTGAAGAAGCAAAGGAAGAATGAATACTAAAATAGTCTAATCAGGCACTATCTGAACTATAAAATGAATGTGAGTTTGAAAAATATTTATTATGGATTTTCCAAAAGAGATCTATATAATTAGCATTTGACTATATTCTTTGGAAAATTAGTTAAATGATCCTTTTCATCACCACTACCAATATTCTATAAATTTGGCATAAAATTTCTGGATTAATTTTCCTTCTACCCAGTGAAAATTATAAGATGATGTACTTGTTTGCAGATATGTTTGGAGGAGAGATATAAATTGTAAATCACCTAAAGTCTCAACAATATGTCTTCTTCATCCTTGTTAATCCCTCAGAGTGTTCTGTATAGAGCTCAAAACACTTTTTGAATTAACTTCATGTTAATTCATTATTTGCAAATTCAACTAAAAATTTAATGTTTCTCATGAAGTTAAATATAGAATTACCATGTGACCCAGCAGTTCCATTCATAGGTATATACCCCAAATAACTGATGTTTGACATTCTGAGTAGTATGTGTCTTGGAGTAGGTCTATTTGGGTTTATTCTGATTGGGGTACGCTGCGCTTCTTGGACATGTAAATCCATTTCTTTCATGAGAGTTGGGAGATTTTCGGCCATTATTTCTGCCCCCTTTCCCTTCTCTTCTCCTTCTGGAACTCCCATGACACATATATTGTTGCACTTCATGTTATCATTCAACTCCCAGAGCCCTTGCTCAATTTTTTCCCATTCTTTTCTTCCTCTGTTCTTCTCTCTTCGATTTCAGCAGTTCTGTCTTCTGTTTCACTTATTCTTTCTTCTATCATTTCTAGTCTGCTGTTGTATGCCTCTAATGTGTTTTTTTATCTCACCTATTGTGTCTTTCATTCCCATAAACTCTGTTATCTTTCTATTCAGGTTTTCAAATTCTTCTTTGTGCTGTTCAGTGTCTTCTTGATGTTCTTTATCTCTTTAGCCATATTGTCTTTCACTCATTAATTTGATTTTAGAAATTTGTATGAATCTTGTTGATTAGTTGTCTCAAATCCTGTGTCTCTTCTGGGACTTATATATTCCTTTGCTTGGGCCATTTCTTCCATTTTCTTAGTATGACTTGTAATTTTTTGCTGCTGTGTAGGCATTTGATTATGATGGTGGGTTTACTCTGATGCTCAATTTCTCTCTCTTTCATAGAGATTTAGTGGTGGGAGGCTGTGTGTTAACTGCCATTCTTTGATTCTTGGTTCAACTTGTTCTAGGTCTTTAGGACTGTCCCTGTTAATTGCTCAGATATGGGCCCTGGACCCAGTAATGGGCTGCAGACCTGCTTCCAAGGGTCTTCAGGAAGGAGGCTGTAAAAGGCCGGAAAAAGCCTCTTTTAGTATTTTAGTTTCCTCTCATGCATTTCCTTGGTGTGCCAGCAGATGGCGCTCTTTGACAGCCCTCTCAGTTCAAAGTCTGGTAGGACAGGGACTGGATCAATGTGGCAGAGGATCCTGCCTTGAGACTATTCAGAGTCTCTCAATTCAAACATTCTCAGAGGCTGTTCTCCAACCTTTGCTGGCAGCCCTCTCCCTTTTCATGGGTAGGAAATAATTCCACTGCCCTCTGTGTTGTCAACAACCAGTTCCAGTCAGTAGAGAGGGTGATTGAGAGGGCTGTATCTCTTTTTTTTTTAAAGATTTTATTTATTTATTCATTTATCCCCCCCTTGCTGCTTGTGCTCGCTGGGTCAGCCAACCACGCCGTGCGGGCGGGCCCGCCCTCACCAGGAGGCCCCGGGAACTGAACCCGGGGCCTCCCACATGGTAAACGGGAGCCCCACTGACTGAGCCACAGCCGCCTCCCTGTATCTCTTTAGTTCTGTGCTGGCTCCCAAGGCAAACAAATAGTGTGGCCCTTCCTGGCCTGGAAGGGCTCGTGGGACACAGCAGACCAAATGTGTTGGCCAGAAGCTGACTCAGCCTTAGGCTGCATCCCTCTGTCTATTCATTTCCTGGGGAGGTGGATCCCTGTGGCCCACTATGTCTGTAGCCACCAGCCCAAGGTGAGAGAATTCAAAATTGTCTGCTCGTAGGGTTGGGGAAGGGTGCTGGTGGCTGCAGCTGCAGTTTCTACTCACGGTCTTTCCATCGAGATTTGTTTTTTTTCCTGTGCCCCTCTCTCTTCTGGGTGGTGTCTAGCCTTGCCCTGGTGTCTTAAACCCTAGAATATATTTTTTCCAGGCCATTTCTGCCTGTCCTTTAGCTATTTTTCTTGGAGAGAAGAGAGGCCTATGTCTCTCTAATGCACCACCTTCCCGGAAGTTCTACCCAAAACAATTGAAAGCAAGGAGTCAAACAGATATTTGCACACCAATGTTCATAGCAGCATTATCCACAATTGCCAAAAGGTGCAAGCAACTCAAGTGTCCATCAATAGATGAAGGGGTAAATAAAATGTGGTATATACACACAATGGAATATTTTTTGGCCATAAAAAGGAATGATGCATGCAACAACATGGATGAACCTTGAATATATCATGTAGAGTACAATAATCCAGACACAAAAAGAGAAATATTGTATGATCTTACTTATATGAAAAAGCAGAATATGAAAATTCATAAGTCAGAAATTAGATACAGGTTACCAGGGGCAGTATGAGAGGGTGGGGAATATGGAGTTAATATTTAGTTGGTACGGAGATTCTGTTTGGGGTGATGGAGAAATGCTAGCAATGCATGATGGTGATGAAGGCACAACTTTGTATGTAATCAACCCCACTGAATTACGTATTTGAAAGTTGATAAAATGGGAAATTTTAGTTTACATATGATTTACCAGGAAAAAGAAAACATCGTACTATACAACACAAACAGTAAACCCTAATATAAACTATGGACTACAGTTAATAGTATAATTATAATAATATAGTTTCATCAATTTTAAGTTACCACACTAATGCAAAAAAAAAAAACTCCTAAGTATTTCATTCCTTTTGAAGCTATTGTAAATAGAATTGTTTTCTTAATTTCATTTTCAGATTGTTCATTGTAATATATAGAAGTACAACTGATTTTTTAAATCGATCTCATATCCTGCAACCTTGCTGAACTCTAATTAGTTCTATTAGGTTTTTTTTTTTTAACTTTATTTTGTACATTTAATAATTGAAAACATAAACAATTAAAAACTAAAAAGTAAACACAGATGAATAAATACATACATTTCTCAATTAAATGTAATGGATACATATAAATTTTTTTTTGGAATCAAACAATATATTACACAATATATTTGGTTCATAGTAATGCATTCATACAGTATTTGTCCTTTTGTGTCTGGCTTGCTTCACTCAACATAATGTCCTCCAGGTTCATCCATGTTGCCATGTGCTTTATGACTTCATTTCTTCTTACAGCTGCATAATATTCCATCGTGTGAATAGACCACAGTTTGTTTATCCATTCTTCTGTTGATGGACACCTGAGTTGTTTCCAACTTTTGGCAATGGTGAATAATGTGGCTATGATCATCGGTGTGCAGATGTCTGTTCGAGTCACTGCTCTCAGTTCTTCTGGGTATATATCCAGTAGTGGTATTGCAGGGTCACGTGGCAAGTCTATATTCAACTTCTTTAGGAACTGCCAAACAGTCCTCCATAGTGGTTGTACCATCCTGCATTCCCACCAACAGTGAAGAAGTGTTCCTATCTCTCCACATCCTCTCCAACACTTGTAGTTCTCTGTCTTTTAATAGTGGCCATTCTGATAGGTGTGAAATGATATCTCATTGTAGTTCTGATTTGCATTTCCCTAATCATGAGTGATGTTGAGCATTTCTTCATGTGTTTTTTTGCCATTTGTATTTCTTCTTCGGAGAAATGTCTATTCAAGTCTTTGGCCCATTTTTTAATTGGGTTGTTTGTCTTTTTATTGTTGAGTTGTAACATCTCTTTATATATCCTGGATATTAAACCCTTATCAGATATGTGATTTCCAAATAGTTTTTCCCATTGAGTTGGCTGCCTTTTCACCCTTCTAACAAGTTCCTGTGAGGTGCAAAAGTGTTTAATTTTGAGGAGGTCCCATTTATCTACTTTTTCTTTTGTTGCACGTGCTTTGGGTGTGAGGTCCAAGAAACCACCACCTACTACAAGGTCTTGAAGAGGTTTCCCTACATTTCCTTCCAGTAGTTTTATGATCCTGGCTTTTATATTTAGATCTTTAATCCATTTTTTTTTTTTTTTTTTTTTTTTTTTACCGGGAGGTCCTGGGGATCGAACCCGGGTCCCTCCATATGGGAGACGGACGCCCAACCAGTTGAGCCACATCCGACCCCCTTTAATCCATTTTGAGTTGATTCTTGTATAGGAGGTGAGATAGGGGTCCTCTTTCATTCTTTTGGTTATAGATATCCAGTTCTCCCAACACCATTTGTTGAAGAGATTGTTTTTTCCCATCAGCGTGGGCTTGGTAGGTTTGTCAAAAACCAGTTGACTGTATAGGTGAGGGTTTATTTCTGGATTTTCAATTCTATTCCACTGATCGATATGTCTATCTTTATGCCAGTACCATGCTGTTTTGACCACTGTTGCTTTGTAATATGTTTCAAGGTCAGGCAGTGAAATTCCTCCCACATTGCTCTTCTTTTTTAGAATACTTTTGGCTATTCGGGTGCACTTACCCTTCCAGATGAATTTGGTAATTGCCTTCTCTAATTCTGTAAAGTAAGCTGTTGGGATTTTGATTGGTATTGCATTGAATCTATAAATCAGTTTGGGCAAGATTGACATCTTCACGATATTTATTCTTCCAATCCATGAACACGGAATGTCTTTCCATTTGTTTAGGTCTTTTTAAATTTCTTTTAGCATTGTTTTGTAGTTTTCTGCATATAGGTCCTGTACTTCCTTGGTTAAATTAACTCCTAGGTATTTGAGTCTTTTTGTTTCTATTGAAAATGGAATTTTCCTCCTGATTTCCTCCTCAGATTGTTCAGTACTAGTGTACAAAAACATTACTGATTTTTGCATGTTGATCTTATATCCTGCCACTTTGCTGAACTCATTTATTAGTTCAAGTAGCTTTGTTGTGGATACTTCAGGATTTTCTAAATACAGGATCATGTCATCCGCAAACAGTGAGAGTTTTACTTCCTCTTTTCCTATTTGGACGCCTTTATTTTTTTTGTCTTGTCTAATTGCCCTAGCTAGAACTTCTAGTACAATGCTGAATAACAATGGTGACAGTAGGCATCCTTGTCTTGTTCCTGATCTTAGGGGGAAAGCTTTCAACCTTTCCCCGTTGAGTATGATGTTGGGTGTGGGTTTTTCATATATGCCTTTTATCATATTGAGGAATTTTCCTTTTATTCCTATCTTTTGAAGTATTTTTATCAAAAAAAGGATGTTGGATTTTGTCGAATGCCTTTTCTGCATCTATTGAGATGATCATGTGGTTTTTTTCCTTCAATTTGTTAATGTGGTGTATTACATTGATTGATTTTCTTATGTTGAACCAGCCTTGCATACCAGGAATAAATCCCACTTGGTCGTGATGTATAAGTCTTTTGATATGCTGTTGGATTCGATTTGCAAGTATTTTGTTGAGAATTTTTGCATCTATGTTCATGAGAGAGATTGGTCTGTAATTTTCTTTTCTTGTGGAATCTTTATCTGGCTTTGGTATTAGGGTGATTTTGGCTTCATAAAATGTGTTTGGTAATTTTCTCTCCTCTTCAATTTTTTGGAAGAGTTTAAACAGGATTGGTGTTAATTGTTTTAGAAATGCTTGGTAGAATTCACTTGTGAACCCATCTGGTCCTGGACTTTTCTTTGTTGGGAGATTTTTGAAGACGGATTCAATCTCCTTAATTGTGATTGGTTTGTTAAGTTCTTGTATTTCTTGTTGTGTCAGTGTAGGTTGGTTATAAGTTTCTAGAAATTTGTCCATTTCATCCAGGTTGTCTAGTTTGTTGGCATATAGTTTCTCATAATATCTGCTTATGATTCTTTTTATTTCTGTGAGGTCATTTGTATTTCCCCCCCTTTCATTTCTGATTGTATTTATTTGCATCTTCTCTCTTTTTTTCTTTGTTAGTCTAGCGAGGGGTTTGTCAATTTTATTGATCTTCTCAAAGAACCAGCTTTTGGTTTTGTTGATTTTCTCTATTGTTTTTCTGTTCTCATTTTCATTTATTTCTGCTCTAATCTTTATTATTTCTTTCCTTCTTTTTGCTTTGGGATTGGTTTGCTGTTCTTTTTCTAGTTTCTCAAGTTGTTCAGTTAAATCTTTGAGTTTAGCTCTTTCTTGTTTCTTAATATAGGCATTTAGGGCTATAAATTTCCCTCTCAAGACTGCCTTTGCTGTATCCCATAAGTTTTGATATGTTGTGTTCTCATTTTCATTTGTCTCAATATATTTACTGATTTCACTTGCAATTTCTTCTTTGACCCACTGAATATTTAGGAGTGTGTTGTTCAGTCTCCACACATTTGCAAATTTCCTTTTTTCCTGTCTGTTATTGATTTCTAGTTTCATTCCATTATGATCTGAGAAGGTGCTTTGTATAATTTCAATCTTTTTATATTTTTGAGAGCTGTATTGTGACCTAACATGTGGTCTATCCTGGAGAAAGATCCATGGGCACTTGAGAAGAATGTATAACCCGCTGAGTTTGGATGCAGTGTTCTGTATATATCTGTTAGGTCTAACTTGTTTATCATATTGTTCAAGTTCTGTGTTTCCTTGTTGATCTTCTTTCCAGTTGTTCTATCTAATGATGTGAGAGGGGTGTCGAAGTCTCTGACGATTATTGTAGAAATGTCTATTTCTCCCTTCAGTTTTACCAGAGTTTGTCTCATATATTTTGGGGCACCCTGGTTAGGTGCGTAGATATTTATGACTGCTATATCTTCCTGGAGGATCGTCCCTTTTATTAATATATAATGGCCTTCTGCATCTCTTATCACTTTTTTGCATTTGAAGTCTGTTTTGTCTGATATTAGTATAGCCACCCCTGCTCTATTAGTTTTTTTAAGCATATTTTTTAGATTCTTTAGTACAATTTCATGTCATATGTAACTAGAGATTACCCAATCCCAGATATTCTCTGTGTATTGTGCAGTATGCTTTGTTCTGGTTACATGTCTCCATAATCTATTTTTATGTGTCCTTCTAGCTGTCATTAAAATAACAGTTCATTAGCCTCCATTTTCCGTGATGTCTGGGTCATGCTGGCATTGGTCTGTGATTTTTCTCATTTTTATTATTTGAATTAACTCTTAGAAAACATGATCACAATATTCACAATGTTAAAATATTATACTAGCACTCTCTGGGTACAAGGCACAACAGTTAATCCACAAAGTCAAAGGCAGACTGTTACTCATGATTACAACCCATTTAAACTGCATCAAAGTGTTGCAACAGTGAATGATCCGTTCTTGTGAACTGCAAATCATGGTTACCAACATCAGCAATTGGGGAAAAATAGCGACAGCAGCTATGGAAGTTAGATGAACTATATGTATCCATTTGACATTAAAAAGTTTTGCTTTCAGCTCCTATTTTGGGGACCCCTCTATGGATTTTGTACTCCCCCAACTTCTACACCCATCGCTGAAAAATGGGACTTTTTGCATCCCAGAAAGTGTTTGCCAGGATGTGTGACTTTCAGTGTTAAGGCTGGGATGGTCCCAGAGAACCTCGGCCAGTGAGTCACCCTAACTTTTCTCCTCTGCAAGTTGAGGTTCCCCTCACATAACTTGGATGCCATGTACCTCTCTGGGTGTGCTCAGCCCAATGAGTGTCTTTTGTTACTGCTGGTTTGCTGTTTAACTGTTTTAGGATACAACTATGAGGCTGTGGCATATTGAAGAAATTGACAAAATCCCTTTGGTGATGGAGTACAAAAAGGCCAAGGGCTTCAAGTTTACACAGGTTGGTATTGGGTAAAATTAAGCCCGATTAAAGCTTTCATTAGTTCTCTCTGCAAATTAATTCATTCTTTGGACAAACATTTATTGAGCAACTGGGGATACAAATGTCAACACACAGACTAAAATTCTTGCCCCAAGGGGGCTTACATTCTAAAAAGGGAGTGAAATCACGAATGTAGAAGCAAGAAAAATATATGTTGTAAGTTACATGGTGATAAATACTTTAGAGAAAAATAAAACAGGGAAGGGGAATGGGAGTGCTGGGGGCTGCGATATTTCAAAAGGTGGTCAGGATAGGTCTCCCTGAGGTGACATTTGTGCAAAGACTTGAAGGAGTGTCCTGTGCAGATTTTTAGGGAAGAACTTCCCAGCAGAGGGAACAGGCAGCGTGAAGCCCCTGAGGCAAGAGCGAGCCTGGTGTGTCTGAGGAACAGTGAGGAGGCCAGACTGACCAGTGTGGAGTGCGTGGGGCCAGTGTGGGGAGATGAGGCCTGAGTGCACTGGTCAGAGGAGGAATGGCTGACACCACATAAGCCAGAGCCAGGACAGTCCTTGCCTTCGTTTTCCAGGACTGCTATGACAAATACCCCACAGTCTTTTGTGGGGTCCTCCTCTGCTCCTGCAGCACTCACCCTGGCTGTGTCCCCAAGGCCCCATCTCCCATGGAAGGGGCTCAGATGCCTGCATTTCTCTAGTGGAAGAGCTCAGAGGCAGGGTGGATCCATTTCCTCCTTCACCAGGCCCAGCGAGGGCTGGCCACAGAAGCGATTCCCTGCTGGGCCTGGCTGTGCAGACACTTGAGTGCCACCTCACAGAAGCTGAGGAACCCACATGGGCTTGCTCAGAATCCTGGAGCCACCGAGACCTGCCTCCACTCAGATGGCCATGCTGAGAGCCATTGCTTCTGGGAATGGTGAAGGGGGAAGGGTTAGGCAAAGAGCCCCTTCCCAGTGCTGGGGGGGCAGGGAGGTGTGGCCATGTTAGTCCTCAGAACTACCTTACCTGGAAACTGAGGTAATGCACAGCAGAACTTGCCGCTGTCCTGTGCCCACCACAGGGGCAGGGCCCGGGAGCTGCCTCCTCTGTGGGCCCTGCTCTTTTGGGCTTGGGCCCTGGGAAGCTGTGCTGTGGAGCAAGGAAGATACAAGATCTGATTTATTTCTTGCAAAAGAAAGAATAGGAAGAGGCCTACCTGAAGCTGTAGCAAAATGGACTTGCTCAGAGGCCAGATTTGCCAGAGGCCCTGTCCCAAACAGGGTTTAATCAACCTGCCCCTGCAGGCCTGACAGCAGGATGCTGGGTGGGCACCTCTCAGACCTGAGAGCCCACATTGCTCTCTGGCATTTGCAGGCAAGTGTGGCAAAGCCCTGGGGCTTGGAGGGCCAGGACAGGGACATGCCTCTTTGTGGGCTCATTTTGGAGTGACCTGAGAGGACTAGTCCCCTGGCTTGAGTGTCCCCATCCTGTGTTGTGGCCTCCTTGCTTATGAAAAGCAGATGTGTCATCTCTGTGCTCTGTTTTCCATGGACTTTGACCAGAAACAGAAATAGGCCACACGGAAAACAGGGGTAGGGGAGAGGAGGCTGCTCACTCCTGCATGGGGTGGTTAAAACCCCTGCATTGTTTAGAACTCTTGCCTGCTTGTTTCTCCTGATTCTGCCTAAGTTGGGTGCCCCCACGATGTCAGGGAGTCAGGACAACCCCTCAGACCTACAATGCTGCTCTGTGCAGAGCAGTGGGTGTGATGGGACACCCACCCCTGGCCTCCCCATCACCAAGTAGCTCATCACTCTGTGCCCGGAGCCCCCATGACAGGGTGTGAGGGTGCTCAGGTAATATCTGGTGGTGAGGCAGAAGGGAAGGAGGGGAAGCCCGAGGTCATTTGCTCTCAGGGGCTTGCAATTTCCATGCTTGTGGGGATCAAGCATCCGCAGAGCAGATGCAAATCTATAGCATTGGTCTGGCCCGGGTTGATGGGATCAAGTGGGAGAATTCTAACTGCACGCCTTGCTCCCCTCTGACCGGCACCTTCTTTCAATTCTTTTGCAATATTTTATCTCAGTGCAAAGGATGTGACAGACCTTTCTCCATCTACGAGAGCGACACCTCTACCGAAGTGTTCTCCAAGTGTGTGTTTTGCCGGGTAGAGGCCAAGAACTTGTCAGCAGAGGCTTCAGCATCACTGGAAGGAGAGGACTCGCTGGCAAGGGAGGAGAGCCCATGCAAGGATGATGTGGCTGCTGGTGCTTTGGATGACGAGTGTGGGCCACCTGTCACCTAGGCCTCTGCAGGGACCTGTCTCTGGGGCCACTGCCTGGCTCGGTGGGCAGGTCAGATTCGGGCAGGGGCTAATGCCTCTTCAACCCTATACACCCTTGGGGAGCAAACACTTTATTTTTTATTTTTTCCTCTAGAATAAATCTAGATGCCTTTGGAAAACAAGTGTGCATGTGAATTCTAGAAGCATCTGTAACCATTCCTAAGCTTTATTTCCTGGTGTTCATTCTATCTTATTTTGGGCACCCATTATGGATTCCCATTCCTCTTGGTGTCTGGAGTTGCTCCATAAGGCTGCCCCAGGAGCCTGGCACCCGTAGCCCAAGGAAGCATTTGTTGAATGAATATAGGGATGTGGGGGCGCCCTCTGTGGGTGAGGCTGTACCGCAGTAAGGCAATGTAGGTGCCTCCCTGGTTCATGCTTTGGGTTGCCGGAGTTACCAGAGCAGAGGAAGGTACGGTTAGGTGGGGGTTGAGAGGTTGGAATGGGTGGACATTTCCATCACAGGATGTTTCATGCTTTCTACCCAAGACTCCTGATGTGTGCGGCCCTCTTCCTGCTTCCACAGTGCACCATCCAGTAGAAATCAGCTACTTCAGAAAGAGCCAAAGTCTTTAATGAATGTGAAGGACCCCCTTTTCCATTTGGCACGGCTCCCATGATTTTCATTAAATGTCATATGCTCATAGGGGCATTTTAAGAAATTAATTGCAGAATTGATTTATCTAGTGTCAATTGTCTGGCAGCCAATGATTTTGCACGTGAGCACCATAACCTGGTCATTATTTAGGCAGCTCCCATGCAAGATGCAATCCTGGTAAGTCCCTCTCTGGGCTGAACATTGGCTGTTCAGTATTGATACATTTATTTACATTAATTATGTGTGAACAGCGTTTTCCTCAATCCACTTCATACCTTTCCACCAATGGCTCCCCTTCCCAGACACCTACTACTACAGGCCTCTGACCTCCCAGATGGCTTAGAGGCCATCAGACACAAAAAGACGTGCGTCTGTGTGTTCTTCTTCATTGCTGGGCAGGATGTCGGAACTGCATATACTAACAGCTTCCTCTACTGATGGGCACTTGGGTCTTTCCTCGTTTTTTGGCTATTACAAGTAATACTGGAGTGTGAACCTTCTTGTGCATGTTTTACATTTTTGTTGATAAGCATCCCATCTGAGGAACTGCTGGGTGAACGGGTGAGCAGTGTTTGGTTTTGCTGCTGCCCTCAGAAAGGTGTTGGGTTGCAGTGGAGGATGCGCCCGAGTGAGGGGCAAGTGAGAAGCCTGGATGGGGAGGGCCTTGCGTTGCGCTCGCCCCAGAAACCGTCCCACATCGATGTTGGGGCTCCAGGGGCTGGGGCCCCTCCATGGCCAGGACCCTTCCTGGCACTTTGTGCCTGCTCAGGGCCCCCTCAGGGTCCGGGGAAGTGGTGGCCCAGCTGGTACGGCTCTGGTCTCACAAGAGGGCTGACGGGCCGGTGCTTGCAGGGCCGATGGTGAGTGTGCGGCCGAGGGCGCTGGCGTGGACGCGGTCGATGCGGGCCGGTGGTCACCGCCTGAGCGCGGTCAGCCGTGCGCTCTGGGCGAACGGGGATCTCCAGGAGCGGGTGGGGGCTCGGCCGCGCCGGGGCACGGACTGGGGGGTTTCGCTGCCCCAGCTCTGGCCGGATGGAGACCCGAACCTCGCCAGCTCCCCCAAACTCGAGCTGTCCGGGCTCCACGCGTGAGCAGGCACGAGGGCCACAGGAAAACCACCCGCTTCGCCGAGGCCCGCCCACTAGACGTCACCGGCGCTCCAGCCTCCCGAATGAACCAGAATCTATACAGCGCGTGCGCGTACTGCCGGCGAGACGGGTACGCATGCGCGGGGCGATTGCGATAAATAGTGATGGGGAGCCGATTCTCGCGGTACTCGTGCGGGCGGCGCCGTGGCTTAGTTGGTTAAAGCGCCTGTCTAGTAAACAGGAGATCCTGGGTTCGAATCCCAGCGGTGCCTGCACCGAGGTTGGGGAGTAGCATAACCTTTTTGTTTGACCTTTTTTCCCCACCCCCTACGCGCCCACCCGGCTCCCCCACCACTGAGGTTGAGCGTCAGAGGCATTTTCGGCCTGAACCCCTGCCGGAGGCGGGACATGGTCCCAGGTCAGGCTCGGAACCCGCCAGGGTTTGCCCCGTGTGGCCCCGACGGCTGTGGTCGCACCACCAGAGGGTCAGTGTCCCGCGGGGAGAGGGAGCTGAGCGTCGTCCAGGACAGGGGGGCCGGAGCAGAGGGGAGACCTCCTCAGCCGGGGCAGGAGGGGCGGTGGGGAGCCCGCGCGGCGAGCGGGGGTCGGGGTTTGCGGAGTAGCGCGCGGAGGGGCCTGGCGCTCCTCGCCGCGCCACGGGCGTTTTTGCGACGGGGTTTCTTTGGCGTCCGGGCCTCGCGCTCGCCCGCCTTTCGGGCGCCCACTACCCCCGGGTCCCCGGCCCTCGGCCCGCGGGCCCCGGCGGCTACACAGCGTGCGCGGCCGCGCCGAGCGCCTGTGGACGTGCTCCTCTCTCCGCTCCGCCACAGAGCAAATGCTCCTGGCATCGCCATTTTACAGTTTGAGGACTGGGGCTTGGCGAGGCCCAGGGAGGCCAGGAGGCGGGGACGCGGGGCCCAGTGCGGCTTTGAATCCCGCCAGCGGAGCGCCGGCTCGCGGGTGTAGGTCAGCGCCAGGACCGAGCTGAGAGTCAGACTCTCCAGAGCGCCGGGCTCCGGGCTGTGCTTGCTCATCTCCCGGGCTGGGAGAATAGAGGGCTGTGGGGAGAGCTGCATTGGAGTTTCTGGGGGTGGACTGATGCATTGGGGTTTTTTTTTTGTGTGTGTGTGTGTGTGTTTGTTTTTAAGTCCCTGGGGATTCTCAGAGTCAGCCTCGTGTCCAATGCGGTTGAGCCATGAATCTCAGCAGAGTTGCAACTTCTACTCTCCAGTTCATTGGACTCGCCCAGGACAACTAACAAAAGGATGATGATGGACAACACCCATCCCAAAAAACAGTATCTACAACTGCAAGCAAGTTCCGTCCATCTGCCCATGAGATCTAAGCCCCCTCTCAATCAGAAACAGAGTGGGCATCACCATCCCCAAATCCTCAAGATTAGGGAATGAACAGTGGATTAAAGTAGATTTATTCTATTATAGACTTATTATTCTAGCAGCGGAGGAACTTGTATCATTACTGTAAACGCAGTGGCCACTGGAGGTTCTGAGGGGAGGGAGTGGGAAGAAAAACTGTACTATGGGGGCATTTTTGGGACATTGGAATTTTCCTGCGTGATCTTGCAATGACGGGTACAGGCCATTATACATTTTGTCAAAACCTATAAAATTTTGTGGGGCAAAGTGTAAAATATAATCCATGGTTAGTAGCAATGCTTCAATATGTTTTCATTAATTGTAAAAAATGTAGCACACCAATGAAAGATGTTGTTAATGTGAGAAAGTAGAGGGAGGGGTATTTGAAGCCAGGACCTTGTGTGTGGGAAGCCAGTACTCAACCACTGAGCCACATTGGGTCCCCTGAGTTGGTTATTTCATTTGTTTGCTTGTTCTTTGTTTTTGTTTTTAGGAGGCACAGGGACCGAATCTGGGACCTCCCATGTGGGAAGCAGGCACCCAATTGCTTCAGCCACATCCACTCCCTCCCTATATTTTTGATGTAATGTTTATGTAATTTAAAGCTTCTTTAAAAAATAAAAAAATAATAAATATTAAAAAAAAATACAATAACTCGTCAAATTGAACAGGACTGTCTCAACGAGCTGCAGAAACGCAGCCAGTGCCCTGTGGTCCAAATAGATTCATCTGCCCCAGAAGCAGCTGCTCTCACTACCTCTCCCAGGGCTCTGGGTCTTTTGTTGCTTTGTCTTTCATTTTTTTTGTCACTTCTTGCCCTTGGCATGCTTGGTTATTTTTGATTGCCATTGCAGTGCTTTGAGGCTTCGGGTGATACCCTCCTCCAAAGAGGATTTGCTTTGGATTGGGGCAAACTATCCAAACCATCTGATGGGAGCATTTGCCCAAATTTCATCAGGGGTGAGCATATTGAGAATTGGGCTGAGTCCACGTGAGGCTGGTTTATTTTGGTTCATCTTTACTCCTGACCCGAGGTATTCCTGGTCAGTTTTGAGCATATATAGGCCTATTAGATGGCCAAGTGGAGATACTGGTTGGGGGTGAGAGTCTGTGTCTCAGGGAGGTTCAGCTGAAGAAAAGCATTTGGGAGCCATCAGCCAGGCACATAGCAACATTGGGTAGTGAGCAAAGCCAGGAAAGAGAGTTCACCCCTTCCTGTTCCTTAAGAAATGCCAAGGTATTCCTGCCTCAGGGCCTTTGCACTTGCTGTGCCGGCTGCCTGGAATGCTGTTGCCCTGGCCCCTTGCATGACTGGTCCTTCTATTCTTCCATTTGGGAGGTTTCCCCTCACCACCTTCTGTATAGGAGTCCCCGCCTAGAGTTCCCCAGGCCAGCTCCCAGTACCTGCTCATTTCATTCACTTAATGAAGTTGGTTAAATTTCACATTTTGAAATTATCTTGTCTGTTGTCTGTTTCTCCAAATGAATTATGCCCCAAGGGGAGGGACTTCACGTAGGCATATACTTCTGCGTCCCCAGAACCTAGAGGCGTTTGTGGACACAGGGCTTTTTAAAAATTTGATCATAATATTTGGTTAGATTTGCAGTTTGAGAGTTTTGGACCCCTAGTCTATCTTTTCAAAGGCTGTAAGGCAGCAGTTCTCAAAGTGTGGTTCATGGGCCCCTGAGGGAAGGGTCCCCCAAATCCTTTTGGCAGATCTGCAAGGTCAAAACTATTTTCATGGTAATACTAAGACTTTAATTATGTCCCTTTTTCACTGTGTTGACATTTGCATCAATATGCAAAAGTAATGGTGGGTAAAAGTGCGGGCACCTTTGTCGGATTCAAAGCAGTGGCACCAAAAGGCACTAGTTGTCATTTTATTTATTCTTTGCCACCACATTTTCGCAGTTAAGAAAGTGATGCTTTAAATGTCACTTAACAAAGTCCTTAATGAAGCAGTAAACATTCATTTTTATCAAATCTTGTCCCTTGAGTACACATCTTTTTAATATCTTGTGCAATGAAATGGAAAATATGCATAAAGCATTTCTGCCATATACCAAGGTGCAACAGTTGTTTTGAGAAAAGGTACTTGTGCAATTGTTAGAGTTGCCAGCTGACCTGGCCACGCTTTTCATGGAACACCATGGAACAATAGGGAAAGTAACTGACAAGCAAACTATGCTTATTTATTTATTTATTTATTTTATTTATTTTTTTCTTTTTTAAGGATTTATTTATTTACTTTTATCCATTTTTACACCCCTTCCCCCTCCCCCCCGTTTTTGCTGTTTCTGTGTCCATTCGCTGGCCAACTCTGTGTCCATTTTCCGCCCTCTCTTCTCATCCTTCTCCTCCTGTCTTCACTGGGATTCAATCCTTGGAATCTCTGATGTAGGAGAGAGGCATCCTGCCCACGCAACCTTAGTTGCTGGTTTTTCGGTGCGTCTCATCTTGCCTCTCCCTTGTCTCACTCCTATTATGTCATCATCTTGCTGTGTGGCTCGCGGGAACCGGTGGTGCGCCCGCGCACAGGGCCTGGCGGCCCACGCACCCTCCACATATTTTTTAAATTTTTACCAGGAGGTCCCGGGGATCGAACCCAGGTCCCTCCATATGGGAGATGGACGCCAACCAGTAATAGCCCCCTGCTATATCTCTTAAGGCTGACCAGAGATACCTAGAGTTACAGTCTTTTCCCATATAGGATGGACATATAATAAATCAGGCTTAGTTTATCACCAGCATTCTAAAAACCAGACCTAGGGAGGAAAACGAGGTCTGGGGACACATGCATGGTTTCTAATATAGCGAATGTTTAGCCCACCCTGATTATCACAGAATCAGGACAGTGAGAATATTCGCAAACTATGCTTATTTAGACTAGGGTATTTTGCAGACATTTTCTTGAAAATGAATAACATGAGCCTGTCACTTCAAGGAAAACAACTGACATTATTTGTAGTCATAGATAAAATTTGAATTTTCAAGCAAAAACTAGAATTTTAGAAAACTCATATCTGCCACCATGAGCTTAATGGTTTCCAATATTTAAAAACTTTTATGATGATAAAAAAAAACAATTTTTTTGATGAGATTGGTGGTGATAGTAAGGAATATAATTTTTTTGATGTTGGGTAATGAAATGCCAACATTTGGAAGATCTGCATAATTAAGTGAACCAATATTTTCCAAATGACCAATGTGTGATTCCTTTAAACAAGTTATAGTGGTATATTTTAATGTAAGAGTATGAAAAGTTCATTGATAAAGTTTCAGTTTCCACGTTGCAATTAATCTTAAAGAAGCTACCATTATTCAGTTTTGGTGTAGTATCAAAGAAAAATATCCGTAATTATCTGAAAATGCTCCTTGCTTTCCTAACTACATATCTGAGACCAAAGTTTCTTCATATACTTCAGCCAAAATAACATATCATAACAGTCTGAATGCAACAGCAGATCTGACAATCCAGCTGCCTTCTATTAAACCTGATATAAAAGAGATTTACAAAAAATGCCTCTCTTCTCACTAAATTTTGTTTTATTTTGGAAAATGCAGTTTCACAGAAGTATGTTATTTATGTCCATTTGTAATGGGTTTATATTTTTAAATTAGAAATATTTTAAGATTTTTCCCAGTTTTAATTTTTAATGTAGTAACTATTGGTAGATATAATCCACATCAATAAAAGCTTACTTGACTTGGGATCTTCAATAATTTTTTAGTGTAAAGAAGTCCCAAGAGCAGAAAGTTTGACAACCACTGCTTTAATGCAAAAATTTTTGGGACCTTGTGGGGTTTTGAAGGAGGCAGGATAAGTGAGAGTATTGGGAGTGTGTGAGGGGGTTGATTGGAATCCCCTCAATACAACAACTTCTTTGACTCATGGAGACTGTGGATTAGAATAATGACAGCTCTGCGTTCATTGATTGAATGCATTATGCCTATTTATTAAAGCTGAGATGAGTCCTTTGATGATGTTGAGTGAATTATATTGATTAAAGCCTGCAATTATAATTTAAATAAAGTTTTAAATTTACACAATCTTTGCACCAATACATCCTTATGATAAAAATTCAAATAACTATATAGAACAAAATAAATGTGTAGTGTAATGGTTAAGAACACAGACTTTGGGACCAGGCTGCTTGGCCACGTACTAGCTGTGTGACCTTGGGTACATCTCTTAACTGCTCTGTGTCTCCGTTTCCTCCTATTCAAAATGGAGATCATAACAGTAGTAGATACTTCATGGAACTGTCCTGAGGGCTAAATGAGTTATGCATGTTTACCCCTCAATCCCATACAGAAAGTGCTATGTAGGGGTTTCCTATTATAGGGAGTAAAACAGGAAAGTCCCATATAGTTCCCATGCCTGCCAAACCCTTCCCTGGGCATTCACGCCAAGATGACATACGTGGCAGTTTGATATTATTTATGAATTCCAAAAAGAGATATTATGTTTGTAAACTGGTCTGTTCCTCTGGGCATGATACCCTTTCATTGATTTAAATTCAAAGGCTTTAAATTTACTTGATTAAATCAAGATTAGGGCTTTGATTTGACCACATCATTAGGGTGTGCAGGCTTGAGTTCCTGCCCCCTTGATGGGTTATATAAATGGACACTCCATCAAGAACACAGAAGATACACAGAGGAATGGAGACAGCTCCATAGACACAGCAGAGAGATGGGCCATTTGCCTGGTAGTCTGCAGCGCTGAGAAAGTGCCTGGAAGAGAGACAAGCCCTCCAGCCTACAGCTGAGATGGGAAGGAGCTGGGACCCTAAGAGGAAAGAGGAAGACTGAACCCTCACAGACATTGCCCGCCATCTTGCTTCAACATGTGGCAACAGACTTTGGTGAGAAAAGTAACCTTGAATTAGAGCCTTGTAACTTAAGCTTTTACCCCAAATAAATATATAAAAGCCAACAGATTCCTGGTACTTTGCATCAGCACCCGAGTGGGACGGTGACCACTTACTCAAAATAAAAGTTCTGAAGACAGAGAATTGGACTAGAAGCAGCAGTAATTTCTTTCTTTCTCATGAGAAAGGGCTCACGCCCAGGCTAACAGCTTCATTAAGCTATGATTCACACACCAGACAATTCAACTTTATATATTCTGGATCTTCAACCCTTATCAGATATTTGATTTGCAACTCTTTCCTCCCATTCATAGGTTGTCTTTTCACTTTCTTGATAACGTCCTTTGATGCGTGAAAGTTTTTCATTTTGATGAAATCCAATTTAATTTTTCTTTTGTTGCTTGTGTTTTTAGCGTTGACACCGCCAAGAGGGTCCGTTTGCCTGAAGCACACAGAAGGCAATACTGAGTCACCAGGATTTCAAAAAAAGAAAGCGTTTATTGCATGGTCAGCCAGGAAGGAGACTGGAGGTAAGCCTCAGCTCAGTCTCCCCGAAAAAAAATGGGCGCTGAAGGTTTATATCGTCTGCAGAAGGCAGGCTTAAGGGGGTGATGAAAGATGGGGCAAGGTACCGCAGGCCAATCTGTTTTGGGAAAGGCAGGGTTAAATGGCGCATGTTCTGATGTAATTATGCTAGGTCCTGAAATGGAGACCTAGCGTGCCCTGTAACTGGAATCGGTTTGAGCCGACTTCTCACAAGGTGGTAAGCCTCTTATGAATAAACACGAAGAGGTGGGGCATTTAAATGGAAGTTTCTGGAAACTTCTGCAAACCAGTAAGGGAGGGGCTACTCTGAAAAAAAAAAAAAAATAGGTTAGTGAGTGGCAGTTTCAGTCCCTCCATTTAATTGGGACATTCCTCAATCTTGAGGGATTAGGGGCGATGACCACTCTAACTACTTCCTGGTGAGGGGGCATTGATCAGGATTTAAGGAATGAAACCTCTTGGCTTGAAGCTGAAGATACTCTCCGGTTCCAGGGTATATCTGGTTCCAGGTCAGGACTGCGCTCTTGATTTTTGATAGATGTTGCTGAGAAGAGCGGTCTACTGGTATGTGGCATGTAGTCTCTTGGAAACAAAAGAAACTATTAATTTAAGTATTATTGGTCCGAACAGGAGTAGTGTTATTCTGGTTATTACTGGGCTCAAAATTGGCAGAAGCCAGGATAGTTCAGGGAAGTAATTTCTGACTGACTCCCACAAGGTTTGTGCAGGTGGGTTATTAATGTTATGTAACCAAGTTGCTTGATTATAAAGCTTTTGTATATTCAGCTCAATTCCGTTTGAGGTGTTTACCCAAGTACAACAAGAGGTGTTAGCTATTGTGCACACTCCTTGTTCTGCTAGAGATAGTCCAAGGCTATTCGACTGTCCATGACCACAGCAGCCAAAGGATCGATGGAGATTTGGATAGCCCTCCAGTGCAGCAGCAGGAGAGTTAGCCAGGTCCTCTGCTGTGTCTGTCACGTTACATGGAGCTGCTTCGTGATAAGTGAGCCCGCCCCAAGGAGTTAATATCCCTATTGCTAAACCTAAGCCAGCTATGATCATACCTAGTGTCCATTTACTGCGTTGATGATGGGTAGGTTGGTAAATAGAAATATCAGGCATTATGTACCCTTGGGTACACTGGCCCTTTATCCAGGTATTATTTACACATTGGAACATTCTGACTTGAGCATTGTCTTCAAAAGCCTTTAAAAGGTAACTGGGTCTTGGGTTCGTTCCCCAGTACATCCAAAATAAACAAACTAACTAACCAATCATTGGGGAGAGGATGTAGCTCAGTATTGGTTGAGTGCCTCCTTCCATGTGTGAGGTCCTGGGTTCAATCCCTGTTACCTCCTAAAAAAAATGGTAACTGGCTCTCCTTGGGCTTCCACAGATAAAGATATATCTGTGGCACAGAAGTTAGGGCACAGAGTTTCCCAGGAAGTTCTGCAACTGTTGCAATACTTTAGGGCTATCTAAGGTTTTGTTAAGATCACAGCTGAGAGCAGACAAAGGGCCCACTTTATAAGGTTCATGTAAAGAATGTAATTTGTGGGGTGGGTTGTAGGTTTTCTTCCACTTAGTCCAATTTCTTGGCTTTTTATATGTCAACTCCCAATTTTGGTCATTATCAGAACTTTTTTTATTTTAGATTTATTTACTTGTTCTTCATTATAAATCCAGCCTTCTGGAGTGGTCTGCACTGGCTCCTCTGGTGTCTCTGGATTATCCCGCGGATGTAACGGTTTGGAAGGAAAACCCCATTCCTTGACTCTTGACAGATCATTTGAGGAATATTGGGGTATAAGTGGTGTTAAATCAATACTTGATATAAGAGCCGCAATAACTACTCTAGGTGCCTGGAACTTGGCCACCTCTTTTGCTGCATGATCTGCTAGATTATTTCCTATTGCTATTAAGTTATTATTCCTTTGATATCCAGGGCAATGGAAGACTGCTACTTTTTTTTTTTTTTTTTTTTTTTTTTTTTAGGTACTGGGGCCAGGGATTGAACCCTGGACCTCATATGTGGGAAGCCGGCGCTCAACTACTGAGCCTCACGGGCTCCCCTGAGTTGGTTTTTGTTGTTTGTTTGCCTGTTGTTTGTTTGTTTGTTTGTTTTTAGGAGGCACAGGGAACCAAACCCGGGACCTCCCATGTGGGAGGCAAGCATTCAACCGCTTGAGCCACATCCACTCCCTACTGCTGCTTCTTGAGGGAACCTGATAGCATCTGACAAGGCCAGAATTATGTCAGCATGTTTTATCTCCTTTTTCCCTGAGGTTGAGACCTCTTCCTTCCAGGTGGCCCCGTGAACGTGGACCACTGACAATGCATATCTAGAGTCTGTGTATATATCTAACTTTCTATCTTTCCCTGAGTGTAGTGCCCTGGTGAGAGCTGTGATTTCTGTTTGTTGAGCAGGCATACCTGGAGGAAGGGCCTTGGCTTGTAGTACCTCCTGTAAGGCTACTATAGCATAGCCAGCCATTCTGTGTCCCTGGTCCATGAAGTTGCTTCCATCGGTGAACATCTCCAAGGTCTGGGTTCTCCAGAGGTTGATCTGTGAGATCAGGGTGTCTAGAATACCCTTCCTCAATTATTTGTATACAGTCATGCTCCTGTCCTTCTTGATGGCTGGGAAGTAATGTAGCCAGCTTTAACCTCACATTGGGGTTGTCTAGTAAGACAGTCTGGCATCTGCCTAACCTCCCAGATGTGAGCCAATATCCTCCTTTTTGTTCTAGGAGGAGCAACACACAATGCGGGCGTGTGTACAGTCATGGGTCAAATTTCTCTGCTTCTTGCAGCAAATCCCAAGTGGCTGCCACTGCTCAGACCCACCAACCCTGTGCATCACGTTGTTTTGAGAAATAGGCAACAGGCCTCCGGGTGTCACCAAGGTTCTGGGTTAATACCCCCAGACTGACTCATTGCTGTTCATGAAAAAACAAGTAAAAAGGCATTTTTTTTTTTTTTTTTTTTAATGTCTGGGAGACCTAGGGCGGGGGCAGTCTATAGTTTCTCCTTCATTTTTTAGAATGCTTGTTGGCATTCACTTGTCCAGTTTAACAGTTCTTGGTCTCCACCTTTTAAAGCCACATACAAGGGTTTAGCTAGAAGTCAAAAATTTGGTATCCAAATATGGCAGAATCCTGTCATTCCTGGGAACCCTTGCAGCTGTCTCTGGATGGCAGGCTTAGCGACTCTGGCTAAGGCTTCCCTTCTGTCTGGCAATAAAGTTTTTTGTTTTGTTTTTTAAAGATTTATTTATTTATTTCTCCCCACCTCCCTCATTGTTTTGCACTTGCTGTCTGCTCTCTGTGTCTTCTTCTGTGTCTGCTTGTCTTCTCTTTAGGTGGCACCAGGAACCGATCTTGGGACCTTCCTAAGTGGAGAAGGTCCACTCTTGTACCACCTCAGCTCCCTGATTTGCTGCATCTCTCATTGTCTCTTTTCTGTGTCTCTTTTTGTTGTGTCATCTTGCTGCACCAGCTCTCTGCACGGGCCAGCACTCCACATGGGCCAGCACTCCTGCGTGGGCTAGCACTCTGCGTGGGCCACCTCTCCACTTGGGCCAGCTCACTGAGTGGGCCAGCTTGCTTTTCACTAGGAGGCCCTGGGAATCGAACCCTGGACCTCCCATATGGTAGGTGGGAGCCCAATCACTTCAGGCACATCCGCTTCTCTGGCAATACGTTTTTGACAATTCAAACCCCAAATACTTCACAGTAGGCTGTGAAACCTGAGCCTTTTTTCTTAGACACTTTATATCCCCAGTCCCAGGAAGTTTGGAGTTAAAATGGTATTGTGCTCCGATGCATCCTTTGATTGACTAGCTATCAAGATATCATCTACATATTGCAAAAGTACTCGTCTTAGAGCTGTAACTCTTAAATCCTTGGTCAAAGGTTCCCCAAATAAGGTGGGGGCATTTTTAAATCCCTGAGGGAGCTCAACCCAACTCAACCAGTATTGTTGTTTAGCCTTATTCTCAGGATCCTCCCATTCAAAGACAAATATTTCCTGGAATTCCAGGCATAATGGCACACAATAGAAAGCAGCTTTTAGATCTAACACAGTAAACCAACAAAGGTCTCTGAACAGAGTGATTAACAAGGTGTGTGGATTTGGCACTTCTGAGAAGATATCCTCTACTCTTTGATTGATGGCTCTCAAATCCTGCACAAATCGATACTCCCTTTTGGTACCTGGTCATTAAGAACAGCAGGATGGGGGTATTATATGGAGATCAGTAAGATCAAATGAACTGCTGTCTAAGAAAAGAGTCTAGCAGTGGTTTTATACCTTCCTGGCCTTCTCTTTTCAATAGGTATTGTTTGAAATTAGAAACTATTGGGTCAGGCTTATCTCTTACCTGGACTGGCTCAGCATTTCTAGCTCTCCCTGGAATCTTGTCAGCCCACACCTCTGGCTTTACCTTTGAGAGGACGATTTCAGGTGTTTCCAAAAGGACTCCTTCTCCTAGTCAGCCAAGCGGACTGGAGGGCACAAGCCTGGTCTGGGGAAACGTCAATGTCCAATTTATTTATCTGCTGAAAAGTTCACCCGTGGGAAGCGGATGTGGGTCAAGTGGTTGGGTTCCCGTCTACCATATGGGAGGCCCTGGGTTTGGTTCCTGCGGTCTCCTGGCGAAGGCAAGCTGGCCTACACCCACGGAGAGCTGACGGCCTGCGCTCATGGAGAGCTGGTGCAGCAAGATGATGCAACAAAGGGGAGACAAGCAGACAGAGGAAAAAACGTGCAGCGAATGGACACAGAAAGCAGATAGCGAGCACAAGCGGCGGCGGGGGTGGGGTGGGGTGGGGCATAAAAAAAAAAAAAGTTCACTCGTGCATTCAGTTTGGTTAATAAATCCCACCCGAGTAGTGGCATAGAACACTTGCGCATATAGAGTGTGTTTCAAATTAGTATTCCCTAACTGACATTCAAGTGGTGAGAAATGTTTATTATTTGAGGCTCCAGACAGTCCAACTACTGCAACTGTTTTTGGAGACAGTCCCGTGCTTCTGATTTAAAATGAATAAGTAGCTCCAGTGACAATTAAAAAGTCTGCAAGTTTCTTTCCCACTGGTGTAGATACCCACGGCTCCTAGTGGGAAGTGGTGATGCGTGCACTGAGGTTGGAAGGGGCCCTGGGCCCGTCAGTCCCCTGCTAGCTGTGGCATTTGGCACGTTGCTCTGTGGGGTGCTCGAGCCACCCCTTCCTGGGGGCAGCTTGGGCATTGTCGCCTCCAGTGTCCTTCCTTCTTGCAATAAGCACATCGTTGTGACCCTAAGGGATGGCTAAACCTTGGCTTAGCCGGTGGGGCCCTTGGGCTCTTACCCTTTGATGTTCTTCTTTGCCTGGTTCCAGTCATCTTGAGCCAGTGAAGCTCTGGCGGATGGCCGCTCCCAGCAAGGCGGCTTGCCCCCTCATCTGCTTCTCTGTTGTTAAAAGCCTTAAAAGCAATCTCAACCAGGTGAGGCCTTGGCATTCCTAATCCTCCTCCTAATTTCTGCAATTTCTTCCCTATGCCTGGAGCCTTTTGACTAATGAAAGTCCTGTGAACCAGTCTCATATTATCTGGATGTTCAGGATCCAGATCAGTATACAGGTCTTGAAAACCCTTTGAAGAAAAACCGACAGATTTTCTTTTGGACCCTGTTGGATCTCCTGAACTTTCTTCAGGCTTTTTAGTTTTGGGACACCTTTCTGCATTCCCGCTAGGGTGCCCCCTTTATAATGATCTAGTTTAGCTCAGTCTCCCTGCTCATTTGGGTGCCAGTGCGGCTCTGTCTTGGGAACAGCCAGAACTGCAGGAACGTGCACCGGGCTATCAGGTTGGTGGCCATGCAACCTAAGCATCTCCCGCCAGCCTTTTCAAGGACCATCCTATGCTCCTTGGGGCGAGGAGAATATTTAAAAGTGCTTGAATGGCCGCCCAGGTTGGGTTACGAGTAGCAAAATAGAGGTAAAAATTTTTTCCATTTTCTTGGGGTCATCTCGTTAGGAAGGCATGTTAATTTTCCAATTAAATAAATCAGAAGTAGAGAAAGGAGAATGTACGTAAATGAAAACTGCAGGGTATCCCTGATCATCCAATCCAGCTGGAACTTGCCTTAGTGGGAACTGCCCTGCCTGGGACTGGGTAGTTCCCAGCTGAATTATGTGCCCTGATGGGTATGGGGTAGAGAGACCATTCCTTCCGGATCAGGAGATGAAGGGGAACTGGATGAAGACCTGCTCTGAGGTGAGAGGGCATCATCTTCCTTCTGTTCCCCAGTGTAGGGAAACGGGGGGCTGAGGATAACCCTAAGTGTGGGAAGGACAGGTCCTTGTCTGGAATCTGAACAGGTCCTAGAATCTGGTAGAACATGAGTAACAATGGACTGTCACATTCCTGATTTTTTAGTTGCCTTTATCAGCAAACCCTGACCCTGAAAATCCCCTTCTTTTTGGATCATAACGGGACTTTTTTTTCCCTGCAAATTCTTATTCTAACATAGAGACAAAAAGTACATAGGGGATTTCATCCTATTTCTCTTCCCTTTTATAAAACAGCTCTAATTGCAGTATAGTGTTATAATTGAGAGATCCATTTGCCATCCACTGCTTTATGGATTCTAATTTATATTGAGGCCAGGCAGTGTTACAGAAAAATATCATTCTTGTTGTTTTCATAGACCCATAACTAAAGGTAGACCAGTTATCCAAGACACAATTCAAAGGGCTGTAGCTATCAGTACTGTTAACATTTCCCATAATTACAATTTTAATTTATGGCACCTTAACAAGAGATCTTACAACTGGTATAGCTATAGGAGAGAGATCAGAATGGGACTTGAACCCATAACCAGAGTGTGAACACATTAGTGACTGACTCTCATATACCTGGGACCTGTACCCAGTAATAACCTGGTTGGACTAAGGTGGGACATGAACCACAATTCTAATCAATAATGGCTAAGGTGAGACTCGAACCCAAAATCCTAACCCCATAACCAGAGTGGGACTTGAACCCACGACCAGGGAAAAGATAGGTTTCACGCAAGAGTAACCTTAACAAAGTTACTCACCCAGGAGACTTCTTTACCCAGAACTGTTTCTTCGGCACCAAAGGGCCGATGGTGCCAGTGGGTACGGAGAGAGTCCTGGTCTTCAAGCCACTACACTAACTGGTCTAGGCCACTGCTCAGGGTCAGTGACTGGAAAACTCCATCCCATAGGGGCTGTGGAGCCTTGGTCTTTATGACCATCCCTTCGTGGTCGCCAATTTTTTTTTTTTAAACAATTTATTGAAGTATATCATTCATACATGAACATACATAAACTATAACTGTTCAGTAAACATTGTGAACTTACAAAACAAACATGCATAACATCATACAGAGTTCCCACACATCACCCCCCCAAACACCCTGCATTGTTGTGAAACATTTGTTAACAAATTATGAAAGAGCATTGTCAAAGTATTACCACTAACTATAGTCCGTATTTTCCTCCCCTGTACATTTTTTTAAAGGATTTATTTATTTATTTATTTATTTAAGCCATTTTAACCCCCACCTTCCCTGTTTTTGCTGTTTCTGTGTCCATTCACTGGGTAACTCTCTGTGTCTGTTTCCTGCCCTCTCTTCTCATACTTCTCCTCCTGTCTTCACTGGGATTCGATCCTCCGAATCTCCGATGTGGGAGAAAGGCGTCCTACCGCCTGTTCCACCTTAGTTTCTGGTTTTTCGGTGCATCTTGTCTCGGCTCTCCCTTGTGTCACTCTCCTGTTACGTCATCATCTTGCTGTTTGGCTCGCAGGGCCTGATAGTGCACCTGCGACGGGGCCTGTTGGCTCATGTGGTTGCCAGTTGACAGAAGCCAATATTGAGTCACCAGGATTTCAAGAAAATAGTTTATTGCGTGGTCGGCCAGCAAGGAGACTGGAGGCAAGCCTCAGATCAGCCTCCACGAACAAATGGATGCTGGAGTTTTGTACCTTGTGGGGAAGTGGCTAGAGATGGGGCAAGGTACCGCAGGCCAATCCGTTTTGGGAAAGGCAGGGTAAATGGAGCATGCTCTGTTGCAATTATGCTTGGTCCTAAAACGGAGGCCTAGCATGCTCTGTAACTAGAACCAGTTGAGCCAGCTTCAGAAACAGTAACTTGTGGGGCAACAAGCCTCCTATGGATAAACATGAAGAGGTGGGCCTATAAATGGAAGTTTCTGGAAACTTCTACAAACCAGTAAAGAAGGGACTACTATGAAAAAATGAGTTAGTGAGTGGTGGTTTTGAGGCAAGAAAGTGGTGGTTTTAGTGTCATGTCTGAGAAACCATTGCCGGATCCAAGGGCATGAAGATTTACCCCTATGTTTTCTTCTAAGAGTTTTATAGTTCTGGCTCTTACATTTAGGTCTTTGCTTCATTTTGAGTTAATTTTTGTATATGATGTGAGGTAGGAGTCCATCTTCATTTTTTCACATGTGGTTATCCAGTTGTCACAACACCATTTGTTTAAAGACTGTTCTTTCCCTCATGAATTATCTCGGAATCCTTGTCAAAAATCAATTGACTGTAAATGTGAAAGTTTATTTTTGGATTCTCAATTCTATTCCATTGATCTGTATGTCTGTCCTTAGGTCAGGACCACATTGTCTTGATAACTGTAGTTTTGTATTATGCTTTGACATGGGGAAATATGACTCCTCCAACTTTTTACTTTTTCAAAATTGTTTTGTCTACTCTGGATCTCTTGAGTTTCCATATAAATTTGAGGACTTGTCTGTCAATTTCTATGAAGAAGTTGGCTGGGATTTTATGAGATTGTGCTGAATCTTATATCAATTTGGGAAGTATTGACATCTTATAAATATTACGTCTTCAGATCCAGGAACATAGGATGTCTTTCCATTTATTTTGATCTTCTTGAATCTTTTCAACACTTTTTTAAAAATAATATAAGTTTTGCACTTGTTTTGCTAAATTTATCTCTAGTATTTTGTTCTTTTTGTTGCTATTATAAATGGAATTGTGTTCTTAATTTTATTTTTGGATTATTCATTGCAAATGTATAGAAATGCAGCTGAGTTTCGTATATTTATCTTGCATTGTGCAACCTTAATGAACTTATTTCTTCTGATAGTTTTTTAGTGGATTCCTCAGGATTTTCTCTATCCAGTATTATGTTATCTGTAGATAGAGATAATTTTACTCTTTCCTTTCCAATCTTTTATTTCTATTTCTTGTCTAATTGCCTGAGTGGGACTTCTAGTACAATGTTGACTACAATGAGCAAACATCCTTGTCTTGTTCCCAATCTTAGGGAGAAAGCATCTAGTATTTCACCATTAAGTATGATGTTAGCCATGGATTTTTTCACAGATGCCTTTTATCAGATTGAAGAAATTCTTTTCTATTCCTAGTTTTGCTTAGTGTTTTTTTGTGTTTTTTGTTTGTTTGTTTGTTTTTTATCATGAAAGGGTGTTGGATTTTATAAAATGGTTTTCCTGTGTCATCTTTTTTTATTCTATTGATATGGTGTATTATATAAATTGATATTTGGATCTTAAACCAACCTTACATTCCTGGGATAAATTGCACGTGCATGTACTTTGAACAGAATGTGACCAAAATGTTCATGTTGGAAGTTTTTTCCAGGTCAGGGCCTCTAGATTCCTTATTTTCCCATTTCCCACTGTGTGGCATTCTCATCTGGTCTTGACATGACCACAGGTGCCCTCCCCTGTTGGTGGACATTGTGGTGGTTTGTGCGAGTTGTCTCTGAATCCCACCACAGCTGACATGGCTGTGGTGGCACTTCCCTCATACACAGGCTTCTGTGCACAGGCACAGGGACAGAGGTGAGTGGGGCTAGCTGGGTGGAGGGTGAGCACACTTTATGCTTAATAGCTGCTGCCAAACAACTCTCCCTAAAGCCATACCTATTTCCTCCCCGCCAGCTGTTTTGGAGTGCCCGTTTCTTGATAACTTTCCAGTGCTGGAGCCTGCCAATATCATGGGCAGTTTTTGCAAAAATGCCATTTCATTGTTGTTTTAATTCACATTTCCTCTGATTATTAGTGAAGTTGGACATCCTTCCATATGTTTCTTGGCCATTTGTATTTCTTCTGTGAAATTACCTGTTCATACCCTTTGCTCATTATTTCAATTGGTATTTGTTTTTCCTACTGATTTATAGGTGGCATTTTTATCAGATTTGAGTTTTTTGTCTGTCATAGATATCAATATTATCTTGCACTCTGTCATTTGCCTTTTCACTTTGTTACAGTGTCTTTTGTTTTTTCATTTATTCAGGTCATCTTTCAAATCCTTTGGTAAAATTTTACAGTGTTTCTCATGTAGACCTTGTATGTTTCTTGCTGGGTTGATTTATATGGTGAATAGGATCAAATTGCACAAAACACCCTTGATGTTTGGATGTGTTTTTTTTAACAAGGCCCCTTGCCCAGCTCTCTGACAATTGCTAGTAGTTTGTTAGACTTTGGCGCAGATACTGGGTTATGCAAATTGGAATACTGAATGATAAATTTGAGCTTAAAGAAAAAAATATATGTTACCAACTGGAAGAAGCTATTGGCAGTATACATAAGTGACAAAATAATTTTCAGCAGCGCGAAGGCCCAACGGGTTTATCAGAGCAGTGGAAATTACCTAATTTTATCAGAATTTGAAAAGCCATGTTATCAACAATCCCACTTTTCAACATTTACCCAGGAGAAGTTAAAACAATGCCCAAAAGAAAACTTGTACACAAATGTTTACAGATGCTTTAAATACAATAGAAAAAACTGGGAGTATCCCAGGTGTCCATCCCAGGAGGTGGACATACAACTGTGGCATGTCCAGGCAATGGACTACTACACCAATGAAAAGGATTGGACTACTAAGATCAGCATGGGTGAAATCTCACACTGCACAGAGTGAGAGAAAACAAGCTAATGATTCCATTTATATGAAATTCTGGAAAATGCAAATTTATAATAACAGAGTGTATATCAGTATTGCCCATATAGTGGCAGGGGCACAAAAGAACTTTTTGGGGTGATAGAAATGGTGAAGGAGCAGGTTGCATGGTCATATGTATCAAAACCCACTAAATTGCCCACTAAGATCGGTGCGTTTCACTGCCGGAGCATTTATGGCAAGAAAAAATTAAAACAACAAAAGCCCTAGGAGGATTTAACTCTTTTTTGCCCAGCACCCATGCCCTTGTAGTAGAGCCAGGCCTCTGTTTTTGGGATTGTCCCCTTAGCACCCATTTCTACCTCCTCTGCAATTCTGTCTGGAGAGGTTCTGGACAGAGCAGAGGAATTTTCATATGGCCTAGGAGGGCAGAGATATTAGTCGCTCTCTGGGAACCATTGCACATTTAATGGTTGTTGGGGCCTCAGCCTGAGCTCTGGGGAAGAACATTCCCATAACCTTTTAGGAGGAGCCTGGCATTGCTGCCACAAAAGGGCCCCCGTGTAGTCTTGGCTATGCTGGGTTCTCACCTGGGACAGACATCATTCACCAGTTCCCCTAACCTCACCACCTTGCTCCATCAGGCAGTTATAGTAAATCAAAATTTCATGCTGAATGTATTTGTACAAATGAGATTTATAAGATTGTGCACTTTAATAGGTTGATTAATGTAGAAACAGAACCTCCTAAAAAAAAAATCATCATTCCAAAATTGAATGTCCTTCTTTCTCTGTGGCATGTTGGTGGAACAGCACACTGTTTCAAGGCATTCTAAAATTAAATTATTTTTAATTGTGGTAAAACCGTTTTGACCATTTTAAGGGGACAATTCTTTGACATTAAGAACATTGACAATACTGTGTAAATTTTACCACTATCTCGCTCGAGACTTTTTCATCATTCCAGACTAATCATACTTATTTAGCAATAACTCCCCATTTCCCCCTACCCCTGGTAACTACTATTCTGCTTTCTATCTCCATGAATTTGCTTATTCTAAGTATTTCAAATAAGAGAAATCATACAATATTAGTCATTTTGTGTCTGGCTTATTTCACTCAACAAGGTTTATGTTGTAGCAGCTTGTTGAAGTACCAGCACTTCCCTTCTTCTTTTTTTTAAAATTTGC
Source organism: Tolypeutes matacus (assembly GCA_026826555.1). Lineage (NCBI taxonomy): Eukaryota > Metazoa > Chordata > Mammalia > Cingulata > Chlamyphoridae > Tolypeutes > Tolypeutes matacus. The sequence goes on along the minus strand of JAKSZT010054565.1, from coordinate 2,227,741 downwards.
ATTTCTTTTATGGCTAATGATGTTGAGCATCTTTTTGTGTAGTTATTAGCCATTTGAATATCCTCTTTGGAGAAATATCTGTTCAAACCTTTGGCCCTTTTAAAATTGAGTTGTCTTTTTGTTGTTGAATAGTAGGAGTCCTTTATATATTGTGGATAGTAAACCCTTATCAGATATATGGTTTCCGAATATTTTCTCCCATTCTGTAGGTTGTCTTTTCAGTTTCTTGATAATATGCTTTGATGAACAAAAGTTTTTAATTTTGATGAAGTCCATTTTGTTTATTTTTCTTTTGTTGCTTGTGCTTTGGTATAAAATCTAAAAGTCCGAATGCAGGATGGTATAACCACTATGGAGGACTGTTTGGCAGTTCCTAAAGAAGTTGAATATAGACTTGCCACGTGACCCTGCAATACCACTACTGGGTATATACCCAGAAGAACTGAGAGCAGTGACACGAACAGACATCTGCACACTGATGTTAATAGCAACATTACTCATCATTGCCAAAAGTTGGAAACAACCCCTGTGTCCATCAACAGAAGAATGGATAAACAAACTGTGGTCTATACACATGATGGAATATTATGCAGCTATAAGAAGAAATGAAGTCATAAAGCATATGACAACATGGATGAACCTGGAGGACATTATGTTGAGTGAAGCAAGCCAGACATAAAAGGACAAATACTGTATGAATGCATTACTATGAACCAAATATATTGGTTCAGTAGATCCATACCTGTGAGAGTCAAGCCCTGGAGATGCCCAGGCTGTTCAGATTCACCTGTTGCAGGATCACATACCTCTGCAGCTCCTCTTTCAGTGGATCCCCGAGTTCTTTTTAATGCAGGATATTAAAATAATTTTTAAATGACCATAATTTATGGTACACAAATATAATTATATAAACCTATCTCATCAAACAAGTGTTTCTCTAGACCTCATTTTCCTGGCTTGTATAATGTCCTTAACACTGAGCCAAGAACTTATTCTAGATCACAGCATTTCAAAATGAGATTCAAGGTAAATTAATGAAGAAGTTTGCAATTATTATTTAGTCTTTATTCTTTACATTCTAAGATTAACATATTGTAATTAGCATGCAGCAATCTATTAGCTGCATTAACATGTATATTTTCTCCAGATCATTTAAAAGTTATGTGGGATTTTATTTTATTTTATTTTATTTATTCATTTATCCCCCCCTTGCTGCTTGTGCTCGCTGGGTCAGCTAACCACGCCGTGCCGGCGGGCTTGCCTTCACCACGAGGCGCCGGGAACGGAACCCGGGGCCTCCCATATGGTAAACGGGAGCCCTACTGATTGAGCCACAGCCGCTTCCCTTATGTGGGATTTTATACTATACAAATGCTCAAAGCAATATAACATAGACATGCTTTTTTTTTTTTTTTTTTTAAAGATTTTATTTTATTTATTCATTCATTTATCCCCCCCTTGCTGCCCGCGCTCGCCAGGCCAGCCAACCACGCTGTGCGGGCGGGCCCGCCCCCACCAGGAGGCCCCGGGAACCGAACCCGGGGCCCCCCATATGGCAAACGGGAGCCCCACTGACTGAGCCACAGCCGCCCCCCTAGACATGCTTTTTGTTGTATTTTTCCATCTACCATTTTTAATTCATATGTTAGACCATTTACATTCAATGCAATTATTGATATTTTTAAATTCAGGTCTGTCATTATATTATTTGCTTTGTGTTTGTCTCCTCTGTCTTTTGTTCCTTTGTTCCCCTTTGCTGCCTACTTTAGGATTATTTGAATTTTTTTAGTTTTCCATTCTAATGATCTATTGGTAATCCTTGCTTGTCTCTTTATATTTTTTAGCGGTTTCTATAGAGATTCAAATGTGCATACTAACCTTTCTTATTCTATGTAGAGTTAGTATCTCACTACTTGAAGTAAAACATAGAAGCCTTACAGCTATACAGGTCCCTTCCCCTTTGTATTACAGTTTTCAAATGTGTTACATCAACATGTATTAAAAAACAGACTATGTCATAATTTTTTTCTTTCAACAGTTATACAGGGAAGCAGCTGTGGCTCAATCAGTAGGGCTCCCGTTTACCATATGGGAGGCGCCGGGTTCGGTTCCGGGGCCTCCTGGTGAAGGCAAGCCCGCCCACACGGCATGGTTAGCTGACCCAGCGAGCACAAGCAGCAAGGGGGGGATAAATGAATAAATAAAAAAAACAAAACAAAAAAAAACAAAAACAGTTATACACTTTAATCAATTTAAGAGGGAGAAATAATCTTTTATATTTACTCATAAATATTTACAATTATGTTGTTCTTCTTTATTCTTTTTTTTTCAAACAGGTTTATTTTTTTTTTTTTTTCTTTTTTCTTTCTTTCTTTTTTTTTTTTTTTTTTTTAATTTTACCGGGAGGTCCCGGGGATTGAACTCAGGTCCCTCCATATGGGAGATGGACACCCAACCATTTGAGCCACATCTGCCCCCTCTTCCTTATTCTTTTTTTTTTTTTTTTTAAAGATTTTATTTATTTATTCATTTATCCCCCCCTTGCTGCTTGTGCTCGCTGGGTCAGCTAACCACGCCGTGCGGGCGGGCTTGCCTTCACCAGGAGGCCCCGGGAACCGAACCCGGGGCCTCCCATATGATAAACGGGAGCCCCACTGATTGAGCCACAGCCGCTTCCCTCTTCCTTATTCTTGATGTTCAAGTTTCCCTCTAGTTTCATTACCCTTCAGCCTAAAGAACTTCCTTTAGCACTTCATTTAAAGGAAGTCTGCTGGCTCTGAATTCTCTTAGTTTTTCTACACTTAAATATATCTTTATAAACTTAATCCCTGAAGAATATTTTCACTGGATATAGAATTCTTTCAGTCCTTCATAATGTTTTTACATTGTCTTCTGACCTCTGTGGTTTCTGATAAGAAATCTGCAAGTTTTCAAATCAGTGTTTCTTTATATGTAATGGGCCATTTTTCTGTGACTACTTTCATGATTTTTTCCTTTATGTTTGGTTTTCAGCAGTTTGATTATGATGTATCTGACTATAGTTTTCTTTGGTTTTGTTTAGGGTTCACTGAGTTTCTGAATCTGTAAAATTATAGTTTTCACCAAATTTGGGAAGTTTTTGGCCATTATTTCTTCAAATACTCTTTTATACTAAAATAACATGAATGTTTGAGCTTTTGATATTTACCCATAGGTCCCTAAGCCTCTGTTTACTTTTCAAATTTTTTATCTTGGTTATTCATATGGGATAATTTCTATTGACATATTTTCAAGTTCATTGACTCCTTCCTCTGTCATCTTCGTTCTGCTATTGGGCCAATACAGTTATTAATATTTTATTATTTAAGGAGGTACCAGGGATTAAACACAGGAGCTCGCACATGGAAAGCAGATGTCCAACCACTTGAGCTACAACTGCTCCTCTACAATTAATTTTTTATTTCAGATATTTTATGTTTCACTTCCATAATTTCCATTTACTTCTATTTTATAGTTTCTATTTCTTTGCTGATGACATTTATCTTTTCACTCATTTCAAGAGTATTTACCTTTATCTCATGAAGCATAGTTGTAATTGCTTTATAGTGTTTGTCTGATACTTCTAACATCTGGGTCATCTTCGTCACATTTTCCTTGTTTGTTGCATACTGATTAATTTTGGATTGTGTCCTGGACATTTTGAGTATTATGTTGTGAGACTCTGGGTCCTGTTAAAATCCTCCGGAGAAGGTGGTTGAGAATTCTGGTTTATGGTACAGATGTAAGAGTGTCCTTCTGTGAGCAAGAGCGTATGTATGTCAATATGGCAGGGTGGTGGGTATGTGGAGAAGCATGGGAAATATACAATTGGTGTGCTATGGACTGTGGTTAAAGCAATACTGTAATATTTTTGCATCAATGCCAAAGATGTACTGTATTGATAAAGGGGGAGTGTGAAAAAAGAGTGCCAAATGTATGTTATGGACCATGGTTGGTGGTAATAGTCTGATGATATTATCTCATAGTCTGTAATAAATGTTCCACCCCAGTGTGGTGTGTTGGTGAAGGGGTGTTGTGTGGGAATTCTACACATGTGTATACTTGTTTTGTAAGTTCACAACTTCTTTAATAAAAATATATTTTTAAAAAATCCTCTGGAGAATCCTGGTTTTTATTGTTGTATTCTAGCATGCAGTCAACATGGTTTGGTTCACAGCATGAGTTCTGTTTCTCCTTCCACAGGTGATGATTCCAATAACATTTCAGTTCTCAAACCATTTGATATGCTTCTTTGGGTCTCTCCCAATATATACACAAGTCAGGAGTTAGTCTAAGATTTGGGTGATGGTTTATATCTTTAGTTCTTAAAGCTTTTGCTAAGTTGCTTTGGGCCTGTCCCATACATGTGGAGTTCAGGGGTGAGCACAGGTCTTGTCTTGTTTCATACACAGAATCAGAGGACATCCTTCTCCACTTTTCCCTCTCTTGTATTCTTTCATACCCTCTGGCTTGCAAACGCTCCTTTTTCCCGGTCCTCTAACCAGAAAGACTGGATTTCTCTTACAATTTTAGCTAGTTGTGCTGATGCAGCAGCTGCATCTCCGTGACTGGCGTTGGCCCTTGGTACGGGGTCAGAATGAAAAAAAAGAGAAAAAAAAGTATTAAAAATATGAGGATTCCCTCCACATGTTCTGGCTCACAAGTGTCCCTTTTCCTGATTCTCTGGCCAGAAAAATGTGGTCTTCTCAAAATTTTTTGCTTCCTGACTTTCCCAATGCACTTCCACTTGGGATCAATGCTGAATGAGAAAATTGGAAAATTTATTCTCATGATACTTGCTTCTTCTCACTAATATGTCTTCTTTCGCTTACCTTTCAGAGTCCTCGGATAGGTGCTTTTTGTATTTTGTTATTTTTTTATTGTAATCAGTGGGAGAGAGAGATTGTAGTGGCTACCATGGGAAGACTTTAATGGACTAATTTTTTTTTTTTTTTTAGTTTTATATATTTTTCTCTTTATTAGAGAAGTTGTGGGTTTATAGAACATTCATGCATAAAATACAGGATTCCCATATACCACCCTACTACACCAACATGCATTGGTGTAGAACACTTATTACAATTGATGATAGCACATTTTTATAATTCTATTAACTAGACTCCATGTTTTAACTTAGAGTTCACTGTTTGTGTAGTGTAGTTCCATGGATTTTTTTTTTTTTTAATTTAATTCTATTTGTCCTTTTGTGTCTAGCTTATTTCACTCAATATGATGTCTTCAAGGTTCATCCATGTTGTCACATGTATCAGGACTTCATTCCTTTTTATGGCTGGATAATATTCCATTGGATGTATACACCACATTTTGTTTATCCATTCATTGGTTGATGGACACTTGGGTTGCTGCCATCTTTTGGCATTTGTGAATAATGCCGCTATGAACATTGGTGTGCAAATATCTGTTTGAGATCCTGCTTTCAATTCTTCTGGGTATATACCTAGTGGTGGCATTGTGGATCATATGGTAGTTCCATACTTAACTTTCTAGGGAACCACAAAACTGTCTTCCACAGTGGCTGCACCATTTTACAGAGCCACTACCAATGAATGTGTATTCCTATGTCTCTGCATCCTCTACAACATTTGTTATTTCCTGTTTTTTTAAATAGCAGCCATTCTAATATGTGTAAAAAGGTATCTCATGATTTTAGTTTGCATTTCCTTGATGGCTAATGATGTTGAGCATCTTTTCATGTGCTTTTTGGTCATTGTATATCTTCTTTGGAGATATGTCTATTCAAGTCTTCTGCCCATTTTTAAATTGGGTGGTTTGTCTTTTTTTCCCTAAGTTGAAGGATTTCTTTATATAAACTGGATATTAAACCTCTATCGGATAGGTGGTTTCTACATATTTCTCCCATTGTATAGGTTGTCATTTTACTTTTATGATAAAATTCTTTGAGGCACAAAAGTTTTAAATTTTGATGAGTTTCCATTTATCTACTGTTTCTTTTGTTGCCTGTGCTTTAAGTGTAATATCTAAGAAACTATTGCCTAACACAGGGTCCTAAAGATGCTTCCCTACATTTTATTCTAGGAGTTTGATAGCTCTGGCTCTTATATTTAGGTATTTTATCTTTTCTGAGTTGATTTTTTCATAAGGTGAAGGTAGTGGACCTCCTCTTTTTTCTTTTTCTTTTTTTTTTGCAAATGGTGATCCATGTTTCCCAGCACCATTTGTTGATACTCACTTTCTCATGTGAGTGGTCTTTGCCATCTTGTCAAAAATCAGTTGGCCATAAATATAAGGGTTGATTTCTGAGCTTTCAATTCGATTCCATTGGACTATATGTCTGTCCTTATGCCAGTACCATGCTGTTTTGATAACTGTGGCTTTGTAATAAGTTGTTTTTTAAAAAATAACTTGTAAAAATTTATGTATTTTTAAAAATAATCCCATTTAGACAATCTCATTTGCCAACCATACATAATCAGTTGTGTCTGCAGAGTGATGTGATGAGAAAGATGCTGAGAATTGTCTGCGCTCAACCACAGTTCCATTATCAGTTACCAATGTCATTTTATACATTTACCATAAGTGTATAAATATATACATCTATGCATCATAAAAATAATTATGTACTTATACATTATAGCAATGAATATATGTATAAACATTTTAAAATTCACTTAAAAACATTTATTGAAGTATATAATTCATACATGAACATACATAAACAATAAGTGTATAGTAAAAGTTGTGAACTTACAAGACAAACATATATGACATCATGTAGGGCACCCATACATCACCCCACCACAAATACCTTGCATTTTTGTAAAACATTCGTAACAAATTATGAAAGAGCATCATCAAAGTACCACTACTGACTACAGTCCATATCATACATTTGGTATATTTTTCCCCCAACCCACCTCATTTCTTTCTTTGCTCACAAACCATACAACTTATCTAAAGTGTACAGTCAGTGGCATTTGGTATAATCACCGAGTTGTGCATTCATCATTTCAATCAATATTAGAGCATTTTCATTACTCAAAAAAAAAAAAAGAAAAAAAAAAAAAAAAAACAATAAAAAACAAACCACTATCATATCTGTATGTTAGTGCTTCTAATACAAATCCTATGATGTGCTTTCACCGTTTCTATTCATTTCCAAACATTTCCAAACAACTTTTTACCAATTCTGCATAGATTAAACCTCAGCTTTCCATTCTCTTACTACATTTTTTTCTCTGGTGACTTATATTCCAGCTAGTAACTCCAAGAGTTTGCTTATTATATTTAGTTCATAATAGCGAAGTCATACAGTATTTGTCCTTTTGTGCTTGGCTTGCTTCACCCAACATAATGTCTTCCAGGTTCAGAGATGTTGTCACATGCTTCACGAGTTCATTTCTTCTTACAGCTGAATAATATTCCATTGTGTGTATATATCACGGTTTGTTTATCCATTCATCAGCTGATGGACACCTGGGTTGTTTCCATCTTTTGGCAATTGTCAATAATGTCACTATGAACATTGGTGTGCAGATGTCTGTTCATGTCACTGTTCTCAGTTCTTCCGGGCATATACCTAGTAGCAATATTGCTGCATCACGTGGTAGATCTATAGCTAACTTCCTTAGGAACTGCCCAACAGACTTCCACAGTGGCTGTACTGTTCTACATTCCCACCAGCAGTGACTAACTTTTCCTATTTCTCCATATCCTCTCCAAAACTTGCAGTTTTCTTTTTTGTTAATAGTGGCCATTCTAGTAGGTGTGAAATGATATCTCATTGTAGGTTTGCTTTGCATTTCCCTAATAGCCAGTGAAGCTGAGCGTTTTTTTCATATGCTTTTTTGCCATTTGTATTTCTTCTTTAGAAAAATGTCTACTCAGGTCTTTTGCCCATTTTTAAGCATATCATTTGTTTTTTTATTGTTCAGTCGTAGGATCTCGTTATATATCATGGATATTAGACCCTTGTTGGGTGTGCGATTTCTAAATATTTTCTCCCATTGAGTACACTACCTTTTTACCCTCTTCACAGAGTCCTTTGAGGTGCAGAAGTATTTAATTTTGAGGAGGTCCCATTTATCTATTTTTTCTTTTGTTGCTTGTGCTGTGGGTGTAAGGTTTAAGAGACCCCCAACCACTATAAGATCTTGTAGAGGTTTCCCCACGTTATTTTCTAGGAGTTTTATGGTCCTGGCTTTTATGTTTAGGTCTTTGATCCATTTTGAGTTAATTATTCTATAGGGAATGAGATAGGGGTCCTCTTTCATACTTTTGGTTATGGATATCCACTTCTCCCAACACCATTTATTGAAGAGAATGTTCTGTCCCAGAAAAGTGGACTTGGTAGGCTTATCAAAAATCAGTTGACCATAGTGGTGAGGGTCTATTTTTGAATGGTCAATTCGATTCCATTGATAAGTGTCTATCTTTATGCCAGTACCATGCTATTTTTTATAATGCATGTCAAGGTCAGGAAGCATGAGTCCTCTGACTTCACTCTTCTTTTTTAGGATGTTTTTTGGCTATTTGGGTGTACTTTCCCTTCCAAATGGATTTGGTAGTTGCCTTTTCTATTTCTGTAAAGTAGGCTGTTGGAATTTTGATTGGTATAGCATTGAATCTATAAAACAATTTGAGAAGAATTGACATCTTCATGATACTTAGTCTTCCAATCCATGAACATGGAACGTCCTTCCATTTTTTTAGGTCTTCTTTGATTTCTTTTAGCAGTGGTTTGTAGTTTTCTGAATACAGATCCTTTACATTCCTGCTTAAACTAATTCCTAGGTATTTGAGTCTTTTTGTAGCTATTGTAAATGAAATATTTTTATTGGTTCCCTCCTCAGCTTGCTCATTATTACTGTATAGAAACACTACTGATTTTTTGCCTGTTGATCTTGTATCCTGCCACTTTGCTGAACTTATTTATTAGCTCAAGTTGCTTTGTTGTAGATGTCTCAGGATTTTTAAAATATAGGATCATGTCATCTGCGAATGGTTGGAGTTTTACTTCTTCTTTTCCTCTTTGGATGCCTTTTATTTCTTTTTCTTACCTAATTGCCCTAGCTAGAACTTCTAGCACAATGTTGAATAACAGTGGTGACAGTGGGTATCCTTGTCTTGTTCCTGATCTTAGAGGGAAAGCTTTTAACCTCTCCCCATTGAGTATGATGTTGGCTGTAGGAGTTTCATATATGCCCTTTATTATGTTGAGGAACTTTCCTTCTATACCTACCTTTTTTTTCCCTTTCTTACACATTAATTTTATTAGCAGTAAATATGATGAGCTGCCAACCTTTTGAATGGTTGTGATCTCACTTCGTTCTCCAAAAAGTCACATTCATTTTCAAGCCAGAGGGCTAACAGGCCTTCCTTGTGAAATTGGTAGACTACACAGACAGATGATTTAAAATGTCTATAATTATGATGTGCTCTAATGTTAAAGAATTATTGGACTTCTTAGCAAAAGGACTAGCACACTCAAGAGTGAACTATTTTGTTTACAAAAAGCTTACCAATAACAAGACAGTGGCTCAAAAAACCACCTTTCTAAATATATTTCCCATACAAAATAATTTCAAGATATAATTATTAATTTCTTATAGAGCACTCTATTTAAACAAGAATTGATAAATTAGTTAAGTATGTGAAAATCTCAAAACTGCAAAGATTGAGCCATTTTATTAGTATAATAAAACATCAGAGTAATCTTGAAACAGGCAAGCAAAATATTCAGAAGATGGAATCATGGCTGCTCACCTAACTGATTTCAACTATGACTTGTACACTGTGAGACAGCACAAATGCAGACAGGTCAGTAGGAGAATGGCACTTGGTTTATTCTTAATAGAAACAACACAGATGCAATTTAGAGACAGACAGTGGCCTTATTTGCATGCTGAGAACCCGGTTGTGTTCCTCTCGTCAATACATGGTTCATTGTGCAATCTGTTCATGAGTAAGCAAATAGTGTAGGATTCATCTCAGTGGGATCTAGGTCCCTTGGTCTAACCAAAATCAATTCTTGGTCGATACTGCAATACCATGGGGTATGACTGATATAAAGGGCCATCTTGACAGCAGACTTGTGAAGCTGAGCAGTTCTGACACCGAAAGTTTTCACCTCTTAGTCGCCATCTTGTCATGTAGATGAATTCCATAGTATGATCCTTTCCCATAATTTCACCATTGCACAGCTCATCCAACTCATAAGGACTTGGAAGTTTTAATTTTAAACTTAGAAAATTTTTAATAGTTCCCACAGTCACACGTGTAGAACATCAGATGAATTTCTTCATTAAACCCTTTGCTACATTGTCACCTGACCATTATTTCATAAACAATCTAGACATATAGCAATGTGATATTCTTTATCATCTTGATTTTCATACCTTCTTCATCTACTTTAGGTTTGTCAAATTTTGAAGCATCATCTTGTCCATTTTCTTGAGGCTTATTTTTCTTCCAAAATGCATATTCATGCTCAAGTTCTTGTTCTCATAGTCCAGGAACCAACTTAAATATAATTTCTAATGGATTTGTCTCATGAACTTGGTTGCCACACCTAGGATAATCATTGTTATCTTCAAAGTGCTGGACAATACAAGTATTACAAAAGGTATGGAGGCATTGTCACTGTAGTTGGAAAGATGAGATGCCCTTTACAGATATAGCAAGTGATGTAAGGATTGAAATATTTCACCAAGTGTTTCCTTTGGGTAGCCATTGGTGGTTAGCTTTAGTAGTTCAGGCAAAGAGGGGCATTCAGTGGATGAAAGTCTGATCCCAGGAGTTGGTGTGCAGTTCCCAGCTGGATGTTTGAGGCATGTGAACTAAATCCGGATTTATCAAGAGCTCGCTGATCATCACTCCTTTTGATGGTTTTGCTTTTCCACATCTGGGTCTCGGTTTCCTCTTTTGAACCTTGGGATTATCTTCCCTGGCTGTCCCACGGGTTAGCCACGAAGCTCCGAAGTAAGGGAAAGTCCTTTGAAAGCAGAAAATGCACGCTCCGACCCCGCCGCCGCTGCCGCTCCTTGCTCCCCCAACCCCTCGACGTCCCTGGCCCGCCCCAGAGGAAGCGAAAGTGAAAGAGAAACAGCGCCCGCTGCTGTCTGGCGGGTCCCCGCGCTCAGTGCGTCGGCCGGCTGCAGGCAGGAGCGCCCCGGCCCTGCGGGCCTCCGGGCCCTGGGCGGGTGCCGCCTCCAAGCTATACCTATCTTTTGAAGCATTTTTATCAAGAAAGGATGCCGGATTTTGTCAAATGCCTTTTCTGCATTAATCAAAATGATCATGTGGTTTTTTCCCGTCGATTTGTTAATGTGGTGTATTATGTTCATTGATTTTCTTATATTGAACCACATTTGCATACCAGGAATAAAACCCACTTGATCAGGATGTATAATTGTTTTTATATACTGCTGGATTTGGTTTGCAAATACGTTGTTTAGAATCTTTGCATCTATGTTCATTAGGGAGATTGGTCTGTAATTTTCTTTTCTTGTATCTTTATCTGGCTTTGGTATTACCGTGAGGTTGGCTTCATAAAATGTTTGGGGTAATTTTCCCTTTTTTTCAGTTTTTTTGGAAGAGTTTAAACAGAATTGGTGTTAATTCTTCTTGAAATGTTTGCTAGAATTTCACCTGTGAAGCCATCTGGTCCTGGACTTTTCTTTGTTAGAAGATTTTTCACAACTGATTCAATCTCTTTGCTTGTGATTGGTTTGTTGAGTCCCTGTATTTCTTGTAGAGTCAATGTAAGTTGTTTGTGCATTTCTAGGAATTTGTCCATTTCATCTAGGTTGTCTAATTTGTTGACAGTTTCTCATAATATCCTCTTATGATCCTTTTTATTACTGTGGGGTCAGTCATAATGTACCCCCTATTATTCCTGATTTTATTTATTTGTATCTCCTCTCCTTTTTTCTTTGTTAATCTTGCTGTGGGTTTGTAGATTTTATTGATTTTTGTCAAAGAACCAGCTTTTGGTTTTGTTGATTTTCTCTATTGTTTTTTTGTTCTCAATTTCATTTATTTCGGCTCTAATCTTTGTTGTTTCTTTCTTTCTGCTTGCTTTGGGATTGGTTTGCTGTTCTTTTTCTAGTTTCTCCAGCTGTCCGGTTAGTTCTTTGATTTTAGCTCTTTCTTCTTTTTTAAGCATTTAGAGTTATAAATTTCCCTCTCAGCACTGCCTTTGCCGTATCCCATAAGTTTTGATATGTCATGTTCTTGTTTTTAATTCGTCTCGAGATATCTACTAATTTCTCTTCCAATTTCTTCTTTGACCCACTGATTGTGTTATTTAGCCTCCATATATTTGCAAAATTTTCCCTTTCCCACCTGTTATTGATTTCCACCTTCATTCTATTATGATCAGAGAAGGTGCTCTGTATAATTTCAGTCTTCCTGAATTTTTTGAGAGTCATGTTGTGTCCCAGCATGTGGTCTATCTTGGAGAAAGATCCATGAGCACTTGGGAAGAATGTATAACCTGCTGATTTGGGGTACTGTAATAAGTTTTAAGATCGGAAGTGTGAGTCCTCCAACTTCATTATTCTATTTCAAGGTGGCTTTAGCTATTCGAAGCCCCTGACCTTTCTGTATAAATCTGATAATTGGCCTTTCTTTTTCTACAAAGAAGGTTGTTGGAATTTTGATTAATTGTTGAATCTACAAATTGCTTTGGGTAAGACTGACATCTTAACAATATTTAGTCTTCCAATCCATGAACACAGAATGGTCTTTCACTTATTTAGGTCTACTTTGATTTCTTTCTTTTTAAAAAAATTTTTTTTTTCTCTGATTTCTTTTAGCATTATTATTATTTTTAAAAAATATTTATTTATTTATTTACTTCATCCATTTTAAACCCCCCTTCCCCGTTTGCTGTTTTTTTTTGTGTGTCTATTCGCTGGGAAATTCTCTGTGTCTGTTTCCTGCCATCTCTTCCCATCCTCCTCCTCCAGTCTTCACCAGGATTCGATTCTGGAGACCTCCGATGTAGGAGAGAGGTGTTCTGCCACCTGCGCCACCTCAGTTCCTGGCTTTCAGAGTATCTCCTCTTGTCTCTCCCCTGCGTCTCTCTCCCGTTACGTCATCATCTTGCAGCATGGCTCCCGGGGCCTGGTGGCTCACCGGCACACAGAACCTGGCAGCCCATGTGCCTTCTATATATATATTTTTATTTTACCGGGAGGTCCCGGGGATCGAACCCATGTTCCTCCATATGGCAGACGGACGCCCAACCATTTGAGCCACATCCGCTGCCGAGCATTGTTTTATAGCATTGTTTTCTGTGTACAGCTCCTTTACATCCTTGGTTAGATATATTCCTATTTATTTTATTCTTTTTCTTGATTTCTTCTTCCAATTGTTCATTGCTTATATATATAAATGTTACTGATTTTTGGATGTTGATGTTGTAGCTTACCACTTTGCTGAATTTGTTTATTAGCTACAGGAACTTTGTTGTGACTTTTTCAGGATTTTTTGTATATAGGATCATGACATCTGCAAATAGGGAAAGTTTTACTACTTCTTATCCAATTTGGATGCCTTTTATTTTATTTTGTTTTGTTTTATTTTTTAATATTTTATTTATTTTATTTTATTTATTTATTTATTTATTTATTTTTTGCCTAATTGCTCTGGCAAGAACTTCCCATACAATTTTGAATAACGGTGGTGACAGTGGGCATCCTTGTCTTGTTGGAGATATTAGAGGGACATCTTTCAGTCTTTCACCTTGAAGTAGGATATTAGCTGTGAGATTTTCATATATGCCCTTTATCATGTTGAAGTTTCCTTTTATTCCTAGTGTTCTAAGTGTTTGTATCAAGAAGAGATGCTAGATTTTGTTAAATGCCTTTTTCTGCATCAATTGAGATGATCATGTTTTTTTTTTTCTTCTTCTTCATTGTGTTAATGTGGTATATTACATTAATTGCTTTTCTTATGTTGAACCAACCTTGCATACCAGGGATAAGTCCCTCTTGATCATGGTGTGTAATTCTTTTAGTATACTAGACTCAGTTTGCTAGTATTTTATTGAGGATTTTTGCATCTATATTCATAAGAGATCTTGGCCTGTAGTTTTCTTTTCTTGTGATATCTTTATCAGGCTTTGATACGAAGGTGATGCAGGCATCATAGAATGAATTAGGGAGTGTTCCCTCTTCTTCAATTTTTTGGAAGAGTTTCAGCAGAATTGGAGTTAAATCTTCTTGGAATATTTGGTAGAATTCCCCTGTGAAGCCATCTGGCCTTGGGCTTTTCTTTGTTGGGATGATTTTGATCACTGATTCAATATCTTTACTAGTAATTGGTTTTTTGAGATTTTCCATTTTTTCCTGAGTCAATGCAGGTAGTGTGTTTCTAAGAATTTGTCTCTTTCATCTACTTTATCTAATTTATTGGTGTACTGTTGTTCATAGTATCCTCATATAGTCCTTTTTATTTCAGTGGGGTTGGTCATAATGTCCCATTTTCATTTCTGATCTTCATTATTTGTATCCTTTCTTTTTCTTTGTCATTGTAGTTAAAGATTTGTTGATTTTATTGATCTTTTCAAAGAACCAGCTTTTGGTTTTGTGGATTTTCCCTATTGTTTTTCTGTTCTCTATTTCATTTATCTGTGCTCTAATCTTTGTTATTTCCTTCCTTCTGCTCACTTTGGGTTTAGTTTTCTCTTCTTTTTCTAGTTCTTCCAGTTTTGAGGTTAGGTTTCTGATTTGAAGTCTTTCCTCTTTTTTTGTGGGGGGCGGGTTTTTTAATTTTATTTTTTATTTTGTGTTAATCTTTTTTTTTTTTTTAAACAACAGTAAAATATCTTTTTATTAGTTTTCAATTTAACATATCAGGAATAGATATTTACAAAAAAGAAAAGAAAAAAAAAAAAACAACTTCTTTTAACAGGTGAAGACATCTGAAGCAGTTCCTAGGGCAGCAGCTGGTAATTTACTCATGTCTCACTCCCAGCAGGGCATCAACAAAACACTTTACTTGGATCTCTGCCTCATCTTTCTTCTCTTTCGTTTCAGCCTACGCATCCGCTTCTTCCGCCACTTCGCCCTCATGAGTCTAGATGCCGCGAGGTGCACTTTACCGCAAACTACTCAGGAAGAAGAAACACCTCAGGCAGCGCGAGGAAAAAGTTTCTTCTTTTTTAATGTAAGCATTTAGAGCTATAACTTTCCCTCTCAGCACTGCCTTTGCTCCATCCCATAACATTTGGTATATTGTATTTTCATTTTCATTCACCTCAAGATATTTCCTAATTTCCTTCTGATTTCCTCTTTAATTCATTGGTTGTTTAAGAGTATCTTGTTTCATTTCCACATATTTGTGAATTTTCCCTTTCTCCCTCTGTTATTAACTTCTAGTTTCATTCCATTGTAGTCAGAGAACTTACATTTTATGATTCAATATTTTTAAATTTATTGAGACTTGTTTTGTGACCCAACATATGGTCTATCCTGGAGAATGATCCATCTGCATTCCAGAAAAATGTGTATTGTTTTTGTTGGGTGCAGTGTTCTATATATATGTCTGTTAGGTCTAGTTGGTTTAGTGTATCATTTTAGTTCTGTACTTTCTTATTGATCTATTGACTAGATGTTCTAACCATTATTGAGTGGCTTGTTAAAGTATCCTACTACTAATGTGAAACTGTCAAATTCTCCCTTCAAATCTGTCAGTATTTGCGGCTCTGTTGTTAGGTGCATATATATTTATAATTGTGACATCTTCCTATTGAATGACCCATTTATTAGTATGTGATGACCATCTTTGTTCCTTGTAACTGTTTTTTACTTAAAGTCTGTTTTATCCAATATTCGTATAGCCACCCCAGCTTTCTTTTGGTTACTAATTGCATGGTATTTTTTTCCATCCTTTCATCACAACCTACTTGTATCTTTGACTTTAAGGTGAGTCTCTTGCATATATTTGGGTCATGTTTTTTTATCTATTCTGCCAATCTCTGCCTTTTGACTGCAGAGTTTAATTCATTTACAATTAAAGCCCCTACTGATAATACAGGTCCTTCTGCCATTTAGCTGTGTAGTCTTTATAAGTCTTATACTTCTGTTAAAGCCCGCTTTTATATATTTGCTTTCTTGTGTTGTGCCATATTCAGTGCATTTTCATTTCTGTCTGGATATGTTTCATCTGTTTCCTTGTGGTTACTATGGGGTTAAAATTTAAGGTCCTAAATATATCACAATTATATTTGGTTTGATACCAACTTAACCTTAGATACCGATGGGCTTGGCAAGAGCTCAGTGGCCCCTTGATGCTACAGGGGTGAAATGAATATTTGAGAAAGGTTTCCAGACAAAGGACAATAAGGATTGTGTGAAAGAAAGGCCTCTGAAAGGAAGACCTTCAGAATGGTCAGGAGGTTCTAAAAAGCCAGAACACAGAAGTGGGAGACCCTATGGAAGTCCTCCTCATTCCAGTATGGATACCTTACTTTCCCCAGATGTTTATCCTGCTGGATTCCCACAACATTCTGAGCATATTTCCATCATGATGATGTACTGCAGTTATCTTTCACCTGGCTATGCCCTCTCCAAAATGGCAAACTCCTCTAAGGCAGGGTGCTGAGCTACTCTTCTTATATTTACTCCTCTTGGCACAGGGCCTGATGCTTAGAAGGCACTTAACAAATGTTTGCTGAATGTATGAATGAGTGCTCTGGGCACTTCCAATTCAGATGATAGATGGCACGTTGTCAGGCACACTAGAGAAATACCTAGAAATTGCTCCAACCCCTTCAGTCCCCGTGGCTCCAAGACCAGACAACCCCCCCACCCCAGCTGGACATCTAACCCAGGATGGGCCCACAGAGAAGGGCACCTGTCCAGGCTAGGCCAATCTGAGCCTTTTTGCAGAATTTGGGATTTGGGTGGCTGGCCTGTAATTTGCAGATCCAGGTGCTGTGGGTGATGGTGATTGTGGTGGTGGAGGGTGCCCTGTTTTCTGCCATGTGGTTAGAGGGGAGGGAAGATGCTGATTAGTTGGGAAAGAGAAGAACAGAGTAGGTGCAGGGGAAGGGGCTTGGATGGGAGTACCAGATCATGCTAGTTTGCTCTGAAGTATCTTTCTGCATTCCTGTCCTGAGCTCTGGGAAACACCTAAGGCCAGGGTCTTTCTCTTGCAGCCTTTTTTTGCCTCAGGAAAGTTGAGTTGGGTTTTCATTGCTTACAACCAAAAATGTTCTAATGTTCAAGTGTCTCTCCTTCCTTGGACAAGTTACGTTTTCTTCTAGAGAAGAGAGTGTTTTCCATACCACCTCTCTAACCTAAGTGCTGGCCCACTGTGGCCAAGTCACACGACACTGTCCCCCTGTCTCTTCTTTCATAAAGTGAGAGAAATTCTCCTTGACTTACTTCCCCAAGAATCTTGCATGGAGAGGGTGCCCAAAGGGCTTTCGTCTGTCAGGACTACGATGTCGTAAGGATGGAGACCAAGACTCACTGAGGTCATCAGAATTTTGGCCTGAGATGCATCAAAGAGTGACAGTAACAATGGTCAACTATGATTTGGAAGTTTTGCCTTCTCGGGGCAGAAATCGAACTTGTTGCCTTGGAGGTGTTGCCATTCCCTTAAGAGCTGTTGTTATTGTCATTATTACCATTATGAACTTTCTAGAGCTCTCCGAGTTTGCAGTGATTTCAGATGCAACTGTTTTCTCCCAGTCTCCCACTTACTGGCTACCTGTAGCTGAATCAAATTAGACTTTGCTCTTGCTGCCAAAATTAATGCAACTATGTTATTTCCCCCTTTTCAATTATAGAATTTTTTAAAAAATAAAAATGAACCTTAATCTCTTGATTTTCTAAGTGGCATAAAATGTTATTGAAATGAATAGTTGAACTTTTGGGAGGGATGTTTCTGATGCTTGTTCTTGGGGCAGGGGTGGGGGAGATACCATTACTCTCTTGATCTTGCGCAATTTCCTTTGTGGGTAATATCAGGCTTCAAAAGTGGAGGGAGAAAGCCCTTAGGACCTCCGCGACCTCCTGTCTGTAGACAGTTCACTCGGTGCCAGGGAGAATGTTTAAGCTGAACTTTGGTTGCCTGTGGGAATGTAAATTTGTACTCCACATGCCAGATAACTTGCCTTTTTTCTTTGTTGTTTTAGATTTAGGAGCTGGAAGAAAACTGATAAGCTTCTTGGCACTGATTATTTCAGCTGCCATGATGCTAATGACTCACATGTTGAAAACAAGAAAACATCCTGGAAACTCACTGCTAAAAAGAGGGATTTTGAAGCACATTCATTCTGCTGGCAAATGTGCCCTCCTGTGATGTGTAAAGAGGTACAATTTTGTTCAGTCTTGTTCCTGAGGATGGTACAAGTACCCTTCCTATTCCTGAATAATCTTTTTTTTCCTTGAAAAAAAAATGGCAAAAGGTAGGAATAGGAAATTCACAGAGGAAAAGAGGCAAATGGCCAACAAACACATGGAGAGATGTTCACACAAAGAAAATGCAAATTGAAACAGCGAGATTTTTTTTTCCTCCTACCACATAGGAAAAAATTTTATAAAGATTGATGATAATACCCAGAGTCGCTCAGAAAACGAGCACGTTTCCTCTTCCACCAGAGGTAGTATGAGCTGGCACGCCTTCTTGGGTGCAGTCTGGTGGTGTGCACCAACTTTTAAACGTGCCCACCCTTAGACCCGGAAACTGTTCCTCCAGGCACTCGGCTTTCAGACCTAATAGGATCCCTTCGTGAGGGTGACTGTGTGAGGCCATTTACTGAAGAGTTGCTTGGAAGAGAGACTAGAAACAAGGTAATGTCCACCAGCCTGGGTTGGTTGGATCAATGACTTGTACACAAAGGATGGTGCTGAAGCTCACACATGAATGTGGAAAGATGTCGTTGATACACCGTTAGGTAAAAAAGCTACAAAACTGTGCTTGCTGTGATTCCACTTTTGTTAAAAAAATAAAAAATCTATTTGTGTGCATGTATTAGTCAGCCAAAAGGCTGCCTATGCAAAGTACCAGAAATCTCTTGGCTTTTTATAAAGGGTATTTATTAGGGGTAAAAACTTATAGTTACAAAGCCATCATGAGTCCAACTCTAGGTTGCTTTCTCACCAAAATCAGTTCCCACGTGTTGAAGCAAGATGGCCACCGATCTCTGGCCGGTGCCTGCCTTCCCCTCTGGGTTTCCTCTTCCTCTAGAGGTTCCATGGGCCCAGCTTCTTGAGGCTTCATGCCTAAGTGATCCTTTCTTTCCTGGCATGAGGCTTGCTTCTTTCCGGGTCTCCTGTACTAGTCTTGGCTGGTCTGCTTGCTCTCTTCTGGATTTCAGCTGTAAGCTACCAGGCAAAGTGGCTCATCTCTCCCCAGGGCCTCAGCTGTTTGAGTCTTCTCCTTTCTGTCACATGGCAGGTTCAAAAATCACAGAGCTCTCTCTTCCTGTGTGTCTGTCTGTCTGTGTGAGTGTCCATTTATATCAGACCCAGCAAACGGGCAAAGACTAAGTCTGAGTCATGCCCACTGATGTAGTCAAATCAAAAGTCCTAATCTTAACAGGTAATCTAATCAAAGATACCTCAGCTGAATTTAATTCAGTCAAAGGTACCACACCCAGAGGAATAGATTAGTTTACAAACATCTTTCTCTTTTGCGATTCATAAAAGAATCTCAAACTGCCACAGTGGTTTTTTTTGTTTGTTTGTTTTGCTTGTTTGTTTTGAGGTACTGTGGACCAGGGATTGAAACCGGGGACCTTGGACATAGGAAACCAGCACTCAACCACTGAGCCACATCTGGCTTCCCTGGGTTTATTTATTTATTT
This sequence comes from Tolypeutes matacus, assembly GCA_026826555.1. Lineage (NCBI taxonomy): Eukaryota > Metazoa > Chordata > Mammalia > Cingulata > Chlamyphoridae > Tolypeutes > Tolypeutes matacus. The sequence goes on along the minus strand of JAKSZT010054565.1, from coordinate 2,207,919 downwards.
ATTTATTATCATTTTTGTTGCTTGTTGTTTGTCTTTGTTTTTTAGGAGGCATCAGGAACTGAACCCAGGACCTTCCAGGTAGGAGGTGCATGCTCAACTGCTTGAGCCACATCCGTTGCCCAGTGCGGGTTTTTTTTTTTTTTACTTTATTTTGTACATTTAATAATTGAAAATAGAAACAATTAAAAAATAAAAAGTAAACACAGATGAATAAATACATACATTTCTCAATTAAATGTATTGGATATATATAAATTTTTTTTTGAATCAAATAATATGTTACACAATATATTTGGTTCATAGTATTGCATTCATACAGTATTTGTCCTTTTGTGTCTGGCTTACTTAGCTCAACATAATGGCCTCCAGGTTCATCCATGTTGTCATATGCTTTACGACTTCATTTCTTCTTACAGCTGCATAATATTCCATTGTGCGACTAGACCACAGTTTGTTTATCCATTCGTCTGTTGACGGACACCTGGGTTGTTTCCAACTTTTGGCAATGGTGAAAAATGTGGCTATGAACATTGGTGTGCAGATACCTGTTTGTGTCAATGCTCTCAGTTCTTCTGGGTATGTACCCAGGAGTGATATTGCCAGGTCACGTGGCAAGTCTATATTCAACTTCTTTAGGAACTGCCAGACAGTCCTTCATAGTGGCTGTACCATCCTGCATTCCCACCAACAGTGAAGAAGTGTTCCTATCTCTCCACATCCTCTCCACCACTTGTAGTTCTCTGTCTTTTTAATATTGGCCGTTCTGATAGGTGTGAAATGATATCTCATTGTAGTTTTGATTTGCATTTCCCTAATCATGAATGATGTTGAGCATTTCTTCATGTGTTTTTTTTGCCATTTGTATTTCTTCTTTGGAGAAGTGTCTATTGTCCATTTTTTAAATTGGGTCATTTGTCTTTTTATTGTTGAGTTGTAACATCTCTTTATATATCCTGGATATTAAACCCTTATCAGATATGTGGTTTCCAAATATTTTTTCCCATTGATTTGGCTGCCTTTTCACCCTTTTGACAAGGTCCTGTGAGGTGCAAGTGTTTAATTTTGAGGAGGTCCCATTTATCTACTTTTTCTTTGTTGCACGTGCTTTGGGTGTAAGGTCCAAGAAACCACCACCTACTACAAGGTGTTTGAAGATGTTTCCCTACATTTTCTTCTAGTAGTTTTATGCTCCTGGCTTTTATATTTAGATCTTTAATCCATTTTGAGTTGATTCTTGTATAGGGGGTGAGACAGGGGTCCTTTTTCTTTCTTTTGGTTATAGGTATCCAGTTCTCTCAACACCATTTGTTGAAGAGACTGTTTTTTCCCATTAGCGTGGGCTTGGCAGGTTTGTCAAAAACCAGTTGACTGTATAGGTGAGGGTTTATTTCTGGGTTCTCAATTCTATTCCACTGATCGATGTGTCTATCTTTATGCCAGTACCATGCTGTTTTGACCACTGTAGCTTTGTAATATGTTTCAAGGTCAGGCAGTGAAATTCCTTCCACGTCGCTCTTCTTTTTTAGAATGCTTTTGGCTATTCGGGTACATTTGCCCTTCCAGATGAATTTGGTAATTGCCTTCTCTAATTCTGTAAAGTAAGTTGTTAGGATTTTGATTGGTATTGCATTGAATCTATAAATCAGTTTGGGTAAGATTGACATCTTCACGATATTTATTCTTCCAATCCATGAACACGGAATGTCTTTCCATTTGTTTAGGTCTTTTAAAATTTCTTTTAGCATTGTTTTGTAGTTTTCTGCATATAGGTCCTGTACTTCTTTGGTTAAATTAACTGCTAGGTATTTGAGTCTTTTTGTTGCTATTGAAAATGGAATTTTTCCCTTGATTTCCTCCTCAGGTTGTTCAGTACTAGTGTACAAAAACATTACTGATTTTTGCGTGTTGATCTTATATCCTGCCACTTTGCTGAACTCATTTATTAGTTCAAATAGCTTTGTTGTGGATACTTCAGGATTTACTAAGTACAGGATCATATCATGGGCAAACAGTGAGAGTTCTACTTCCTCTTTTCCTATTTGGATGCCTTTAATTTTTTTTGTCTTGTCTAATTGCCCTAGCTAGAACTTCTAGTACAGTGTTGAATAACAATGGTGACAGTGGGCATCCTTGTCTTGTTCCCTGTCTTGGAGGGAAAGCTTTCAACCTTTCCCCATTGAGTATGATGTTGGCTGTGGGTTTTTCATATATGCCTTTTATCATATTGAGGAATTTTCCTTTTATTCCTATCTTTTCAAGTGTTTTTATCAAAAAAGGATGCTGGATTTTGTAAAATGCCTTTTCTGCATCTATTGAGATAATTGTGTGTTTTTTTTCCCTTCAATTTGTTAATGTGGTGTATTACATTGATTGATTTTCTTATGTTTAACCAGCCTTACATACCAGGAATAAATCCCACTTGGTCGTGATGTATAAGTCTTTTGATAGGCCGTTGGATTCGATTTGCAAGTATTTTGTTGAGGATTTTTGCATCTATGTTCATGAGAGAGATTGGTCTGTAATTTTCTTTTCTTGTGGAATCTTTATCTGGCTTTAGTATTTAGGGTGATGTTGGCTTCATAAAATGTGTTGGGTAATTTTCTCTCCTCTTCAATTTTTTGGAAGAGTTTCAACGGGATTGGTGTTAATTCTTTTCGAAATGCTTGGTAGAATTCCCCTGTGAAGCCATCTGGTCCTGGACATTTCTTTGCTGGGAGATTTTTGGTGACGGATTCAATCTCCTTAAATGTGATTGGTTTGTTAAGTTCTTGTATTTCTTGTAGTGTCAGTGTAGGTTGGTTGTGCATTTCTAGAAATTTGTCCATTTCATCTAGGTTGTCTAGTTTGTTGGCATATAGTTTTTCATAATATCCTCTTATGATTCTTTTCATTTCTGTGGGGTCATTTGTAACTTCCCCCCTTTCATTTCTGAAAGAACCAACTTTTGGTTTTGTTGATTTTCTCTATTTTTCTGTTCTCATTTTCATTCATTTCTGCTCTAATCTTTATTATTTCTTTCCTTCTGTTTGCTTTAGGATGGGTTTGCTGTTCTTTTTCTAGTTTCTCTAGTTGTTCAGTTAAATCTTTGAGTTTAGGTCTTGTTTTTTTTTTTATTATTATTTTGTTTTGTTTTTTAAAGATTTATTTATTTACTTTATCCATTTTAAACCCTCCCTTCCCCGTTTGCTGTTTTGTGTCCATTCGCTGGGCAATTTTCTGTGTCTGTTTGCTGCCATCTCTTCTCATCCTCCTCCTCCAGTCTTCACCAGGATTTGATCCTGAAGACCTCCGATGGAGGAGAGAGGTGTTCTACCACCTGCGCCACCTCGGTTCCTGGTTTTTGCAGCTTTCGGAGCATCTCGTCTCTCCCCTGTGTCTTGTCTCTCCCCCGTGTCTCCTGTTACGTCATCATCTTGCTGCATGGCTCCCGGGGCCTGGCGGCTCACCGGCACACAGAGCCTGGCAGCCCATGCGCCTTCTATATATATATTTTTTTATTTTATCGGGAGGTCCCGGGGATCGAACCCAGGTCCCTCCACATGGCAGACGGACGCCCAACCATTTGAGCCACATCTGCCCCCCTCTTGTTTTTTAATATAGGCATTTAAGGGCTATAAATTTCCCTCTCAAGACTGCCTTCGCTGTATCCCATAAGTTTTTTTTGTTGTTGTTAGGCCAGTAAAAAGAATTTATTGGGAAATGAGAGAAAGAACAGAGCTTGCTGAGAAATGGGAGAAAAAGACAGAAATACACACCAAGATTTGGAGTGGGCTCCTCTAGGCAGAGAGAGCCTCCCATAAGTTTTGATACGTTGTGTTCTCATTTTCATTTGTCTCAATATACTTACTGATTTCACTTGCAATTTCTTCTTTGACCCACCAATTATTTAGGAGTGTGTTGTTCAGTCTCCACACATTTGCAAATTTACTTTTTTCCTATTATTGATTTCTAGTTTCATTCCATTATGATCTGAGAAGGTGCTATGTATAATTTCAATCTTTTTATATTTATTGAGAGCTGAATTGTGACCTAACATGTGGTCTATCCTGGAGAAAGATCCATGGGCACTTGAGAAGAATGTATAACCTGCTGAGTTTGGATGCAGTGTTCTGTGTCTGTCTGTTAGGTCTAACTTGTTTATCATATTGTTCAAGGTTTCTGTTTCCTTGTTGATCTTCTGTCTAGTTGTTCTATCTAATGATGTGAGAGGGGTGTTGAAATCTCCAACGATTATTGTAGAAATGTCTATTTCTCCCTTCAGTGTTGCCAGAGTTTGTCTCATATATTTTGGGGCACCCTGGTTAGGTGCGTAGATATTTATGATTGTTATATCTTCCTGGTGGATCATCCCTTTTACTAATATATAATGGCCTTCTGTATCTCATAGCTTTTTTTTTTGCATTTAAAATCTGTTTTGGGAAGCGGCTGTGGCTCAATCAGTAGGGCTCCCGTTTACCATATGGGAGGCCCCGGGTTCGATTCCCGGGGCCTCCTGGTGAAGGCAAGCCCGCCTGCACGGCGTGGTTAGCTGACCCAGCGAGCACAAGTAGCAAGGGAGGGATAAATGAATAAATAAATAAATAAATCTTTTTTTTAAAAAAAAAATCTGTTTTGTCTGATATTAGTATAGCTATCCCTGCTCTTTTCTGGTTACTATTTGTGTGGAGTATATTTTTCCAGCCTTTCACTTTCAGCCGGTTTGTATGTCTGGGTCTAAGGTGAGTTTCTTGTAAGCAGCATATGGATGGCTCATGTTTTTTTTATCCATTCTGTCAGCCTGTATCTTTTGATTGGGGAGTTTAATCCATTCACATTCAATGATATTACTGAAAATGCACTATTTACTTCCTCCATTTTATTCTTTGGTTTTCATATGTCATCTTGTTTTTATCTCTTTTTCCCCTTTTGGTTATCCTTTCTGCTATTCTTTCTTCTATACTCTCCTCCAAGCCTCTCTCTCCTGTCTTTTTCTTTCTGGTTCTAAGGCTTCTTTTAATATTTCCTGCAAAGGTGGATTCTTCTTTGCAAACTCTCTTAGTTTCTGTTTGTTTGTGAAAATTTTATACTCACCTTCATATTTGAAGGACAGTTTTGCTGGATAAAGAATTCTCGGCTGGCAGTTTTTCTCTTTGAATTTCCTAATTGTATCATACCACTGTCTTCTTGCCTCCATGGTTTCTGAAGAGAAATCTGCGCTAAGTCTTACTGGACGTCCCTTGTATGTGATCGTTTGTTTCTCTCTTGCTGCTCTGAGAATTTTCTCTTTATCTTTGACTTTTGACATTCTGAGTAGTATGTGTCTTGGCATAGGTTTATTTGGATTTATTCTGATTGGAGTACCGTGTGCTTCTTGGACATATAAGTTCATTTCTTTTGTGAGAGTTGGGAAATTTTCAGCTGTTACTTCCTCAAATACTCTTTCTGCCCCTTTTCCTTTCTCTTCTCCTTCTGGAACTCCCATGACACGTATGTTGTTGGCGTTTTGTGTTCTCATTCAAGTCTCTGAGCCCCTGCTCAATTTTTTCCACTCTTTTCTCTCTTCAATTTTAGCTGCTCTATCTTCAGTATCACTTATTCTTCTATCATTTTGAGTCTGCTGTTGTATGCCTCAAATATGTTTTTGACCTCATCTATTGTGTCTTTCATTCCCATGAGCTCTGTTACTTTTCTGTTCAGGATTTCAAATTCTTCTTTGCATTAACTCAGTGTCTTCTTGTTGTCATTTATCTCTTTAACTATATTGTCTTTCAACTCATTAATTTGATTTTGGAAATTTGTGCTCATCTCACTGATTAGTTTTCTCAAATTCTGCATCTCTTCTGGGACTTTCGATGTATTCCTTTTCTTGGGCCGTGTCTTCTATTTTCTTAGTATGGCTTATAATTTTTTGATGGTTGTATTAGCCAGCCAAAGAGGTGCTAATGCGAAATACCAAAAATGTGTTGGTCTTTACAAAGGGTATTTATTTGGGGTAGAAGTCCACAGAGACCAGGCCATAAAGCATTAAGTTTCTTCTCTCACCACAGTCCATTGCCACGTGTTAGAGCAAGACAGCTGCTGACGTTTGCCAGAGTTCAGGCTTCTGGGGTTCCTCTCTTCCCGGGGCTGCGTTTCTTCCCGGGCTTAGCTCCTGTTTCCTCCACAAAGTCAGCTGTAGATGATCAGGTGAAGGGCTTGCCTCTCTTCTCCTGGGGCCTTCTTTCCAACATCAAAACTGCTTCTCAAAAGACTGTTTCAACTGTCCTTGGCCTTGCCTTTTATATTCGATTCCCCACCCACCAAGGGGTGGGGCTCAACGCCCTAATCCTAAACTAATCATGCCCAGATTAACAGATCAGTTTACAAGCATGATTCAATTTTATATATATATATATTTTTAAAGATTTTATTTATTGATTGATTTATCCCCCCCCTTGCTGCTTGTGCTCGCTGGGTCAGCCAACCACGCCATGC